>CANTUR010000216.1:1200000-1800000 GCA_947683625.1 Mallotus nudiflorus
CAATACAAGAAATATAACATAAATTCTAACCATGCAATTATTTAATCATGATGGTTCCATTCTTCATCAACATGCATAAATTGCTATTCTTCTTCCCAACCATTCCAAACTCCAACAGATTCATGTTTGAAATTCCTTCTTTGATTGAACTTCTATCATTATTGCTGTTTAATTCAAAATATACATTCCAAGCTTCTACTACTTCTTTCATAGTTGAGAATGAACAAAATAAACATCCACTAAACCTAAGTACACAAGCTTAACTTTCTTCCCATGAAGTGTATAACTAGGTTGAGTCCCTCTGAAAACTACTGAATACTTTATCTTCTTCCTCTTTACCTTCATAGATTTGTAGCTTGAAACTTTGGCTTGATACCAAAAAACATGCTAGATTTAGAAATATAATATTAATATGGTGTTGTGCACCGATGAAAATCCCTTCCCGAGGCATTAATTATTTTTATCTCTGAGTGAATTCAAATTTAAAATCCAAAATGACCAAAATTTTTAATAGAGGACATAATGGGAATTACTCTTCTATAATTTACCATGGTTTACCATTGATAGCCCTCATACTCAACCTAAGATTATGTTAATGCCCTTTCTAGCTGAAAAAACTTGGCTAGATTTTATCTGTTTAGCATCAATTTTTTTTAAGGGGAAAGATACTTATTACTACTAACTGTTGGGTTTCGTGATACATAACATAGTGGAAAACAAAACTTTTAACCACAAAATCAATAACCCAGATCCATGTAATTCAACTTAGATTAATTGAGAGGATTTCAAAAAACTCACCAAGATGATGTAATGGCAAGATAGTTGGAAGGAAGAAAGAGGGTTCACTTCAATGACACCCCACCTCAAGATTTTTATGTCTTCTTATCGGATTAAGGTGTCACCAAAAGATCACGCCCTCTATGGTATCCACACGTACAAGATCATTAAAAGTAAAGTAGGTATGCTAAAACCTTTATTGTCTCATAACACGTTTTCTCTCTATGTGTTTTTTCTCACAAGAAGTAGTAGAGGAAGAATGAGAATATGTCTAAGCAAACCCTAAAAAAAGAGATGTTTATATACATATCATATCTAGGGCTTTTTTTACCAAAACAGTTTTGGTAAGATTAAACTTCCTTTTCCAATTTGATTTTAAAGTGTGCAACCCTATAGGTTCACACAACATTAGTAGTGGGCCTAAAATCCCATTTTAGTCCATAAGTCATAATTAGTCTCTAGTAAGACATTATGACTACCTAAGTTATGTGAAGATCGATAATTCATCATAACCTAATACACAACATGTACTATAGTATTTTTGTCACATGATATCCTGATTGAATATAAGGCATGGATTATGTCATCCTTATATTTTTCAATCATATTGTTTCTCGATACTAAGTAGATTCATGTTGTTTCTCGATACTAAGTAGACTCATATTGTTTCTCGATACTAAGTAGAATAACACTGATAACTCTTTATTATTTTAGCATGATCATGCATTTATCTTTAGTCTAACTCATTGAAGGGCCCAACAAATATCTCCTCAAAATAACCAAAGGACAAATTACATCTTAACCACTCACATTCCTCACACAACCCGTTTTATATCCAATCACAACTTGTTTTACCATATGGTTAAAGTATGGTGTAAGGATGTGTCAAAATACATAACTTATCATGCAGGAAACCATGGTGATCTTAAGTCAGAGGACTCAAATAATACTACTATAATGAGAATTATTTATGACAATAATCCATGTGGTATTCTCATAGTGGGTCAATCTAATACATCATTTCTCTAAATATATACCTATGAGTTTAACTTAATATCTCATACACATGATCAACAAAACTTAATAATTAGTCAACCTCATACTAGTCTTTATTCATTATTATTCCCATAACAATAATCGGCTAGGGATATTCAGATTATAATTCAAGTATCACTTAAAATTTTTACTATCAACTTATGTACTTGATGATCATAGTAGAATTAACTAATCAAGGATAATGCTAGAATTAGCCAATAATAATAAAAGTGCCTTTTTATTATTAAAATAGAAATATGACAATGTCAAAGTATGACAATTACATAATTGGCCTAGGACATATCACTAACACGAACAACATTTGCATGTAATGATACTTATTTTTTTTGTACTCCTCTTTTTATATATTCATATTATAATAAAAATATTTAAAAATTACCTTTCAAAAAAATATTTAATATATTAAAAAATTACAAGTTATAAGGGTTTAAATTTTACACGATGGCTTCACTCTAGTGCACCTTAGGTTTTAGATTCTATATAAAAAAATTATTTTAAAAAATTGAAATTTCAAAAAAAAAAAAGTAAATTTGAAATAACACTAGGACATAATGGTCATTGTTGCAAGTAGTGACGTCACTATAAACATTATTACTCACAACATATATCATCATCCTTTTTCAAATTCTATTTGCACATTATTGATTAGTTTTTATATATTAATTTGTAGAATTTTAATTTTATAAACATTTTTATTTCAATATTTTCATTGGAAATTTTATTTAAGTTGGACGGAAATGAAAATGGAAACATGAGAAAAATATAAAAATACTATATATATATATATATATATAGATGTATATATAATTTTTATTTATTATTGTTAATAAATATTATAATTATAGATTAATTTATTTAGTTAAAGAAAAATATGAAATCACTTTTTAAAGCTATTCTCTTTCTCATCAAATAAAAAACTAAAAAAAATATATATTTTTTTAAATTGGAAACAAGTTTTCTAATTTAAATGAGTTTGAAATAATTTCAAAAATTTTCATTTTTAGTAGTGAATTTTTTTTTTTCGGTGGTTAACAAGAACCTCCAAAAAATGCATTTTCAAATCTTGCAGTCCCTTTCTCAAACCCATTTTCCCCTTCTTTGCCATCATTAACATATAACCTGCAACCATTATCCGTAGAAGCAAGAGAGAAAACCTGCATGGTGCGAAGATCTTTGATGAAAATACAAGACAAATCATTTGTATTACCAGAATCTTTGTTGGTCAAAGCTTTTACTGGTTTCTTCTTATTGGATTGGAACTAGGTCTTGCTCTTCTTTTTCTTACTTATTTGGAACCCAACTGGACTTGATTGAAGATTAACATGATGTTGGCTGATGTGAAATGAATCAAAGCGAGTGTGGCCAGAGCGATTGCAATGAACATAGATATGGAATTTGTTATGAGTGAATGTCCTAGTGAAAGGTTGGTGAGGACAAGATGATGGTGATGATGATGACCTGGGATGTTTTGCTATTTATTTTTTCCTTTTCTCCATCAAACAAAACAATGTCATTTCATTTTGGTCCAGTTAGCACATCTAAAGCAGACACATTAATCTTCCACGTAAGCAACTACATATGATAAATCCAAGTTGAATAAAAAATAGAAACAAGTCAAATAATTGACTATATAAATTGATATAATTTAAAGGATAGGATAATTTAGCAAATTGGTCTATAATTGAGGATAATTAGGACTGTTTTCCCAAATAAAAAGTAGAAATAATTTTCTTTAGTCATGATTCTTAATTGCTCTTAAGTTTCTCATAATTTTCTTACTCTTTTTCAACGTTTATTTCTCCTAAAAATTATCTCCAATTGATGAGTAATTGATCCCCTCATGAAAAACCATAAATCCTACTTAAATATGTTGCGGTAACTCAAAGGTTATGACCACAATAGTAATGCAGAGGAAAAGTCCAAGTTTCTATTGAGATAGCAATAATAGCTAAGCCCCTCTTCATCCCTCTCGACATTGATGATAACTTTCTCCCTGTGATGGTAATTGAATTTGCTCCTTCAAGACATGCAATTCTCATCCAAATTCCTCCCTAAAGAGTCCTAAACACCCTATAACACACACAAGAAAAATAAATCTTAAAAATAACAATATTAAACCAAGTAAAACACAAAAAATACATAACTTATCAAGAAAATCAACCTAATTAATAATGAAATTTTCACACAAGTAATTTCTGTTAACTTAACTTGAGAATTAGTTTTAGAGTTTTAATTCAATTAGAAAATTTTTCCAACATACACAACCAAAAGGATTACTGCACTTAAACAACTTACATAAAATCATGTAATTAATATATTTAACAAACATAATTAGCACTAGTAGCTTGTTATATTAGTTATACATTCATTAATGTTTTTGACATAGCATGTGTGATTAATCAATACATGATTGATCAATAAGGATAAAGAAGTTTCAATTCATAAATGAATTCTTAATCTAGAGAATAAGTAAAGTAAACACTTTAATTTTTTATTAACAAATATGATAAGTGATAAAAGACCCGAAAAAAATCATAAAACATATATTTATACCCTAAACATAATATGGGTATAGTAAGAAATAAAATATTATTCCAAAATAACCAAAATAAAAAAAATTCAAGTAATTAATAAAAATTGTCCTTGACATATAACCGTTTGTGAATAGATGCAAAGCCGTGTGTGTTTGATTCTCAAAAACTTGCTCTTAGGCACAGTTGTGTGAGAGAAGGTAAACAACTATGTTTGAGCCTTAACTGACGATCCTACTTTGCTCATAATTAGATACAGCCCTGCCATACATCTATACATCCATCGCAATCTTCTTGGTTGAATTAATGCTCCACGTCAATCACTTCCACCTGTAAAGAAATCATCCTTGAGTTACCTTAAAGATATCTAAGACTTATATTTAGTAGGAACAAGGTAAGATTAGCAACATTGAAAGTTTTCAAAATTCCTATTCAACTTGGCAAGTCAACCACATAAGCATTGTTGTTGATCTTCTTAACAATCTTGTACAACCCATACTTCCTTTATTGAAACTTGCTATGGCAACCTTGCATTCGACCTTGTTAATAAACACCATCATTTTATCTCTAACATTAAACACCTTAAACCATCTATGCTTGTCTATCTCTCTTATGTACTTTTCATTAACCTTTTCTAGCTTGTTTTTGACATTTGTTTGCACCTCTTGCACTTGCTTTACCAATCACCAACTACGACACTAAGATCAAGTACCTTCAGAAGCTTCACCAAATCCAAAGCATGATTAGGGCATTTTATGTATACAATAAAAAATGGAGTTCTACTTGTCACACTATGAATAGGAAAACTTTTTTTGCACTATGAAAAAATTTCATTGCTCTGGTTCACCCATATATATACTTCAAATAATATTATCCAAGGTCCTTTAACCACCTCCATTTGCCCATCTATATGTGGATGTGTCGTACTATTGAAGTTGAACGATGAGTCAAATTTCTAACGTAGGGGAGTTACATGGGTTATATTATTATTATTATTATTATTATTATTATTATTATTATTATTATTATTATTATTATTATTATTATTATTTAGTTTTTCTATTTAGTTAAATTTAATAATGTAAGGATTTTAAATTTAGCTAGGATTTTATTTTTATTCCTATTTTAGTTTTCCTACCTTAGTTAGGATTAGACTTTCCTACCTTTCTAAGAATTTATTTTATTTCCTAATTAACTAAGGTGGGTTTTGTCACTTTATAAATATGTGGCTTATTCTCTTATAAATTATTAATTTAACAATACAAGAATTTTCTCTGATTTTTTTCTTAAGTTTCTGTGTTGAAATTTTTTTATTTTCCTTTAAGGCTTAGTTGTATACTAGCCTTATTTATTTTCATGCTTGCTTGCTGCGTCAGGTGGTATCAAAGCAGGTCAAATCACTTACTTTTATGCTAGGTGGATGTGGTAGAGTAAGCAATTGTATTCATGACGATGTTTAGAGTATAAGAGCTTGGAGAACTGTATGGTAGAATCAAAATGTGGTGTCTAATATCTTTAAGTAAAGAAGAGATCATAGATTCCAGTAGATTGAGGAACGCTTTGAAGAAATTGACAATTAATTTGATGTTTGGATAGTAAATGCCAATAGAAATTGATTTGACAATAAGCCAAGTCCAAGAGATGATGTCCCTCGAGGTCAACCTATTGACAAATTTGTTTTTGCAAACATACATAGACATCAAATCTATACAGAAGAGATACTTTGTTATGTTGATAATCCTTATGATAATATTTTTGTTATTTAGATTGTAGAGAAAGAACACATTTTTTAACACTTAAGAATTTCTAATTATGAATGTGTGAAGTTAGTGGCCTTCAAATTGAGGGGATGTGCTTATTCTTGGTGGAAGAAGTTGCAAGAAAAAAGAAATGAATAAGGAAAAGTGCTTGTTGATTCTTGGTTGATCATGAAGTGGTTGTTAGAAAATGATTTCTGTCCATTACAGCCCATCTCACTCCAAGAAGATATAGTGTGTCAAGTTGATGAAAAAGTAGAGAATGCTGAAGTTAAAGTTGAAATTAAAGTGGTAAAGGAAGAAACAATTAAAGATGTAGCAACAAAATGTGAAGTTTATTATGTGCAAAAATTTATTGAAGATAAAGAAGAAGGTGTAGAAAAGAAAATAGTAGCTCTAATGGTTAAAGAAAATGAAGAAGATGTTGACGGTAAGGTTGAAGATTTCAAAAGTGATGAGGAGATTTTGATACATCAAAAAGTTCATGGTGAATTAATAATTCAAAAATCTCATAAACTATTTTAGGAGATTGAGCATGTTGATTTTATTGGGCTTACAAAATTTGACTTTATTGCTATTAATTCTCTTCTACAAATCATTGGTACAATAAAATTTTTAGTTGAAGGATTTGTCTTTAGTTACTCCATGAAAGCACAAAGATATTCAAAGTATTTATTTGTTTGGTATGGAAGACTTTAATTTTCAAGCATAAACTAGAGGATGAATTTTTTTTCAAGTAGAAGAGAATGACGTAGGGAAGTTACATGGGTTATGTTGTTATTATTATTATTATTAGTATTATTAGTAATATGTAGTTTTTCTATTTAGTGAAAGTTAATAATGGAAGGATTTTAGATTTAGCTAGGATTTTATTTTTATTCCCATTTTAGTTTTCCTACCTTAGTTAGGATTAAACTTTCCTACCTTTCTAAAATTTTATTTTATTTACTAGTTGACTAGAATTAGTGAGTTGTATCACTCTATAAACAAGCGGCTTGTTATCTCATAAATTATCAATTGAATAATACAATAATTTTTTCTCTTTTTTTTCTTAAGTTTTTGTGTTGAAATTTATTATTTTCCTTTAAAATTTAGTTGTTTATTAGCCTTATTAATTTTCATGCTGGCTCGCTGCATCAATATCCTCCAAAGATTCATCAAAAAATGACTAAGAAACTTGGTGTCAGGGTCATATTTGATAGTCATTGGCACTCCATGCAGCCTCACAACCTCCCTAAAAAACAGTTTAGCCGTAAAAGATGTATCAACAGTCTTCTTACACAGTAAGAAATGCATCATTTTAAAAGAAATTGTCAACCACAACAAAAATAAATTCATACCTTGTTGAGTTTGCGGCAAAGGCAACATCATGTGTGTATATATCTGAATATATATAAATGGTTACCCATTTTTAACCTGCTGCAATATTGTCTAACTTGTTTACGCATTTCTTACCATCAAAATCAGATTATTTACCCATAATTGGCTAGATAAAAAAATATCTCAAAATACTTATAAAATAACCAATTTCCAGACAACAGTTTCTTTGTGTTTTTCGAATAATTTTTTGCCAAGAGTACTGATACTTATCACGGATAGTGACATCGCTATCCATGAAGTACTACCTCTTCTTATTGACAATTCGTCCTCCCGTCCTGGCAAAAATATACTTAAACAAAATTTTTATTTTTTTTTTGTGGACCCATGGGGTCGACAATAGCCAGGTCAATCACGGTCCTTGGGTTCGATGTTACAATTCAACATTGTTGCTTTTTTTTTTTTTCGTTTTTGCTTGTTAGCATTTTTGCTACGGCACCTCCATTTTTTTAACATATCCATATGCAGTTTTGAGCTATATAATTATTTAAAATTAAATTATTGGTCCAAAAATATTTTTTTATTATGTGTTAACTATTTATTTTGATTTAAATTATCGACATTAAAAAAATTAATTATACTTTAACTAACTCCATTAAATCTAAATAGAATGATAGAAATTGTAAAAAATTTTCAAGAAATGAATATAATGGCATTACATATATTTTAGTTAGAAAATTAAAATATTGATATTTCAAAGGGTGTGATAAGTTGATGAATAACTTTTTCAACTTAATCAGAGATTTTAGATTTAAGTTTTGATTATACAATTATTTTAAAATTTTTGAAATAAATTTTTACCGTTCTACGGGATCCGTTCGAACACTTTTTAATTGTGATAATTATTTATCATTAGAATAATAAATATTCAAAATTTATATTAATTAGCTTTTAATTAATTATTATATATAGATAAGAAATATATATTTATATTGTTGTGGAGAAAAGAAATGATCTCATTGTTGTTTAGCAAATGCGGCAACCATTTATTGAGAAATTAGAAAAGATTAAGAGTGAAACTCTCAAACATTAAATTTAATTTAGCCATTGAACATCTCCTCCTTTTGACATCATTCATTTCATGGGGGCAGGAAATGGCTACTAGATCCAAAAGTGTTGGGCCATTTAGGTGGGAACTTGCATATTATTGATGGCATCACCTAGCAGTAACTTAGTTTCGCAACAAGTTCGTTGATGTTTTGATCAGAAGTTCCACCTTCGTCAACTGCCTCTCTGGCTAACTTCTTCCATTTGTTGGCGCTGTCTTTGATCTCCTTACCTTTCACTCCCCCCATTACCTGTCTAACACAATGCTCCAATGTTTCTCTTCTTACCACACCTTTCTCATCAGGCCAAGCTCGAATTCCCACTTTCCAAACATCCTCAACATACTTAGCATTAGTAGGTTGGTCTGTCCATTGTGGCATTGCCACAATTGGAACTCCCAAGCTCAATGCTTCAAGAACTGAATTAAACCCAGAGTGTGTGACAAAGCAACCAACAGCTTCATGTGCTAAAACCTCCAATTGCGGGCACCATGACACTACCAAACCATTTTCAGATGTTGTCTCTTGTATGAAGTTTGTTGGCAGCTTGGCCTTTTCTGATGCCCTTACAACCCATATGAAGTAGCAGCCACTTGCTTTCAATCCCAGAGCAAGCTCTTCCATTTGTTCTACTCCCAGTTCCGCCATGCTTCCAAAGGACACATAAACAACTGAGTTGCCAGGCTTAGTTTTGAGCCAATTCATGCAGGTGTTAGAGTCTGGCTTAAAGAGATTGATGCCATAATCTGTGTCATCTTCAAGTCGCATATCCAAGTATTTTGAAGGAAGAGTAGGTCCTATAGTCCCCAGTCTCCACTTCTTAGCCATCAAATCCACCACCTAATAAGAAAAATATATACCAACCCACAAGATCACTAAAAATTAAAAAAGAACAAATTACTCACGTTAAATTATGTACGGCATATGTGCATATAATTTACGTCTACTTCTAATTTGTAAAAGGTGTTGCAAAGAACCCAATCTGCATCATCAATATTCCTGAATTGGTCTACCAGCAAATAGCTGAAGCCTGGATATGATCCATAATTTGATATAAAAGAAGATAATTCTGAAACTCGAAGCGGAGGCATCCCGGGAAGAGAAACAGTTGGAGTCGATACTGGCAATGGAAGGAGACCTCTTTGAGCATGGTAATAAATGTGATTGACAGCACAAGCTTGAGTAAGAAAAACCACAGATAGCAGACCAAACTGCTTGGCTACATCAAGCGCCCATGGCAAGAACCCATCATAGATAACAGCAGTAACAGGACGACCTGAATCTTGAAGTTTCTTGATTAAATATGCCAAAGATTGCGCACCTACAGCTTTTAAAACCGACAAGTAAACCTCTGTGCTCTCTGCCTGTGCACTGCCACCTTCATCAAAGCCATCAGATATGGTTTCAATATCGATTAAGCTACTTGGGTCTGAATGCATGGACTTGTTAATGGCTATGGTGTTTGCTAGTGTGGTCTTGACTCCTTTACAAACCAAACGCTTAGCAAATTGTAGCATGGGGTTTATATGACCTTGAGCAGGATATGGAACGATAAGAACATGAGCTTTACGACTTGCTTCCTTATCCATTTTCTGCGGAGAATTTTGGAGCTATCTTTGTGTTTTAGCTTTGCACTAGGGTCTAGCTTGGTTTTTATCGGATATCTAATCGGTCATCAATTCTATTTATAATTTTTTGTCTAATTATTTCATCAAATGAAAATATTTTTTAATTTTTAAGATGAGTCTGAAATTAAGAAACTAATCAAAGTTACAAGAAATAATAAAAGAAACGTCCTTCAAAATAATAAAAGAAACGTTAGAGTGACATGAAACCTTTTTTATTTTTTTTGATAAATACAGGTGTATGAATTTTTTTATTTTTTCTATTTTAGTATAAAAATAATTATTTTTTACAATTAGATGTCTGAACCTATAATTTTTTTTTGTAAAATGGAATGTTTAGTAGGTTTTACAACTTAAAATATTTATATGCTTTATTTTAAGTAATAAATTAACATAAATACCCTTTTTCTAATATTAGATTTATTTTTTATTTTTAATTTAAAAAATTTATTTTTCAAACACACAATAAATAAATCAATAAATAAATAAATAAATAAATAAATAAATAAATAAATAAATAAATATATATATATATATATATATATATATATATATATTAAAAAACTAAAATATTATGTTCAAAAAATAAAAATAAAATAAAAATCTTAAATTTATTTATAAATTTACCAAAAAGAGTAATATAGAAAAATAAAAATAAAATTTTTTTTATTATAATTAAAAAATAAAAAAATTAATGAATAAAAAATTTATTTGACTAAAATTATGAATAAAAATTAAATTCAACCACTATAATTAATAAAATAAAAAAATAATTATAATAAATAAAATAATTTTTATTTCTAATAAATTAAAAAATAATTAGAATAAAAAAAATAAAATTTAATATAAACAAAAATATTTAAGTTAATTTACTATTTAAAATAAGATAAATAAAAATTTTAATCTATAAAATCTGTTAAAAATATTATTTTAATTTTTTTTTATAAATTTAACATCTAATTATAAAAAAAATTATCCGAACACTAAAATAATAAAAATAAAAAAGTTAATATACCATTTATATATTTATTTATTTATTTATTTATGATGGTTGAATATAAATTTGTTAAAACCATTCATAGTGTTCAGGCGAGTTCTACTGTAATGAGTCGTCATTGCAACATCTTTTGCAATCTATGTCCACTATATTCATAATAATAATAATAATAATAATAAAACTATATTTGGGATGCTCTGTTCATTTTATATTCAAACTGTATTTGAGAATGTCTTGGCTTTGGATATGCGTTCTGACATCAATTTTTACCTTGTGAGGCCTGAGGTAAGAAACAAATGTAGTTTGTTAAGTGATCATATGCTCTACTAGATATATCAGAAATTCTGAGTTTGAAATTTAAGGTGCCAGCATGTCTTCTATTTTCATAACTTCGCAGTCATAAGGAATCTTCCTGCATTGCGAATCTCCACAACTTTACACTCACTTGAACTTGGATGTTACTTCCACATCAGGTTGAGAAGATGCATCAATTTCCAAAATAAGGCCCGGAGAGATATTTGAAGACCATATAAGGTTCTCTGAAGGTCTCTGGGCACAAAAATTCTTTCGAAGCAAACAAGCTTCAGATGTGCTCTTATTGTCCTAATTTTCACGTTTGAACCCATTTGTACTATTCGACATTTTCTTCTATTGGAATAATATTGCAAGTGGATTGCATATTTGGCCTAACCATCAAAAGCTCAAACTTTAAATTTTTTTTTGGGTTTTTCCAATTTTAATATTTCAACCTATTATTTATAATTCTAATTTAATTTAAATTTTAAGTCATGATATACTATTTGCATGTTTACTTTAATTTAATACGAATAATATACTATTCGTATATTAAAAATAGTATATAACAAGCGTACTATTCGTATATTTTTTTTATATTTTTTATACACTTCAAAATATAAAAAGAAAAATTTAATAATTTAAACAAGTATATTTTGTTAGAAAAATTTTCAAAGAAATAGTTTGCTTTGAGTGTGTATTCAATTAATAGACAAAAAATAGAGGAAAACCATATGTTCTATACTGAGCTTTGAGCCAATTAAATAGTACTTTTGAAGTCATTTCAATTTTCTTCTTCAACTTTATAAACTATATCAACTATATCTAATTTTATTTAAAGGATCTAATTATAATTTTTAAAATTATTTTTAGATCCATATAAAATAAAAATTACTTTTAGATCCCTGTAAAGAATCTAATTGTAATTTTAAAAATTCATTTTTAAAAAAATTAAAATTTGAAAAATATTTTCAAATTTTAATCTTGACATCTTGTGAAATAAATTCTAAATTTTTTCATAAAATTTTAAATTTTATGTATCAATTAAAAATAATAAGAAAAAAGTGATAACTTGTAAATCAATTTATTATATACATTAATATCAAAAAATAAAAATAAATAAAGTAAGCACTTTTAAATATCACTAAAGATAATAATAAAATTTTAATTTTTTAATTTTTTTCATATTTTTCATAAAAACTAAATATTTTTATATTATTGACTACTATTTTTCGAGTCTCAAAATTCTTTATATATATATATATATATATATATATATATATATATATATATATATATATATATATATATAATACTTTTTTGGTTTAACCTCTATTAAAAAATTTCTAAATAATGTGGTTGAAATTTGAGAAGTAAAATTTAAAATAAAAATTTAATGATTTAGTGAAAAGTTAAAAAAGTTATGAAAATATTTAAAAATTAATTTTTAAATTTATGTTAAGAGTAACAAAAATAAAATTTTAAAACATCTTCTTACATAGGAAAAAGAGGATAAAAAATTTAAAAAGTGTGAAATATATTTTATAGAGACCTAAAAAGTAATTTTTTAAAAATACAATTAGGTCATTCACATAAAATTGGATAGAATTGGCACAATTCATAAAGTTGAATGGGCAAATTGAAATAACTTTCAAAGTAGGATTAAATTAATAATTGGCTCAAAATTCAAGATAGAACAAATAGTTTTCTCAAAAAATAATTGTATTCAATTAATTAAAACAAGAAATAAATAAAATACTATTAGTATATTAAAAATAGTATACAATAAGTGTACTATTTTTATATTTTTGTTTCTTATACACTTCAAAAACATTAAAAAATGATAATTTGAGTAAGTATATATTGTTTGAAAAATTATCAAATAAATAGTTGGCCTTGACTGATAAATAAAAAATAGTTGTATTAAATTAATTAAAATAAATAAAAATAATTGAAATATCCATATTAATTAATTTGAATCTAAGTGCGCATCCTTAACTTATATTTTGTAGTCCAAAATTGCCCTCTAATATTTCCCTCCAACCAAAAGTTAACTTATTTGATGGATAAATTATTATAAACCTTTTTATTTCTCTTCTTTTTATCAATGTGGGAAAATATATCACTAACTATTCTAACAAGAAATTAAAAAAAAAAAAACAACTATATTATATTATATAATGAGTATACGATTCGTATATTGTCTATATATTATACAATAATATACTATGCATATATTATTCATATATTAAAAATAGTATACAATAAATATACTATTCAATTTTTTTTTCTTATACACTTTAAAATATTAAAAAATCTGATAATTTCAATAAATATATATTGTTAGAAAAATTATCAAATCAATAGTTGGCCTTAAGCATGTATTCGATAGTATATTATTCATATATTAAAAATATACTAATATAATTAACCCAACTCTAAAGCAAAATTTCATCATGAACGAGGAGTATGACGTCACAATGTTAGGGTAATGATTTCAAATAATGTATCCTTAGTAGTCCTTTTATTCATATATTATAAGAACCACATATTATTCATGTTTTTTTTTTGTATATTAAAAATAGTACACAACAAACATACTATTTGTATATTTTTTTTGTTTCTTAAACACTTCAAAACATACAAAAAATCTCATAATTTGAGTAAGTATATATTATTAGAAAAATTATCAATGAAATAGTTGGCTTTCAACATGTATTTAATTAATAAAAAAATGTATTTAATTAATTAAAATAAATAAAAAATCCTATTCATATTTTAAAAATCAATATAAATACCTACATTATTAGCTTCTATTTTTTTTTTACTTTGTCTAAACATCAAATTAAAGAAATGATTGATTATTGGGATAAATGCCTCAGTTGATGTCTTATCTCTTAGAGACCACCAGTAAAATATTGGATTAAATGAATGACTATAGCTGGTGCCTCAGTTGATGATTAACTCTTAGAGACCAACAATCTTATGGTTAAGTGAGCCAAGTGGCTATTAGATTTTTTGGAGTAGGATTTTACCAAGATTTTTCATTTATAAATTATTAAATAAAGAACATTTTATTTTGAAGAAGTTTTATTGTAAATTCTTCATATTTATTTGAGATTGGAGAGTTAATGATTTGAAAATAAATTTTAAATACTTTAATTTTAATAATAGTAAAATCTATTTTATTTAAGGGATTTTCAAAACCTTACAGCTCTTTTTATTATCTTATTCAGTGAAGTCTAACTCCTCTCAATATTTTTTTAGGAGTTTAGGAGTTTGAGATTCATCCTTCTTCTCTATGCCGAGTTTCTTTTCTCCAGCTTTATTATATAGGTCTATTTGATATATATTGTATAATTGAATTCTAGATACTGTAGTAGTTAATCAAAGAACTTGTATTATTTGTATTCTGATTTTATCTAATTTGAGATTTATGTATTTGGTTTGGTGCACTTATTATGATTTTATTGTCAAGTAATGGTTTTATTATTAAGAATATTATTTCTTTGTCGTAAAATTTTTTTAAGGTTTACTATGAGTAGTGCTGATCACGTGCCTTTCAGTTCAGGTTGTGACAAATTGTATAATTTACATTGTAATTAGATAATTGGAAACTACATGATTGTGTAGTTAGATATTAAATTATTTTTTAACTTTAGATATATGTAGTTTTGATTAGAAAATTGGAAACTACATGATTGTGTAATTAGATATTAAAATATTTTATAACTTTAAATATATGTAGTTTATATTGTGATTATATAAATATACTAATATCACTATCACTTAAAAATATGAATATTACTTAACTTTATATTTTGGCAAGAAATTTATTATCTATTGGTTCATAGTTAGGCAACATCATTTAATTATATTATAACATTAACAACATATATTTTATATTATGATTAGATAATAGTAATTTATAATTTGAATTATATCTATGTAATAATAATATAAATTATACTTAATGTTATTACTCACACTATCACTATTACTAAATTTATTTGCTTAATTGAAGATTATTTGTGATTTTAAGTTTTGACATCAAAAGATTCAAAACTATGTAGTTTTGGACATAAAACACATAGTTTTGAAGTTTTAATAGTTAAATGTATGATTATGTAATTTAGATGTTAAACTATCATCAATTTTATAGCTAGACATTTAATTATATTATAAGCTTAACAACATGTAGTTTATATTATGATTAGATAATTTTAATTATGTCTATCTAATAATAATATAAATTATACTTAATATTATTACTCATACTATCACTATCACTTTAAAGTTTGAAATATGAATACCACTTAATTTCTATTCATCTAAGATAAGTAAATTTTACCATTACTTTGTTTTTTATTTACTTTGTATATACTTTGTTATTATTATGTTGGTTGTATATTTATGTTATTTTATTTAGAGTTAAATGCAAAACTATATAGTTTTTAAGTTGCATTACGTTATGTGATTTTATAATTAGATATTTAATTATTTTATAGTCTTTAAAATAAATAGTTTATATTGTAATTAGAAAATTATAATTTACAATTTGAATTATATCTATCCAATAATAATATAAATTAAAATTTAAATATATATCATGAACATTATTATTAATGTATGTACAGTGAAATAATAGTAGCATAGGTAGTAATAAAGAAAATTAATAGAATTATTATAATACACAAAAATTAATATTACATTACTCAACATTTAGTTAATTTTAAATAATGGCCAAGTGCATAATTTTACCACTTTAAATAATATATACTTAATATTATATTATATTCAAGAACTAATTTAAATTATATTTCCCCAATATTAATACTAATAATACTAACTTATATATATATATATACACACACACACATAATTTTTATTTCACTTAATTATTTTTTACTACATATTTAATTAGTATTGTATAATTTTTACTTATTAATTAAAAATATTCTTCATAGTAATCATCGTAATCCACATTAAAAAAATTATGTGATTTTATCATAAATGTATAATCTTGTCATATCTAATATTTTTATATTCATTAATACTAATTTAATTAGTATTATTTTTACTTAATATTAAATTAACATTCTAGAATATTTACTTAATAAAATACATTATCTTGATTTAATATTAATATTTAAATTAAATTATGACTATTTAGTACTACCGCATAATGTTAATATTTAAATTAACAAGCTAATAAATAAACTTTTAACGAGCTTGTTTGCGAACTTAGTTCATGAGCCTACTCATGAGCTTGTTTATGAGCCTATTAATGAGCCTGTTCATGAACCTTTAACTAGATTATTTGTGAGCTTAAATGAGTCGAGCACTAAGGTGTTTAAGTTAGGCTCGTTTATCTTACGAGCCTTAAAATTTTGTTTGAGGTTAGCTTGTTTAACTTAATGAACAAGCTCGAATGAGGTTTTATGGAGCTGAGCTCCAAGTAGCTTATAAGTGGCTCTATTCATTTATAGCCCTACCCTGAAGATAACCAATTAAAAAAAAAAGACAAAAAGAGAAACAATAGAAAAAGAGGGAAAATGGGAAAAACTAAAAAAAGAAAAAAAAGGTATGGATGAAAATAAAAAGGTATAGACACCCAGTTTGATCGGCCTACAAAGAAAACCTAATGATGAAATGAAATAAGTATTAAATGCAAAATTCAGTCCATATTCCTATTAAGAATATACCTATAGCCTAAAATCCCCATAGAAGTGGACCATAGGCTTAAAATTGAGCCCAAGAAGCTTAAGGATCCTAGAAAGCCAAGAAGCACCAAAGAACTTTCCAGGCCCATGAAGTTGTCTTAGCTCAAAGAGGCGTTGCTTTAGTTTAATGAGGTGGTGCCTCTATGGTGTTATCCTATTGTTTTAAAATTGATCATTAATGGTAGAAGAAATGTCTAAATTAATACCTTTATATAGTCCAATGTTCTCCAAGAGTAATTGGGGGAATGTTATTAGTAGAAGGTGGAAAGGTGAAACTCCTGGAGGTGAATTAAGGAGGAAAGGGAGAGGAGGAGGGATAATAAAAGAGGGAGGAAGAAAGAGAAAAAGAGAAGGCCATTCATTCTAATGAGGAGATAGGGAAAAAACTAAGAAAAAAAAGGATTGAGATCAGGGAGAAGCAAAAGGTGAGAGAAAAGGAGGAACAAGAAGGAGGAAGGGAAGAAAGGAGTCTTAGGAGTCCATTCTCAAGAAGAAAAGGCTGTCTTTGCATTCAAATGGTGCTTTCATTAAATTCAGCTTTTGAGGGCAAAAGCTTTTGAAAACCAAATCAAAACAAAATAGTAAGGCTTTTATCTTACATTAATTTTTAATTTACATGACTTATTTTATATAATTTAAGTGAATTTCTTGTGTTGAAATATAGCTCTATAGATTCATGCATGGGTAGTGAGTTTATTTATAAATCATTATAGTTTCATACTTAATTAAGAAAGAAAGAGTAAATTATTTCTGTAAATTAGGATCCATGCCTCATCAAAGAGGTGTCGCCACAGTGGTATAAGAAGATATGTCATCGCCTTAATGGCCTCAGGTGATGCTTCAACGAAGAGGTGTTACCTCAACAAAGAGGCGTTGCCATATCCTCTTCTTCCTGTTCATTTTTTATTCTTCATTTAAGATGTTTAATGATATTTATTTCATGAGTTTTTTTTAGATGCCATGTTTCATTTCTATTTTTATGTTATATGATCCATTTAATTTGAAAACATTTTCATTAAATGCGATTATTAATATTTTAGGTTTGTTTTTACATAGATGTTAAATTTGTGTTTATTATAATATTGATCTCATAATTATTTTTGTACTATTTTGCAAATGTTTGTTACTCTTTTGATATTCATTTCATTACTTTAACATTCTTTAATTAATTGTGTCTTTATTTGCTCAATTTTATCTTTTAAGAATTTTACTTGATGGTTTCTTTTGTAGGTTTTATTGGGAATAATGATTTTAATTTTCAAGATTAATGCATTTAAGTGACTTTTGAGTCACCATGTAATTAACCTTAATTAAGGAATCTTTGTTATTATTTATTTACTTTTTATTTATTTTATCATTATTTTTAATTTATTGTTATTTGCATGTTAAAGGGTTGTAATCTTTTCTCCTCCCTCCTTTCTTTGTACGCGCGTTTTATTTTATTTATTACTTGCTTGATTAAAAGGATGTAATTCTTTTTACCTCCCTCCATTTCTTCTGCATGCCTATTTTGTTTAATGTGGTTTTATTTTGTTTTATGCTATTTATGTTGTTATTTGACTTAATGGGCATGAAATCAGACTAATGTGAAAATTTGGACTTAATTGTAAAATTTAAGAATTTTTTGGAAATAATGCAATTTTGAATGTTAATAAAGAAATAATTAAATAATTAAAGGTAGTAAAACACAAAAAATAAACGGAGGCCAACTGTAAGGTTGGGTGAGTATTCTAAAAGCTCACACCCAGTTTTTGAACCTAATATCTGAGGATGGCTGCTAGGGCCCTTAATGGGATCCAATTGCTGCAAAGTGTGTCTTGAGTCTCATCTAGGTGGTAATTCCCATCTTTGACTTAGGGCTATAAGACTATTTTGTATTTTCTAGTGGACCTTGATCTTATATAGTACCGTGATTGCCAAACACTTGAACGTGCACTGAAGCTCATTGCCTACAAAAGGGTAGGCATATAATTAATGAGAAAAGTATGACTTTTATTTGTAAACCAAACCTAAAAGTCGTTTAATTTTGTGATTTTCTCTAAAATATTTAACCATTCCTAATAGTATAATTTGTTGGATTCTTAATCCAACATTGAGCTTATATGCGAAGGTTATACATTTTAGTCTATTATATGAACCCAATTAAAAGTGAGCATTCAGATTTGGACAATTTGTGCTTTAACATATCTAAAGGGTGTGGGGCTTTTGATGTGTAAAGACTAATGAGTAATTTTTCTTTTAATTTTAAAATAGAAATATCAAAAGATAACATGAATATATATATATATATATATATATATAGAAAGTGTATTTTCACCCTTAATGTTTATACCGAGGGGCGCATTTGCTCCTTACATTTTTTTGGGTCAATTAAATACAAAATCAAGTATTTTATGTAATTTAAGCCCCTCAATTGACATGAGATTGTTAACACCATTGTTATTTTTAATATAAAAATATCAATTAACAACCAAAAGTTCATTTCCTTTTCACTTTTACCATCTTTTTCTTTCTCATCAACACTCACCACCATTATCAACCAAAAAGTACAAAAATATAAAAAAAGAAAATTTATTTTGTGAACTGTTGGGATTAATAAGAGTTAATAACTAAATAAAAAGCAAGAAGTTGTGAATAAATAACCTCCTCAATATATGGCTGATTGTTGTGTTAATGTGCATTTTCATTTCATTGTTTCATTTTCTATTCTTAACAACCAATGCTACTATGACAAATCACATAAGAGAACAATTGTTAAAGAGAAAAATAAACTATGCATAACTTTCTCTTAGTTGTCTTTAGAAGATCTGACTAGGGCATTAGAAATAGTTGCTGATAATGATCGAAGCTTCTATGTAATAGCTCGAGTAGTGCACCTTGACATGGATACTCAGGTCCAACTTTTTTCTGGCTCTTATGTTTTATATCTCATTTATTTGATTTAAATTCTTAATTTTATTGATCTTTAATGCTATAGTGACTAATCAAGAAATAATTTTTTTATATATATTTCATATTCCACCCACATAGTGAATCGACATTATCGAGGTTGAGGGTTTTTGTGAAAGAAGCGTTAAAAGCTATAGGCACGAATGCCTTACGCAAGGATGGTAATAACAATAACGAAAAAGATGAAAATAAGGACCGTATTAACATAAACAAAAAAAAGATCAAAGAGCACTACTGCAACTACTGTTAACAACAATAAAAGAAGAAGAGAGATTTGTGACCCTTTCGAGATAATTGAACATGCTCAACTGTGTTTTAACCAAAGCTTTTAGTGCAACATAATGATTTTTTTTTTGCTAACAAAGGATATCAATATGTCGTTAATTACTAGAGTATAATTCATCATTAATCAATGATTAATGTAGTGGCACTAAATACCCATAAACAATTTGTGACGATTTTATATAACCATCATTAAATCCATTACTAATTACTTTGTATTTGTTTGATATTTGCTATCCATAATTAATTTGTTGTTAATTAGCGGCTAATTTAATCGTCATTTCTCATGTTTTTAATAGAGTTCCTATTCATTTAGTTTAGATTAATTTTATCAATTGGTGCATTTTAATTTGTTTGGTTTAATTATTGCATTTAGTTTGATTTTCGCAAGTTAGAGAAAATCAATTTACAGTTAGTACTTAGCACCCCTTTTCTTGGAAATGATACTCACTTATCACTATATTATTACCACAATCCATACATTTATAAAGTTGTGCTAATAGAATTAAAATTTCACATCAAAATACTTTTGGAAAAAAATAACTGTTATATCACTTTATATTGGTACATGAAAATTTACTGATACAACACTTTTTGCTTAATTCGGCAACAAACTCATCAATATTTTTGTCTGTAGTGCCACCTTCATTAATTGCCTCTTTAGCCAACTCCTTCCATTTGTTGGCATTCTTCTTGATTTCTTTTCCCTTCTCACCTTCAACTACTTCTCTGATGCAAAGCTCGATAATTTCTCTTCTTACAATATTTTTATCATTAGGCTTAGCTCTAATTCCATTTCTCCATACATCCTCAACATATTTAGCATTAGTTGGCTGGTCCGAAAATTGTGGCATTGCTACAATTGGAACACCCAAACTCAAGGCTTCAAGAACAGAATTGAACCCATAATGTGTCACAAAGCACCCAATTGCCTCATGCGCTAGCATTTCCAATTGTGGGCACCATGAAACCACTAAACCCTTTTCAAATGTGAAGTTTTTAGGTAGCTTGGATTGCTCTAATTCCCTAACCACCCATAAGAAGTAGTAATTGCTTCTCTTCAGTCCCCATGCAAGCTCTTCCATCTGTTCTGCTCCAAGTTGTGCCAAGCTCCCAAACGAAACATACACAACCGAGCCGCTGGGTTTATTATGGAGCCAATTGGTGTAGTTGCTAGTGTTTGGCTCAAAAAGATTGATGCCATAATTTTCATCATCTTTAAGTCTTTTATCCAAGTACATTGATGGAAGCGTTGGCCCAATCGTCCTCAATCGCCATCGTTTAGCCATCCAATCCACCACCTAATGAAAAAAAGGAAATTATATTTATTTACTTATGTATATTAAAACATAGTTATTAATTTTTTGAGAGTATATATTGTTAGAAATTTTATTATATTTTGGGCTACCATTATTTGTGAGATGTTTTGATTTGTGAAAATTGACTGAACAAATATAGTTTAAAAGAATGTGTGAGGAAGTCTAATTTGTGTTTAAAGTGATTATCTGTGTTATAGGCTTATATGCACCTTAATGGGCTTGTATGGTAAGGCCGTAAGTGTAGGTCTAATCCTAGTAAGGTTAGTAATAGGGTAAATCTAGATGATCTTCTATACAAATAGGCTAAGGTTCCCTGTCCATCCTATGAATCTAATTTCTGACTTGTCCCATCGATACCTATCTATGTGTGTGAAGGATAGGAAAGGAAGATCTATTCTTTATTTTTTTAATACTAATTATTTTTATTTTATTATTTTTGTTGTAGTTATATATTAGAGATGAGATCTTTACATCGAATATGAAACAGGTACACAATTGCTTCTGCTAAACTAAATTACTAGATTGTTGGGTGTTTTATATTTATGTACTAAATCCTGTAATTTTACTTACATATATTTTATCAAAAATTACTATTAAAAACAAATTCAATTTGATATATTATTTATAATTTTAACTCAATTTTAATTTGATTAAAACTAAAAAATAAATTATACACTTAGCATTAGAAACCAAATAGCTAATTTTTAATTTTATAAATTTCAAATATAAATTATCTAAATATTAATTTTAACCTCACTAAATTTGAAAAAAAAAAATTATAGAATGGAAAGTAAAAATTTATTTATTTTGTAAAAATTATATGTTGACCTTCTTCTTTAATTAGTTAATATTTTCATATGCATATAAGGCCCATAATAATCTAGAAGTCAACTAATTTATTTTAGATGTGATGTATATATTTTAGTTTTTAATTTTTATCAAATTACAAATATACTAAAATTGTAAAAAATAGACTTTTCTTGATAGTCTAATAGTTAAGATGATGGATATTACAAGATTGATGTTATGTGTTTGATCCCTTTTATCTCTTAACCTATAATTGTTAAAAAAAAATATATAAAAAAATAATCTTAAATGATATTAATTTTATCAAATTTTAAAATTTGGTACAAATGTAAAAAAAGTAGAAAGAAAGGTTATAATTTTTTACATGAATACGTTTATATTTAATCATATTATTGATAGATATAAATATATCATATTAATATTTAATAAATTAAAATTAAAAAGTAAAATATACCTTTGATATCAAAGACGAAATAGTTAATGTCTATTTTGTGGATTCTACATTCAAAGTATCTAAATATTAATTGTAACCTCAATAAGTTTTAAAAAATCATAAAATGGAAAATAAAATTTTATTTATTTTGTAAAAATTATTTGATGGTCTTTTTCTTTAATTAGTTAATATTTTCATATGAATGTGAGATCATAATAATATCGAATTCAACTAATTTATCTTAGATGTCATATATATATTTTAGTTTTTAATTATTATCAAATTGCAAATGTACTAAAATTGAAAATGATAATATAAATTATGTTACTTTTATCAAGTTTTAAATTTTGATACAAATGTAAAAAGAGTTAATTATACAATTAGCTATGAACTTTAGTCATTTTTGTCAATTTATCATACTTTTAAAATTATGACAAATTAGTATATAAATTTTTCAATTTGTAACAAATCTATCCATGGTTAAATTAAGGGCAAAATACAAAAAAAAAAAAAAAAAAAAAACCTTTAGCATTTTTTGCAATTTCAACATATCTTATTAATTATGATAGTATCGTTAATTAACTTTTTAATTTTTGTAATTTCATGCATTGGTTGAAAATCTGATGAAACTATGCTAATATGGCCACTAAAAAAATCTGAGTTGATTTAAGTAAGTAGCATGTCAAAACGCACCGTTTTAACTATTTGCAAAAAGTACACAACCTTTGATTTTATTTACAATTTAAACACGGCTTATTGATTTTGACAAATTGGTACATAATTTTCTTTTTTTATTTACCTTATAATTTTCAATTGATACATGTGAATCAATAGTTAAGTAATGACAATTCAAAATTAATTTTAGATTAAACTATTATTTTAAAATATTTAAACATTTAATTAAATCAAATATTAAGTAAATCAAATTATAAATAAAATAATTATGATATATAAATTTTTGTTGAAATCAAATCTTAATTTTTCTTTTAAGTAATAAAATAAAATTTGGTTAAGTTAAATATTTAAATATTTTAAAATAGTAATTTAAAAAAAATTAAATTTTAATTGTCATTACTTAAATATTTGCTTTACATGTATCAATTAAAAAATATAAATTAAATAATAAGGAAAATTATGTACCAATTTTTTAAAATCAATAGGCTGTGTTTAAATTGCAAAAAATATCAAAGGTTGTGTTTTTTTTTTTTTGCATATCGTCAAAACAAAACATTTTAACGTGGCGCTTATGTGAATCGACTTAAATTTTTCTGATGACCATGTCAGCATAGTTTCATCAAATTTCAACCAATGCATGAAATTGTAAAAATTTAAAAGTTGGTGAATGACATTGTTAAAATGAAAAAAATATGTCAAAATTGCAAAAAGTGTTAAAGATCATGAATTGTTTTCTAATTTTTCTTATATTAATAGCATGTGCTCATACTAAAATAACATACTGACATAACATGCATTTATAAATTATTTTTTAAAAATAAAAATATATTTGTAAAAAAGATGAAAGTTAAGAATAGAAAGATTACTAATTTTTTCTTCTAATTTCCACATTATCAAATAAATTTACACATTGATCTCGTATTAACATGTCATGTCTAATTAGTCACATGTTATTTTAATCATGGATTAATTTACAACAATCATCATAATTTTAAAAATAAAATAAATAGATAAAAATAGTTAAAGTTCATGATAGAGCTATGCAATAATTCATCTAAAAAAGGTAGAAAGGTTGTAATTTTTTATACGAATATATTTATATTTACTCATATCACTGATAGATATAAATGTATAACATGAATATTCTTTTTCTTGTAGTGTGTATATATTAGTTACTGAAAATTGTAAACATGTTCCTACAATAATTTTTTTTTTTATTTTACAAATAAGTGTAAGCAAAAATAAACATAAGCAATACATTTTTTCACAGTTGCTGGAAGATATTTGTCATAATTTTAGATTAAACTAGATTTGTTGAAGTTTAATGGGGCAGTGATTTAGAGGAAAAGGGAAAAACATGCTATTTACCTCTTCTTCCATTTTGTAAAAGGAGTTATAAAGCACCCAATCTGCATCATCAATGTTTCTGAATTGGTTCACTACCAAATCTCTAAAACCAGGGTATGCTCCGAAGGGCTCAGACACAAAAGATGGCACCTCTGAAACTTGAAGCAGAGGCAATCCAGGAAGCGAAATCGTTGGCATCGATAACGGAAATTGGAAGCAGACCCCTTTGGACATGATAATATATGATATTAACAGCACAAGGCTGAGTGAAAAAAGCCACTCCTGTCAGTCCAAACTGCTTGGCTACATCAAGGGCCCATGGCAAGAATCCATCATAGATAACTGCTGTTAAAGGACGACCCACATCTTTTAGTTTCTTGATCAAATTCGCCATGGATTCTGAACCCACAACTTGGAATGTTGACAAGTAAACCTCTGTGCTTTCTGCTTGTGAAAAGCCACCCTCGTCAAAACCATCAGATATCGTTTCGAAATCAATTTGGGTACTTGGGTCCAAGTGCATGGACTTGTTGATGGCAATGGTATTTGCTAGTGTGGTTTTGACACCTTTTGAGATCAAACGCTTAGCAAATTGTAACATGGGGTTTAAGTGGCCTTGCATTGGATAAGGAAGGACAAGAACATGAGCTTTGCAGTCATTTTCCTCCTCCATTGTTCACTCTAGAGAATTTGCTTGGAGAAGCGCTACATTTACACATCTATCGATCCATGCTATATATATAGATAGGTTTTGCTTAAAAAAATTGTATGATGAGCACTAAACAGACAAAAGTGCCAGACCAGATGACTCAAAGAACAAATTTTTTAATTATTTTTAGAATCACATGATTTCTGACAAATGAATGCATAATGCGATTGAGTTTTGTCCAAGAAATACTGCAAAATATTATAATCGGCATGCCATGACAAATTCTCATCTACTCATTTAATTTTTCAGAAAGCAAATATTAAAAATTTGATGATGTTAGCCCATGCGTAAGCTTTTATCCGTTGCAGGAAAAGTCCATAAAAAATTATTCACTTCAATTTGAATAACTTAGAGAGCCATAACTTCAATATGATTGCACAATTTTAATTCACAAATGGCACAATTTTCTTTTGGCAAAACCCAAATTCAAGCCCTAAATATTTTACATTTATAATTTTAGACCCCTAAAGTTTTATTTTATATATCTAGACCCTCATGATTAATGGGTTAAAAATTTTAAACTCTTCTATGAAATTTTTTAACATAAATTATTTTTTGTGGTCCTTAAAATTTTATATTTCTAACATCATACTATTTTTTTTTTACTTCTTTTTAAATTCTTATCACTTTTAAAATTATTCACCAATAAAAAATTACTTATTTTAATTTCTAATATTTTAAATTAAAAATAAAAATATAATTTTCTATATAAAATATTTTTCAAATTTTAAATTTTAAATATAAATTTATATATACATATTTAAATAATTCAAATTTAAAATAAATAAATAAATTGATGTTAAGTATAAAAAATATTGTAATAATAATATTATTTTTTACAATATTTTTAATTATACAAGTTTTATTTTCTATAAAATTATATAATTAATTTTGTATAGACATTATTAATTAGACAATTTTTTTTCTAATAATATTATTTTTAATTATATAATTAATTTCTAAAAGACATTATAATAAAAATATATTTTATATTTCTTAAAATTTTGTACAAAAATAAAGCCAAAAAGGTATTTAAAATATAAATTTTAAATTTTAAATAATTAGAAAACATATTTTATCATAATGCCTTTTAATTATTATGTTATTTTTATCATAATATTTTATTTTAAAAAATATATTTTATTGAAAATAAAACTTGTATAAGTTTAAATATTTTGAAAAAAGTAGTATTACTGTAATCTTTTTTTATATCTTAAGATTAACTTGTTTATTTATTTTTAAAATTTAAAATAATTTAGATATATATAAATATATATTTTATTAATATATTAAATGGATAAGTGAAAAAAAAAATACCCAGTGGTTTAGTGCTTTCACTTATTGTCCTATGGTGTTTTTCGTGACATTTTAGTATCCTGTGATAATAGCCGTTAACAAATTTAGGCCAAATTCGCTAACACCATTAATTGTGATTATGTGGATGCTGGCATCGTCACCCACGTCAGTACGTAAACATCCACGTCAATATGTTGACATCCACATCAACACATCAATAATCATGTCATCATAATTAACAGTGTTAGTAAATTTAGCCTAAATTTGCTAATGACAAATATCACAGGTGCTAAAGTGTTACAAAAAAAAAAAAAACCGCATGAACATAAATGAAAAAGTGGTAAACCACATGGTACTTTTTGATACTTATCCCAACATTAAAATTATTTTATAAAAAGATTATATTTATATTGTAAATTTAAATATTAAAAATTAAAACAAGTAAATTTATTTTGATGAAAAAATTTTAAAAGTGATATAAATATAAAAAAGTAAAAAATGACATGAATGTTAAAAATATAAAACTTAAGGTATAAAATTGATAGTTATAGGGGTCTAGATATAGAAAATGAAACTTGATGGAGTTAAATCTAAAAACGTGAAAAGTTTAGGGGCTGAATATGAATTTAGCCTTTTATTTTCTATGAAAATTGAAAAATAATATTTAAATTTATAAAGATTTAAGTCACTCACCTCCTATCAAGGGTTGTGGTAGCATTGGAACTCATTCAATAAGGATTAGAAGTTTATGACTTTTGATGGATATCGTTTTGTAACCTTAAAGCAGTGCATGTACGTGCTTGCTTGTGATATGGTCGTGTGTGTAGTAAAGTGATTCAAGGTCGAGGCAGGAGCTGAAGCACGGGCGTGTAGGGTAGTGATATAGCCATTTAAAGAAGTTTACATCAAGGGTGATTTCAATGCGTCAGAGGAGCATAACCATACTCCCTCTCGACATAATGGTGCAATGTAACTAGCAAACCTTATTATTTTAAAATTTTATTTTATAATTACTTTTTATATTTATTTGATTAATATTTTGCTCAGAATTATGTTTGAATTATAAATAATTGTTTTGAGGGTTTTGTTAGGGACTTTAACATTATTTCAATTTCAATTAAAAAGCTATTGTTTTATTTGCTCTAGATTAAGAATTGCTTTCTAGATTGAGGCTTGTTATATTTAGTAATCAATCATGTATTGGTTATTCACTTTACATGCTACATTAGGTAGTGTTAAAGTGGGTTGCTACCAATTGATGGCTAACACTGGTTGCAATAGTGGTAACAAATCCTAAAACTGTGATTAAGGGTTTTTAGGCTACTTGGACATCAATTGAAGAGCAATGATAGTCCATGGATGAACAATAATAAATAAGCCAAAATGTGGCATAACAATTGGAGGTAACTCAAAACTAATTACAAACACTTTTGAGGGTTAACGGATAAGGGCAAAAAAAATAATGGTGCTGAAAAAGGTAGAGGAATTGGCCTTATTGGACCCATAATTAATTCCCTTCCCCAACAATTAAAATTATAAAAGCCTTATAATGATCTTTAATCATTCCTTAAATGAAAATGATGTCATGAAGATAATTGTGACTTAATATGGAGTTAGAAGTGGATGATAATGGCAACAAAACTATAGAGGTGATGATGAGTATAAATTAAAGGTAGCTATCCTAAATTTAGTGGAGGTCTTGATATAAAGGGGTTTCATGATAGGTTGACTGAAGTATATAGGTTCTTTGAAAATGCTAAGTTGTTAGAGGATTGGAAGGTTAAATTTGTTGCATATAGGTTGAAAAAGGGGAGCATTAGTATAGTAGGAGAGATTGAGAGATAGGATGAGAGAAGGGCATGGTCCAATACATACTTAATGTAGGATAAGGCGATTATTACAGGGTAGATTTTTGCCTCTAAACCATGAGCAATATCTTTTTTAGACTTATCAAAGTTGTTCACAAGTGGTAGGAGTGTGAATGAGTATACTATTGAATTTTTGAGGTAAGCTAAGAGGAAACAATTATCACAAAATGAAAACTAACAAGCAGTAAGATACGTGAGCTAGTTAAAACCATCCATTATAGACAAAATTGGGGTGCAGATGGTTTTCGGTGTATAGGAGATTAGAAAATTTTCAATGAAAGTTGAATCCCTTATACATAAGTAAACTTGTAGTGCTAACTAAAAATGATTTAATGGAGTAGATGGAAAAGTTTCAAGTGACAAAGGGAAGGCATCTCTAATTGTGTTTAATAATGTAGAACTTAACCAACATCCAGTTGAGAGAGGGCTGCCTTTAGAAGTAGCAGGTTGGGAAAAAAAGAGAATGCGAACACTATTGGTGTTGGTAAAAGGAAAGGTGTAATCATAGTAGGTAATACAAATAACATGTTGACCTCACTAAAAATAACAATCCTTATACGAAGCAATTCAGTACTAAGTGTTACGGAGATAGGAAAGTTGGACATCTTTCCATTAAGTGTCTTAAAAGGAAAGTAGTGAATATGATAAAGAAATATGATGATATTGTTGAGGGTGAGGTGTGTAGGCCTGATAGGGATAATAATTTTAAGGATTATCAGTAGGACAAGTATATATATGCAGTAAACAAGCTCATGTTATCACAAAATTATGGAGATGATAATTAATGACATAACCTCCTTTTTGCACTAGGTGTACGATGTAAGGGAGTTTGTGATCTCATTATTGACAATGGGAGTTAGGAAAACATTATAGGAAGAAATGTTCTAGAAAGGCTGAAGTTGATAACTGAAGCATAACCTAATCCCTACATCATTGGATGCATTAAAGCAATTAGTGGCATTAAAGTGATTGAACATTGCAAATTAAATAACCTTTTCTATTGACACAGTATAAGTGTATTATGATGTTATGGATATGAATGCTTACCATATTTTGTTTAAGAAACTTTGGTAGTATAATGTTAATGGCAAGCACTCAAGTAGGAGCAATGTGTATTAGTTGGAGAAAAATGTAGTGAGATATACTCTAGTCCATTTTGTAAGGAAGAACCAATTTAAAGCTTTAAAAGTTGAGGGAATAAACTTTCTAATTATTGTACATTAGCCATCCAAATTTATAGGAGAGTACAAGTAGACCCCATGAAGAGCATGCATTTATTGGTGGTTAGAAATGTCAAAATAAGTTAGTGGGTGTGATCTAGTTAAGTTGACCCACTATGGTGACACAATTAGGGTAAATACAAACACAACTCATTTATTCATCGTCTTAAATATTTTAACCCTAATATGATATAAAAATTAAAAAGGTTACATGAACACAACATGTGTAATCTATTTATTTAAATACATTATACATGTCATAAAATTTGACATGACTTATTTAAAGTGTATACACCTATAAAAATATTAGGCATGAACTTGACGAAGCACCTAAGTTGTAAAGAGCTCAGTGATGCTCATGGTCCACCCTTATTATTGTGAGAATGACCCTTATGGTCATGAGCAGGCTACTCATGATCATTAGCATTTCAAGGATGAATTAATAGCTTCTATAATGGTTATTGTAGAGCTCTAATAGCTATATTTATTGACCCTCACAATTGTGATCCCTCCCCTCATGATTGTAAGCATAAAAAATCCTATAAAAAATGAAATAAATATTAAATAAAGATGGAAACTTTTTGGGGATAAAAATAAAAAATCCAACAACTATTTTTTGCATCCTTCATTATGAATATGAGCTCTAGCCTTCATTTAAAAAGTTAAAAAGTTGGTGGAGTAAATTTATTATGAAAATACATTGAGCCAAACTTAGTTTTGTTTACATTTCTTTTCATATATTCATTTCTTGTAAACAAACTTTTTACTAGGTTTGTAATTAGTAACAGGGCAACAAAGGAGCCTTGAGGGCCAGTGCACCCTTAAAGGCTATGATTAATCTTAACGGCATAAATGAATAGAAATTTATATCATGGCGAAAAATGGCATAAACAAAGGAAAAAGTATATTGAAGAGCACTTTATTAACTATAAATAAATATTATATATTTATATTTTAGGGTTACAATGGATGGAACATATTAATGGCTCCTCTTATTAACTTTTAAGGTGTTCCTTTTTCTTTTTAAGAGGGTACCTTTGTCGTAAGCTCTCTACTATCTCTAAGGCTTGTGTGCATATTTGACGACACAGTCTTAAGTGAGTGTAAGGACCCAATTTTAGAATACAATTGTGCAAGTGTGCGATGAAAGCCCTTATGATGAAAATCTAATTGAGAATTAATCTCTGGTGTGGATTTAATTGTAAAAATTAGAAACATCCGAGGACCTTTTTCGTAATTTAAAATAAAAAATAAAAAAATTTTGGTTGGCCGACATTTAATGCTGACCAACATTGTGTAACGCCAATCGGCATTACATAATGCCAACTGGAATTACATAATGCCAGTCAGCATTACAAGTGAAAATTGGCATTCTCGAATGCTGATTTTTTACATGATTTTTTACACTGATTTTGTCATTTTTCATTTTTTTTCATTGGTCCAGAGTTTTTAATTTTTAAAAATCTAATCGCTTATCATCTCGTTATCCTGATTTTGAAAATAAAAAAAATGCAAACTATTCTCCTGATCTCGCTCCCAGCTATCACACAACTTCGCTACGTGATCACAGGAACTAAAGTGGTTGGGTTTGGCTTTAAAAGCCAAAAAAGAAGGCTGTGAAGGGGGCTAACGAGAGAGGGAGAAAGAGTTGAAAAGTCAAGAGAAAGTCTGTGAGAAAAAAGAAAAAAGAAAAAAAGAGCTCTGAGAAAACCAGAGCTGTGAAAAAAAAAAACCTAGAGAGAATAATGACCCTAATTAGCTACTACAAAAATATATGTTTTTTGCTTTTAAAGTCTAGAGAATCAAGAAAAAAAAGAAACAACAAAGTCAATCTCAAAATGGTGACAATCCAAATCTGAGGAGCATTTAAATAGCATTTGTACAACATCTTCTACCTTTCTTTTTCCTCTTTTATTTTGATTTGATTTCTTTATTTTATTTTTTTATTCCTTACTCATTAATTATTATTATTTTTTGATTAATGTTCTGTAACACTCTAGAGATAAAAATGGTGACATGAAATTTTGGCAGTGACCATTGAAAGAATCCATGGAATGCCATGGATTAAGATTTGTAAAGCCCCATAGGATTTAGGATTTATGATTTTTGTGTTCTTTTAATTTGCTTTTATTTTGGGTTGTAATTAATTTGATTTTAATTTTTGCATAGTAGTTTGTAATAGCCCCAATAGTGGGAAATAGTAGACTTTTATATTTTCTGCACTAAAATTGATTAGTAATTTAGGTTCAATTGGGTAAAAATCAATTAAAATCAATGGTGGCTTTAGATTAATTTAGGGTTGCATGTAAATTGATTTAGGGTTTTTTTTTTAGAAAATCACATAAATCCTATGTTTGATATGATTTTTCTGTTTGGGTTTTGTTTTTTGATCTTTTTAGTTCTTTGGGCTCCAAGCCCATGATAGGTTTAAACCCACTAAATAAAAATAGGCTTAAAAATGGTTTAGATTAACTAACTAAAATAAATTTAGGTCCATTAGGTTAATTTAGACTTAGGCTAATTTTTAAGTTAACTAAAATTAATTTAGACATAGCTCAACCCATTAATTTCATTTATTTTAAAGTAAATAGATTTAGGATCACATCACTTAAATTAAAACCAAGTTAGACTTAGGCCCACTTATTAATTTAATTTCTTCTTTAAAATTTGATAAACTTAGGACTATTCTCTTAGTTAAATTAAAATAAATAGACTTAAGTTTACTGAAATTAATGTAGGTCTTTTTCTAGTCCACTTTATTTATAAATAAAAACATGTAGAATTAGATAACTTTTAAAATTAGCCTAGTTTAGACTTAGGGACGCTGCCTTTTGTATGCATTTTTTACATGTGATTTTATGACCTCTTGCCTTTTTTTTGGGTTAGATGGATGTTTAATTAGGGTTTAAATAAAATTGCATGTAATTAAAGAATAAAGTAGTAGTTCATAAAATAAATCTGAATGAAAACAAAACTAAAAGAAGTTAGTATTCCATTCCCCAAAATCTCCTAGTTGTGGTGCTAGGTTTCTTTTAGAGAATTGAATACCACCAAAATGATTTGTCCTAGTTATTACCTTGGGTGGCAACTCCTCATCTCCACGCCATGTCTTTGTGACAATGGTTAGTATGTTCCCTAGGGCCCTAAGCCCAAAAAGTGTCACAGTTGGTAAAATCTTAGGCACATGCTAAACCTCGTCGTCTACAGTGGTGACTCCATTGGGGATAAGAGATACTGATTCTACTTATGTTCTATAGAGTTATTTTATTAATTATTATTTTTCTTTGCATTCATTCTGCATGTCCCTATTAAACCAATGGTGTTGGTTTATGATTCCATAATTTCACTAGCTTCATGGAGTTATAAATTGGCTAACCATCACTCTTAGCCTTAACTCAGTTTAAGAGAGATTACCGGGCTCATATGGTCAGAGTCTATAACCCAAGTCCTAAAGGGGTAGTCTCCTCTCAAGTTTATAAAGGATGTTGGACCCCTTTGACCTTGGCCTGTAACTCAAGTCTTAAAAGAGAGCATCTTACTAAGGGAACCTTGACTTTTTATCGGACTTTAACCATATATAATGGCTTAGCTGCTTCCCCTAGAATTTACCAGAAATTTCTTGTATGATTTTTTTCCCTGAGGAATTTCTATTTATAAAAGCTCAGGCCTATAGTTTTGAAGCCCCTTGGGGTAATATAGAATTGGGCTAGACCTTTATACTTAGAAATGTTTTTTTTATGCTTATTACCATGAGGTATTTCTATCTATAAAAGGCTAGGCCCATAATTTTGAAGCCCCTTGGGGTAATGAAGAATTGGGCTAGACTTTTATACTTAGAAATGTTGTTTCTATGCTTTATTACTTTAAGAGAGATCTAGCATATGCGTCGGTCACTGATATCCCATGTTGATATTAAAACCAAAGACTAAAAATCCTAGGATAAGAGACTCACCATTGAACACATGTGTGGGAGGAATGAGGTTGGAAGAATGTATGTTGTACACTTGATTGATACTTGCTACTTGCTACTTATTGCATAGCTCATGCATCACGCATACATGCATACATGCATCTCATTCATCATACTAACACCTTGTTTTACAGCTATCATAGATACACCAAGGTCTTCTTGTATTTAGGGATGGAAAGGTGGTAAACTAAAAAGAACAAGTTAAAGCTCTAAAACCTTAGCAAAGGAAATCCTGAACAAACTAGATAGATTGGAAAGAAGCCCTATTAACCCACTTTACTTGGAAGCTAAACCAACTTCACCTGAATCTGAATAAATGAAACAACAGTAAAGGAACTGAACCTTAAAAGACATTAAGGGAGCTCTGATGGAAGACATGAGGGCTATGAAGCAATATGAACTAAGATGAGCACTATTTGGACTGATGGAACCTGCTGCTATTATATCACCACCTATAATTGAAAAACCACTTGCTACTGCTGCTATTGCACCTACTGCGGATGCTCCACCTATTGCCAATAATGCTAAGGACAACCTGTTGCTAGAAACCCACCCACTATCGATGTGTAGTTTAAGGATGTTGAGAACTAAATGATAAAAAAGGAAAAAAGAGAATCACTTGAATTAGTACAAGACCATGAGTCCAAGCAGATATAAGCACTGACCCAGAAGATGTCCAAGATGGAAGAGCTAATGTAATATCCCTAGTTTTTAAATATTTTTATATTGCATCGAGATATGCAATGTTAATAATTTTGTATATAATTATGATATTTTTATGAGTTATTTAATTAAAACTAATTTTAACTGTTTTATATTATTTTAAGTGCTTTACGTAAAATTTTTCTGGAAATTTTATTTTCAGAAAAATTGACACGTAAATAATTTAATATTAATTATTTTAAATAAATTTACGCGTTTGTATGAGTTCATGCATTATTTTAATTGTCGTATTAAAAAATATATATATATATATATATATAATAATTTTAGGGTTTATTAATTATTTTTAATTATGTATATCTATATATTATATAGATTTAATTTTAATTAATTTATTAACATGTTGTAGGCGGCGAGGTTTAGCGCGCGCCCCAGTGTTTGGCGACCATGACACTGTGTGGGCTTGAGGCCCACTAGGAAATACAATATAGGTCATGGGCCTATTCGGAGATGGAGTCGCCACCCAGATAAAAGCCGGGATACACTGTACAGCAACTGGATCCCACAGAGGTTCCCAGAAGCCGTCATCAAAGATTGGGTTCGGAAACTGGGTATGAGCGTTTGAATGGAGGCCAACCTTGCGGTTGGCCTCCATTTGTGTTTTGCATTTTATTACCGTTTAATTATTTAATTATTTCCTCATTTACCACAAGTAATGAAATTGCCTTCGGATAATTGCCAGATTTTATAATTAAGTCTGAGTTTGCACATTAGTCCAATTTCATTCCTTTATGTCCCAACATTCAAAAAACACAGTAAATAAAATAAATAATAATTTACAACCATACATTCAAAATAAAATAGGGGGAAGGGATTAAGGATTACAACGCTTTTTAACCAAATAAACGAAATAATATACAGAAAATAAACCAAACATATACCAAAAATAAACTATTAAAATAACATAAAGACGACAATATACAAAGGATAAATAGCAAAAGTGATTGCTTGATGATAGAAATTATCAAGTAATTCCTGCAAATATCACACGATTAGCCTTTCTCTTTATAAAAAATGGAATCACGTATAACGACATTTATAAAGAGATCCTACAAAGAGGTTGTCACATTATAAGTTAAAGAAAATATCAAACAATCAAGATAATCACCACCATGCAATCATACATACATGTTTAAGGTCAAAAGGGGACATGTTAAAGCAGGCATCACAGCAAATGAACAACGAAACAAAGAAGGAAACAGGTTAACCCTGCCAATGAGGCGGTCGCCTCATTGGGATGAGGCGATCACCTCATTGATGAGGAGATACCTCATCAATAGGGCTCTTATAGGCCCAAGACAAAACAGGTAACACACACACACACACAAAAGATAGGCTCCCTGAGAGCCTATCAATGGGGCGATCGCCTCATTGATGAGGCGATTGTCTCATTGAGATGAGGCGACACCTCTGTGAAGAGGCGTCATCTGACCACCAGGTCGGCTCTGACTCCCAAGGCATGCAGACTTCTACTCTAAGTAATCAAAACATGCATATACACACCCTACACTCATCATACTGCGACTACATGCAAAAATATTCAAAGATCCATCAATGAAATGAGATATCAAACATGACACACTATAGATAAACCTAAAATATACTAATAGCTCAATTACACATAAGAAAGAATACACAAAATGATGAACATATCAAGTTTAAGTGTAGGTTTTATACCAAAATGAGAGGCCCTCAAAGATGGTTTAGTTGTGATCCTTGCTAGGATGTAGTATCTCTTCTTGACATAAGTTTCTTCCCTCTTCTCTTATGGGAAAGTGGACCTCCTCTTCTTCAACCTTCCTCCCTTTCTTCAGGACATTTTTTTTCCTTCTCTTTTTTCCTCCCTTTTTTTTCAAAGCTGCTTCCCCTCTTTTTTTTTGTTCACCCCCCTTTTCTCCCCTTTCTTCTCTTTTTTTTTTCTCTTTTATTCCTTAGCTTTCCCATGCCCCTAAGCCTCCTAGCCCATCATGAGCTCTCATAGCCTTTTTTCCTTTCCCAAAAGTCTTTTCCTCATGGAAGAAGAAAGTTCAGAGAGTGGGGCCCGCGCCACTTGATTGTCATGATTACAGCTGCATTAAATGCAGTTGCAAGTAGGCTGCCAGAGGGGTGGTGCCTCATCGGTGAGGCAATCACCTCATTGGTAGCTGCCAAAGAGGCGATCGCCTTATTACACTGAGGTGATTGCCCCTTTAGCCCGGGCCTACGCTGGGCCGAGCGGGCTTGGGCCAAACTTGGGTAGTTGGGCTCAATTTTGGGTTTTCTAGGCTTTGGATTTTCAAATCCACTTTCCACTTAGAGATTCAGGCTTCATCCTCATGTCCAAGTTCACATTCTTATCATTGGGCTTGACAACGGGCCGATCAAACTGAGCAACCGTAATTCGTCCCCTAACACGAGCCGACCGAATCGGGTGTCCTACACATGTGTATATGTATATATATATATATATATATATATATATTGTTTATTTTAAACATGTGGTGAACAATTATTTGGAGTATAATATTATAATATTTTAAAATAAGTTATATATATATATATATATATATATATAAAGTTAGAAAAAATTACACTTGTGCCACTTCCTCCTCCTTCTTCTTCTCCGATTGTTCCCTTCATCGTACTACCGCCTATCATGCCGTTTCTTCACCGTCGGTGTACCACCTTCATTCTCAGCCATCCCCGCCGCCAGCAGCTCCCTATTTCGTCGTGTTTTGGCTAGAAAAAGCTACAGTTGTCGAAACTCTTTCTCACCATCGATCAAGCACTTTTCGGCCACCATTTTTGACACCATCAGTCTCTATCTTCTCCTTGAGCTCCAATGAGTGTGATTCCAAGATTTTTTTCACTTAAAATGGTCTAGATTTCCCTAGGTTTTGATTTTTTTTAATTTCGGCCTATTAGGGTTCTTGATTTTTTGAGCTTCAATTTGATTGATTCATGAAAACTTCCTTCACAAACTTTGATCCTACTAGCTTAGTCTTGATGCTAGAATTTTTGTAGAATTTTTAGAATTTATTTTGATTTTTGGGTATTTTTTATTATTTTATTAATATTTTCTAATTTTTGAAAATTAATTAATTAAATTATTAAATGGTGTTTTATGGTAAATATAGGTTTTGAAATGAATTATAGGATTTATTTGTAATTTTTTTGAATTTTTATGTATTTATTTTGAATTTATATAGTTTATGTAATTTTGAAAAAAACATAGGGTTAATTATGTGTTTAATTGAAATTAATTGGTTAATTGAGTATATTTATTGATATTATTGAAATATATGTTGAGAAAATTAATTTTTGTGCAATTATATTATTTTTGGTGAATTTTTGGATTTATTTTAGTATATTTATATATATAGGGGTATTTTGGTAATTTTATATTAAATTGGCTAAAAATGTAATTAAATCGGTTTTAATAGTTAATTAGGGTATAAAAATGATTTCTACAAATTATTTAGTATTTTTAACTAATTAAAACTATTTTTCATAAATTATTTTCAAATTATATATAATATACGATTTTTTCTAATAAATGAGTTTTTATCGATTTTTAATGTGTTTTAGGGTTCATTACATAATTTCTATTTATAGAATGTATTTTTATTATATAAGGGTATTTTCGATATTTTTGTAGCATTCTGTGAATTATGGACCTTGGTCGGTGATTTGTGGTTTGGAGTCCAACCGAGGGATTATGATTGTGAATTCTGTGTTTATTTTTGAAGTGTATTTCTTTGTAGGGCTGGCTCTACTCTTTGAGTAGAGATAAGTCCATTTTACAAGGGAGGTTCTACCGGATTTTCGATAGAATTCTCGTAAAACGTGATATCCGGTTGAACTCTAATCCTAATTCTGTGTCTGGTAATCTAAATCGAGTCTTTAGAACTTCTATTAGATTTATTCTGATTCCTATCATTATTTGTTTATTTAGTTGCACCGAGATCGAGAACTAGTGGACCAGGCCCGTCGGACCCATCTCAAGGAGCGCAATAAATAGTGAGTTGCTATTATATATATATATATATATATATATATATATATATATATATATATATATATATATATATATATATATATATGCTTTAGGGTGCATGATTTTAGAAATATATATGTTATTTTGATTAAATATGCATAATGATTTAATTAGTACTTAAGTTTATTTTTTGTTTATTTTCGGTATATTTTAAACTATATGCATATTTTATTAATGAATTATGTTTAAAATGTTTTTGAATATATTTATAGTTTATTTTGTAATTTAATTGGATTTATTTGATGTATATATACTCGAAATATACCTGGTTTACTTTTGGTATATTTCTAGTATATATATGGTTTATGTTGCTATTTTATTTAAATTCATGCATCATTTATTTTTATGAATGTATGTTTTATATTTTAATGAAGGATATCAATAGAACGTGCTACCTAGTGGGCAGCACTAAGACCAAGTACATGCCAGTACACTGATAGCATTTAGGCTATATTACTAACCATTTGTGGATATTGATTGGATTTGATTATTTGATATGTGAGATATGATTTGGGAGTGTGATTGCTGGAGCTCGGTTGACCAAGTGTCTCGGGGCCAATCACACTGACAGTCAGACTGCTGGAGCTCGGTTGACTTAGTGTCTTGGGGCCAGTCTACTGTCCAAATGAAACAAGTGAATATATTTGGAATAAGTGAGCCTGTATGGCTAGAGTGTTGTTTAACACTATTTTAAGGTTGTGATTTTCTAGGGTTCTATTTGATCCTTCATAAGCAGTGATTTTCACTAAAAATATATAAAAATGATTTTATTACATCTGTGTGTGTTTGCTTGTATATATATTTATTGTATATACTTTTGACTGTGTGCATTGACATTTAGTATGCATGTATATATACTATAGTAATTCACTCAGTGAGGTCTGACTCCCCTCCGTTGATTATTTTTCAGGAGAGTTGTCATCCTCAGACCTCAGTAACAAACCCTTACGCCGGATTTCTTCTGTCCCGGCTTTATTATGTAAACTGCTTATCTGAGTTTTATTTTTATGATCTAGACACTGCAGTAGTTGTAAAAATTGAAAAAGGATATTGTATTATATTGGTATGAGTTATATACTTTAAATATTTGAACTGGATTTGTATTAAAAGTTTATTTATATATATGAGATGAGTTATTGATTTAAATCCCATGGTGGATTATTATTTCATTATTTATGATTTTATTTCCACTGTAGATTATTTTAATTATTTTATAATTATTATTGCATGTTTTTATTTATTTTAAGGCTTGCTACGGGTTCCGGATTTGAAAGAATTTCTATTCCCTAGCACCGGTCATGGCCCCTGTTTTGGGTCATGATAGCTAATCAGGGGAAAAGGCATGGGGTAATCATTTGACTTCGATGACATGCTACAAATAGAAGATGATAGGCTACCTGACAAGTTCAAGATGCCACAACTGCAAAAATTTGATAGGAGAGGAGATCTCAGGATTCATCTTAGCCAATACACAACAACCATGAGCACTACTAAAGCACCATTAGCAGTGATTACTAAGTTTTTTATGTTATCCTTATAGGGAATAGCTGTAAACTGGTATCATGAGCTGAAAAAATTTATGAGCTAACTGAAAAGAGATGTATACTGCTTTTTTGAAACAATATGATTATAATGCTAGATTGGAAGTGTCCATCAGAGATCTAGAACTGACAAAGCAGAAACCCAATGAATCTTTCTTTGATTTCCTTACCATATGTAAAGACCCATATTTTTAAATTATTTTATTTTAAAATGAAATATGCAGTTTTAATAAAATTTGAAGATTTTATTGATTATTTTCATTATTTGTAATTAATTACTATTATTTTATATTTAATTAAATTTTCTATGTAAATATTTTATTTCGAAACTTATTATTTTGGACATTTAATTTGCATGATTATTTTAACATGATTATTTCTATTATTGTTTTATTAAATTTTACTATTTATTTTGTTAATAAATTATTTTATTAATTGGATTGTTATTTTATGTATTATATATATATTAACTTGGGTTTATGTATTTGTGAATGTGTGTAATTTGCATGTGTGTGTATGTTTATTATTATTATATGTGTGTGTGTGTATATATATATATATATATATATGCATACACACATGCATGCATACAACAAACCCACATACATGCACATGCATTAAACACTAAACACACACAACATAAAAAAGAAAGAAAAACATGAACCAAGGCAAAAAAAAAAAAAAAAAAACAAAACAAAACACGGAGACTTCTTCTTCCCTCATGCGCAACCCGTTCCCTAACCTTCACTGTGCCTTCATCACTTTCGACCACCGTTTCTTGAGCTTTCAGTCTCTATCGACTCTCTAGACTCCGATGAGCATGAATCCAAACTTAGTTTAAGCTCTAAACGTCCATTTCTTGAGTTTTGATGAATTTTTATTTTTGTATCTTTAGGGTTTCAAATTTTTTTTAGCATGACATTGTTTGAATCTTGCAAACTCCTTTCACAAAACCAATTCTTGGAAGGTTAATCTACCTCTACAATTTTTTTTGAATTTTTTGAATTTATTTTAATTTTTGTGAATTTTTGAATATTTTATTATTATTTTATTAATTTTCGTAAATTAATTACTAAAATAATAAATTTGGTATATTTGGAGTTATTATTAATTTTAGAGTTGAGATTATAATTTTTGTGATTATTATGTAATTTTTATAATCATTTTTATATTATGTAAATATTGGATAATTAGGTTTAAGTTGGGTTTTAGTTGATATTATGGTGTAAATATGTGCTTTAGTTAATATTAGTAATATTAGTAATATATATGTTGAGAAAATAATTTTTATGCATTTATATAATTTTTAATTTTTGAGTAATATTAGTATATTATGTGTATTTTTGTATTATAGGGGTAAATGTGTAATTTTATATTAAATATTATGTTTTAGTTGGTTTTATAATTATTTAAGGTATTAAATTATTTTTACAAATTAATTACTATTTTTAACTAATTAATACTAATTTTCAAAAATTATTTTCAAATAATATATTATATATTATTTTGGTAATAAAGTGGGTTTTTATAACTTTTTGTTATATATTTGGGTTAATTAAGTTCTTTGGATTCATAAAATGAATTATTATTATTATTTGTGTAATTATTGGAAAATTTGTTTTTTTTTAATAATATTATATTATTATTTTAAGATTTTTATTTAATTATTAAGGAAATAATTATTTTTGGTGTTTTAATATTAAATATGTAATATTTTGATATTTTGAGAATATTTATGGTACTTATCGATTTTTAATATATTTATTGAATTATTTATATTTTTTGTGAATTGTGGACCTCGATTAGGAAATTGTGTAGTTTGAGATTCCAACCAAGGGTTGTGTGAATTCTAGGTTTTTGAAGTATGTTTTTCTTGCAGGACTGGGTCTACTTTTTAGTAGAAAGATGTCCGTTTTACAAAGTAGGTTTTACCGAATTTTTGATAGAATTCTTATAAAATGTGATATCGAGTCAATTCTGATTTTTGCATTATGTTATCCTAGATCGAGTCTTTAGAAGTTAAGTTAGATTTATTCTGATTATGTAATTATTTTATTTGTTTAGTTGCTCCAATTTATTCTGATTCTATAATTATTTTATTTGTTTAGTTGCACCAAGACCGAGGCATAGTGGACCTGGTCCGTTAGACCAGTCTCTTGGAGCGCAAACCTGTGAGTTGTTATTTTATATATACATCGCACTTAGGTTGCATGTTTTAGAAAATACATGTTTTAAATGTATATTTATTCATAATTGTTTTATTAAATGATTAGTATTTATTCATAATTGTTTTATTAAATGATTAGTATCCTTTAGGTATATTTTTAGTATATTTTAGGTATATTTTTAAATAAATGCATGTTATTTTTATTGATTTTTACTTAGCATGCTTTTAGTATACTATTGGTTTATTTTTGGAATATTTCACATTTGATTTGAATTTATTTGACATATATATACTTAAAATATACTTAGTTCATTTTAGGTATATTTCTGATATTTATATGGTTTATTTTATCATTTTCAATGATAGTATGCATTATTTATTTTTTGAATGTATGATTATTTTTAAATGAAGGATATCGATAGAATGTGCTACCTAATGGGTAGCCTTAGGATCGAGTACGTACCGGTGTGATAGTTTGTAGAATTGAATTACTAACTTATTTGTGGAAAAATTGATATGATTAATTTGATTGAGATGTGATGTGATTGATAGTGTAATTGCTGGAGCTTGGTTGACATAGTGTCTTGGGGTCGATCACACTAACAGTCAGACTGCTGGAGCTCGGTTGACTTAGTGTCTCGGGGCTAGTTTACTGTCCATATGGATTAAGTGAATTTATTTGGAATTAAGTGAGCCTATATGGCTAGAGTGATATTATAGTTAATTGAGGTTGTGATTTAATAGGGTTCTATTTGATCCTTCATAAAATTATGATTTTTTAGTATTATTATATATAAAGTGATTTTCAACATCTGTGTGTATATGCCTATATATATATTTATTGTATATACTGATGACTAATTGCATTTCACATATAGTAAATGCATGTATATATATTATAACAATTCACTCAGTGAGGTCTGACTCCCCTCAGTTGATATTTTTACAGGAGAGTCTTCTTTTTTAGACCTCAGCAGTAGACCCATTCCGAACTTCTTTCGCCCCAGCTCTTTTTTGTTAATTATCTATTTGATTTTATATTGCACTCTAGAAAATTGCAGTAGTCATATTTTATATCAGTAGTGAGTTGTATTTTATATTTACTGTATGTGAATTTAATTCAGAGGTTCTCTTTGAATATTGTATTAAGATATTTATTTATGATATAAAAGAGATTATTTTTATTACATTGATTTTTTTTTAATTTATGATGCATATTTATTTTATTATTATTATTGCATGTTTTTCTTTTTTTAAGGCTTGCTACGGGTTCCAGATTCGAAAGAATTCTCGTTCCCTAGCGCTGGTCATGACTCCTAGTTTTGGGTAGTGACACCATATTCATGAATAAAGCAGGGTTTATGAAGAATGAGTTGGCTAAAAAGGATCAGGTTAGGATGATAGTTCGAAATGTGTCACCCAATCTGGTCGAAAGGTTGCAGATGATGAATCCTAAAAATTTCATAGACCTGTATGATGATGGTCTACAACCAGAAGAGATTAAGAATGATAAGAAAAGAAGCTCTAGAGGTACTGGAACCCAAAACTACCCAACCGGGGCCACACAACAAGGAAGTACTAGCCGAGCTATGGAGGTGTACGCAGTTTAGCAGATTCTCAAATTTTAACCAACCACTCTCTAAGGTCTTAAAACCATTGATCCAAAGAGGCTTACTCTGACCCTTAACCTTTTCCAAACCACCTTACCTGGATATCCCAGGCTACGACCCCAATAGCTACTGCAAGTTTCACTAAGTTACTGGCCACTCCATATGTCACGACCCAAAACAGGGGCCATGACCAGCGCTAGGGAACGGGAATTTTTTCGAATCCGGAACCCATAGCAAGCCTTAAAATAAATAAAAATATGCAATAATAATAATAACATAATTAAAATATTATGCAGCGGAAATAAAATCATAGATAATTAAATAATAATCCACTACGAGATTTAAATCAACAACCTCATCATATATATAAACAAACTTTTAATACAAATCTAGTTCAAATATTTAAAGTATACAACTCACACAATATAGTACAAAACCCCTTTAATAATTTTACAACTATTACAGTGTCTAGATTATAAAAATAAAACTCAAGTGAGCATTTTACATAATAAAGTCGGGGCGGAAGAAATCCGGCGTACGGGTCTGAAGACGATGACTCTCCTGAAAAATAATCAACGGAGGGGAGTCAGACCTCATTGAGTGAATTGTTATAATATATATACATGCATACTAAATGACAATGCACACAGTCAATAGTATATATAATAAATATATATACAGGTAAATACACACAGATGCAGCAAAATCATTTTATATATATATTTTTTAAAAAATCATTACTTATGAAGGATCAAATAGAACCCTAGAAAATCGCAACCTTAAAAATAATGTTAGATAACACTCTAGCCATACAGGCTCACTTATTCCAAATATATTCACTTGTTCCATTTGTATAGTAGACTGGCCCCGAGACACTAAGTCAACCGAGCTCCAGCAGTCTGACTGTCAGTGTGATTGGCCCCGAGACACTTGGTCAACCGAGCTCCAGCAATCACACTCTTAAATTACATCTCACATCAAATAATCAAATCCAATCAATATCCTCAAACAGGTTAATAATATAGCCTAAACGCTATAAGCGTACCGGTACGTACTCGGTCCTAGTGCTGCCCACTAGGTAGCACATTTTATTGATATCCTTCATTGAAATATAAAACATACATTCATAAAAATAAATGATGCATGAATTTAAATAAAGTAGCAACAATAACCATATATATACTAGAAATATACCAAAAGTAAACCAGGTATATTTCGAGTATATATACGTCAAATAAATCCAATTAAATTACAAAATAAACTATAAATATATTCAAAAACATTTTAAACATAATTCATTAATAAAACAGGCATATAATTTAAAATATACCAAAAGTAAACTAAAAATAAACTTAAGTATTAATTAAACCATTATGCATATTTAATCAAAATAAAACATAGATTTCTAAAATCATGCACCCTAGAGCATATATATATAAAATAGCAACTCACTATTTATTGCGCTCCTCGAGATGGGTCCAACGGGCCTGGTCCACTAGGCCTCGGTCTCAGCGCAACTAAACAAACAAATAATGACAGGAATTAGAATAAATCTAACAGAAGTTCTAAAGACTCGATCTAGAATACTAGACACATAATTAAAATCAGAATTCGACCGGACATCACGTTTTATGAAAATTCTACCAAAAATCAAGTAGAACCTCCCCTGTAAAATGGACATCTCTCTACTCAAAGAGTAGAGCCGGCCCTGCAAAGAAACACACTTCGAAATACACATAAAACACAACCACAATCCCTCGGTTGGACCCCAAACTACAAATCACCGATCGACGTTCACAATTCACGAAATATTTATAAAATACCAAAAATGCCCTTATATAAGAAAAATACATTTTATCAGTAGAAATTATGTAATTAACCCTAAAACACAGTAAAAATCGATAAAAACTCATTTTATTAGAAAAATCGTATATTATATATATAATTGAAAATAATTTACGAAAAATAGTTTTAATTAGTTAAAAATACTAAATAATTTGTAGAAATCATTTTTGTACTCTAAATAACTATTAAAACCAATTTAATTACATTTTTAGCCAATTTAATGTAAAATTACCAAAATACCCCTATATATATAAATATACTAAAATTAATCCAAAAATTCACCAAAAATAATATAATTGCACAAAAATTAATTTTCTCAACATATATTTCAATAATATCAATAAATATACTCAATTTACCAATTTATTGTCACGACCCAAAACAGGGGCCATGACCGGCGCTAGGGAACGGGAATTCTTTCGAATCCGGAACCCGTAGCAAGCCTAAAAATAAAATAAATATGCAATGATAACCATAAAAATATAATATGCAGCGGAAAATAAAAATCATAAATATTACAATATCATCCATATCAACTGGATATAATTCAAAACTCATCACATCACATATATAATCTCGTAAATGTATAATCTTTATACAAATCCAGTTTTACTATAATACATCTCTTTAAAATAAAGTACATAAAATCCAACACTTTAATTTACAACTACTGAAAATCACAACTACTGAAAATCACAACTACTGCAGTGTCTAGATAAAATAAATAAGACTCAAGTATACAATTTACATAAAGAAGCCGGGGCGGAAGAAATCCGGCGTATCGACCTGCTACTGAGGTCTGAGGAAGTTGACTCTCCTGAAAAATAGTCAACGGAGGGGAGTCAGACCTCACTGAGTGAATTACTATAGTATATATACATACACTCTAAGTGATAATGCATACAGTCAACAGTATATGAGTAATATGTATATATACAGGCAAGTTCATACAGATGCAGAAAAAAATCAGTTTATATATTTTGTCTGAAAATCAACTTTTATGAAGGATCACATAGAACCCTAGAATATCGCAACCTCAGAAAATAGTGTTAAACAACACTCTAGCCATACAGGCTCACTGATTCCAAATATATCCACTTAATCCATATGGACAGTAGACTGGCCCCGAGACACTAAGTCAACCGAGCTCCAGCAGTCTGACTGCCAGTGTGATTGGCCCCGAGACACTTGGTCAACCGAGCTCCAGCAATCACACCCAAACCACATCTCACATATATCAATAATCATAATCAAATCAATATCCACAAATAGTCAGTAATAAAGCCTAAATACTATAGGCGTACCGGTACGTACTCGGTCCTAGTGCTGCCCACTAGGTAGCACGTTCTATTGATATCCTTCAGTGATAAATAATAAAACATTCATTCACAAATACATGATGCATGAATTTAAATAAATCAACAATATAAACCATATATATACCGAAAATATACCAAACATAAATCAGGTATATTTTGAGTATATATACGTCAAATAAATCCAATCAAATCATGAATTAAACTAAAAATATATTTAAAAACATTTTAAATATATTTTATTAATAAAACATGTATATAATTTATTATATACCAAAAATATACTTGAATATAAATCATGTTATTTATGCATAATTAGTCAAAATAAAACATGCATTTTCTAAATCATGCATCCTAAGCATATATATATAATATAGTAACTCACCTAATGCGCTCCACGAGACAGGTCCGACGGGCCTGGTCCACTAACCCTCGGTCTCGGCGCAACTAAACAAGAAATAATTACTCGACATCAGAATAACCCTAACAGAAATCCTAGAATTAAATCTAGAGTATTAAATACAGAATCGAAAATTAGGGTTCGACTGGATATCACGTTTTACGAGAATTCTACCGGAAATCCGGCAGAACCTCCCCTGTAAAACGGACATCTCTCTACTCAAAAGAGTAGAGCCGACCCTGCAAAGAAAATACACTTCAAAAATAAACACCACAATCCATCACAACCCCTCGGTCGGACTCCAGACTACAATCTGTCGACCGGGGTCCACAAACACAGAATATATATTCAAATATACCAAAAATATCCGTAAATCATAAAAATACATTTTATAAATAAAAATTACATAATTGACCTTGAAACACTATAAAAATCGATTAAAACTCATTTTATTTGAAAAACCGTATATTATATATATAATTGAAAATAATTCACGAAAAATAGTTTTAATTAGTTAAAAATACCAAATATTTTGTAGAAATCATTTTTATACCTTAAATAAATATTAAAACCAATTAAATTACATTTTTAGACAATTTAGGGTAAAATTACCAAAATACCCCTATATATATATATATACCTAATTTACTTCAAAAATTCACTAAAAATCATACAATTATCCAAAAATAATTTTCTCAACATATTTATCAATAACATAAATATTTAACTCAATTTACCAATTAAATTCAAATAAAAACACAATTAACTTAATTTTACAAAATCACATAAACTTCAATAATTAAAAATAAATACTTAGAAATTCATAAAAATTCCAAATAAATTCCTATAATTCATTTCAACACCTAATTCAACCATAAACTCCAATTTCATAATTTAAATAATTAATTTCCGAAAATTCGAAAATAATATTAAAATATTCAAAAATACCCAAAAATCCAAACAATCTCCAAAAATTCTACAAAAATTCATACATGAAGATTAAACTACCAGGAACAACATTTGTGAAGGAAGTTTCCATGAATCATCCAAATTGAAGCTCAAAAAAATCGAAAACCAAAAGTGGCCGAAATATTCAAATCAAAACCTAAGCAATTCTAGACCGTTTTAGCTCAAACAAAAGCTAGAATAACACTCACCGGAGCTCAAGGAGAAGATAGAGACCAGCGGTGTCGAAAACGGTGGCCGGAGGAGGGAGAAACCACGGTGGCAAAAATGGTGGTCCGGCGGCACCCACGGGAGAAGAAAGAAGAAGAAGAAGAAAAAGAAAAAGAAAGAAAAGGAAAGAGAAAAGAAAAGAAAAAGAAAGAAAAAGGAAAAGAAAAAGAAAAAAAAAAGAAAAAAGAAAAAAAATAAATTTTAATAATTTAATAATAAATAAAATAATCAAATAATAATAAATAAATAATAAAATATTAGGGTAATAATAAACCCTAATTAAATATACACACACAGGCTTTATTTAATAATTTAAAAATATGTATGAGTTCATGCAAACCCGTAAATACATTTAAAATAATTAATAATACATTGTTTACGTGGAAATTTCCCCGAAAATGAAAGTCCCGGGAAAATTTTACGTAAAATACTGAAAATAATAGACAGTAATTAAAATAGGTTTAAAATACATATCAACTCATAAAAATATCACATATATAGTCAAAATTATTGACACTGCATATCCCGGTACAGTGTAAAAATATCTTTAAAAACACGGGATATTACAGTCTTCCCCCCTTACAAGAATTCGTCCCCGAATTCTAAAAATAAGATTACAGAATCAGGAAGGAAAGAGATACGGGTAAGAAGCTCGCATCTCAGCTTCAGTCTCCCACGTATGCTCTTCAACTCTGTCGCTACGCCACAAAACCTTGACCATCGGAATCTGCTTCGATCGCAACTGTCGAACTTGAAAATCTACGATCGCCACAGGTTCTTCCACAAACGTCAAATCTTCACTCACTTCCACACTGTCAGGTTGCAACACGTGTGAAGGATCTGAGATATACTTCCTCAACATCGAGATATGAAATACTGGATGCACTTGCGACATACTCGGAGGCAAATCCAACCGATATGCAACAGTGCCAATTCTCTCCAGAATCTCAAACGGTCCAATATATCTCGGTGCTAACTTACCCTTCCTACCAAATCTCATCACACCCTTCATCGGAGATACTTTCAGAAAAACGAAATCTCCAACCTGAAACTCCACATCTCTGCGCCTAGGATCCGCATAACTCTTCTGTCTGCTAACTGCGGTCTCTAATCTCCGCTTGATCACGGCGACTTTCTCTGCAGCATCCTGAACCATCTCTGGTCCAGTCAAAGCTCTCTCACCGATCTCATCCCAACACAACGGGGATCTACACTTCCTTCCATACAACGCCTCATATGGTGCCATGCCAATACTGCTATGGTAGCTGTTATTATATGCAAACTCAACAAGCGACAAATGATCATCCCAGCTACCTCCTAAATCCAAGACACACATCCTCAACATATCTTCCAGTGTCTGGATCGTCCTCTCAGACTGACCGTCTGTCTGAGGATGAAAAGCAGTACTGAAATCCAACCTAGTGCCCATCGCTTCCTGCAACTTCTGCCAAAAACGAGAAGTAAACACCGAACCTCTGTCTGACACAATGGACACAGGTACTCCATGAAGGCATACAATATGCTTCACGTACAACTTCGCCAATCTAGCAACTGAATATGTGGCTTTCACAGGCAAGAAATGTGCAGACTTCGTCAATCTGTCTACAATCACCCAGATGGAATCGTATCCATCCTTCGAACGAGGTAAACCGACCACAAAATCCATAGCTATCCTTTCCCACTTCCACTCGGGAATAGGAAGAGGCTGAAGCTTCCCAGAAGGCTTCTGATGTTCGGCTTTCACTTGCTGATACATCAAGCACTTAGCAACATAATCGGCAACATCCTTCTTCAATCCATCCCACCAGTATAGATCTCTGATACTGTGGTACATCTTAGTAACACCAGGATGAACGCTGTAGGCTGTAGAATGTGCTTCCTCTAGGATCTCTTCTCTCAAATCATCCACATCAGGAACACACAATCTACCACTGATCCACAACACACCATCGTCATCGAGTGTGAAATCAGTGAACTTCCCTGCTCTAACATTCTCTGCAAGCTCTTCCAGAATAGGATCTCGGCTCTGAGCTGCTTTAATCCTATCCCTTAGTACAGATCGTACTTTAAACTGAGCTAACAGTCCACCTGATCTACTGATCTTCATCATCAGACCTTGATCCACCATCAGATGCAACTCCTGGATCAATGGTCTCCTCTCCACACCGATGTGAGCAAGACTACCTGAGGACTTCCTACTCAAGGCATCTGCTACCACATTAGCTTTACCCGGATGGTAAAGAATCTCGCAATCATAATCCTTCAATAATTCCAACCATCTTCTGTGCCTCAAATTCAAATCTCGCTGCTGGAAAATGTACTTAAGGCTCTTGTGATCAGTAAATATCTCACAAGTCACCCCGTACAAATAATGTCTCCAAATCTTCAAAGCAAAGATCACTGCAGCCATCTCTAGATCATGTGTAGGATAGTTCTGCTCATGCTTCTTCAACTGCCTCGAAGCATAGGCTATCACCCTTCCATTCTGCATCAACACACAACCAAGACCAATTCTAGAGGCATCACAGTAAACTGTGAACTTATCCACACTATTAGGCAAAGCTAATACTGGCGCTGTGGTCAACTTCTCCTTCAACAACTGAAAACTGTTCTCACAAGCTTCTGACCATACGAATCTAACATTCTTCTGAGTCAAGCGAGTCATAGGGGCTGCTATCCTGGAAAAATCCTGCACAAACCGCCTATAATACCCGACTAAACCCAGAAAACTCCGAATCTCAGTAACTGAAGTAGGTCTAGGCCACTCAGATACTGCCTCAACCTTCTGTGGATCAACCTGAATACCTTCTTTAGACACTACGTGTCCAAGAAAAGAAACACTCTCCATCCAGAAATCACACTTCGAGAATTTAGCATAAAGCTGATGATCTCTCAGTGTCTGCAGTACAATCCTCAAGTGATATACGTGCTCTTCCATACTCCTCGAATATACCAGTATATCATCAATGAAGACTACCACAAACTGATCCACATACGGTCTGAATACTCTGTTCATCAGGTCCATAAAAGCTGCTGGTGCATTAGTCAAACCAAAAGACATCACCAGAAATTCATAATGACCATATCGAGTGCGGAAAGCTGTCTTAGGAATATCAGCTTCACTGATCCGCAGCTGATGATAACCCGACCTCAAGTCGACCTTAGAAAAGAACTGTGCACCTTGTAACTGATCAAATAAATCATCTATCCTCGGGAGAGGATACTTGTTCTTCACTGTCACCTTATTCAGCTCTCTATAGTCAATGCACAGTCTCAGGGTACCATCCTTCTTCTTCACAAACAAGACTGGTGCACCCCAAGGAGAAACACTAGGTCTGATAAAACCCTTATCCAACAACTCTTGCAACTGCTCCTTCAACTCTCTCAACTCTGCAGGAGCCATACGATAGGGTGGCATAGATATAGGAGTAATACCTGGAACCACATCAATACAGAACTCAATCTCTCTATGAGGTGGTAAACCTGGCAACTCCTCGGGAAAAACATCAGGAAACTCACAAGCAACAGGAACATCTGTGAGTGACAACTTCTCCACTGACGTATCCCTAACCAATGCCAAAAACCCCTGACAACCTTTCCTCAACAACTTCCTAGCTGAAATAACAGAAATAAGATTCTGAGGTGCTGAACTCCTGTCACCAACAAACTTAAAATCTTCTTCACCAGGAATTCTAAAAATCACCTCCTTATTCCTGCAATCAACCACGGCAAAGTGCTGAGACAACCAATCCATTCCCAAAATAACATCAAACTCCATCACATCCAACAAAATCAAATCAGCGGGTAATTCTCTATCTCCCACGAGAACTGGACAACCAGAAAGAACAATATCGGTGTCCAAAGAATCACTCAGAGGAGTGGCAACAGACAAAGGAAAAGCCATCCTCGAAGCTTGCCAACAAGATTTAGAAGCAAAAATGGGAGAAACAAATGAATGCGTGGCACCCGGATCAAACAAAACCAAAGCATCCAGGTAACAAACAGAAAGAATACCTGCCACGACTGCATTAGATGCCTGAGCATCCTGCTGAGTCAGATGAAAAACTCTGGCTTGGCCTCGACCTCCCTGCTGACTGGTAGAAGCCTGGCCAACACCTCGGGTACCTCCTCTCGTACCTCTACCACGACTCTGCTGTGGAACAAACTGAGTAGAACTCTGATGCTGAGCTGGTGGTAACTGAAATGGCATAGGTGCAGCACTAGCAATCGACTGCTGTGGGAATCGCGGAATCTGTTGCTGCTGATATCCGGAATAAGGACACGATCTGGCAAAATGTCCTGTCTGCCCGCATCTGAAGCATGTCAACGGTGTCAGATAACACGGTCCCTGATGGACTCTACCACAAGTCTGACAAACACTGGTCGCTGATCCAGAACTACGACCACTGCTGCTGCTCGAAGCACCTGACCCAAATCTGAATGATCTACGCTGACCTCCACGACCATGTCTACTGCTCCGATGCACTCGCTGCTGCTGTCTCTGACTCTGCTGAGTCGAACCTCGCTGCTGACTACTCGAACCAACATGAAAACTCGAATATGGAGTAGCCTGCAATCCACTCGACTGAACTCCCAACTGGTAATAATCAGGCATCGCTCCCTGCCTAACTAATCTCAGCTCAATCTCCTTAGCTAGCTCAATCACAGACTCGAGAGTAAGACCTGCTGTGGGCATACCAGCAAAAGCTGAACCCAAACCAGTAACATAGGTAGTAACAGCGAAATACTGATCTCGCATCAGATCCTCAGCATATCTACCCAGACGAAGGAACTCTCGGGTATACTCCTCTACAGATCGATCTCCACGAGAAATACTGGTCAGACGAAGACGATAGCTCAAACGAAGAGGCTCTGGACAAAATCTCCTCATGAATCGCTCTCGAAACTGAACCCATGTCATCGTCATCATATAAGGCTGGATCATCTGAATAAACCAATCCAAGGCTGGTCCCTCGACAAACAACTCAACGATCATGATCCTCTGGTACTCGGTATGAGTAGTCCGAGTCCTAGTCTCAATCGCATGCAGAAAATCTAAAGGATCAGAAGTACCATCAAAAGCAATCCTGCCAACTCTGGCATAGAACAAAGCTGCCTCAGGGTCAGACATACCCTGCTGATAGGCAGGCTGAACAACTGGAGGAACAGGAACATCAAACTCAGGCTCAACAGGCTCCTCGTCCTGTAACTCTCTCTGCCTACGGCGACCTGCCGCTCCTCGAGGTCTACCTCTGCCACGACCTCTACGCCTAACTGGCTGCTCAGGAGGTAAAACCTCGTCCTGAAAAGACTCATCATCCTCGCCCTCAATGACCGGTGGAGCGACACGCGCTCGCCTCCTCATTCTGAAAAGACAAACGGAAAGATTCAGACAAAACAGACAACGGAGGAATAACGCTGAAAACTACAGCAAGGAATACTCATCAAGACATACTCGAACCTAATACACTGCAGTAGTCCAACAGAAAACACAACTTAAAAACTAGGGCCACAACTCACATAACTAAGCCCTGACACAGAACTCCACTCTGAAACGAACTTCGCTCTGATACCAACTTTGTCACGACCCAAAACAGGGGCCATGACCGGCGCTAGGGAACGGGAATTCTTTCGAATCCGGAACCCGTAGCAAGCCTAAAAATAAAATAAATATGCAATGATAACCATAAAAATATAATATGCAGCGGAAAATAAAAATCATAAATATTACAATATCATCCATATCAACTGGATATAATTCAAAACTCATCACATCACATATATAATCTCGTAAATGTATAATCTTTATACAAATCCAGTTTTACTATAATACATCTCTTTAAAATAAAGTACATAAAATCCAACACTTTAATTTACAACTACTGAAAATCACAACTACTGCAGTGTCTAGATAAAATAAATAAGACTCAAGTATACAATTTACATAAAGAAGCCGGGGCGGAAGAAATCCGGCGTATCGACCTGCTACTGAGGTCTGAGGAAGTTGACTCTCCTGAAAAATAGTCAACGGAGGGGAGTCAGACCTCACTGAGTGAATTACTATAGTATATATACATACACTCTAAGTGATAATGCATACAGTCAACAGTATATGAGTAATATGTATATATACAGGCAAGTTCATACAGATGCAGAAAAAAATCAGTTTATATATTTTGTCTGAAAATCAACTTTTATGAAGGATCACATAGAACCCTAGAATATCGCAACCTCAGAAAATAGTGTTAAACAACACTCTAGCCATACAGGCTCACTGATTCCAAATATATCCACTTAATCCATATGGACAGTAGACTGGCCCCGAGACACTAAGTCAACCGAGCTCCAGCAGTCTGACTGCCAGTGTGATTGGCCCCGAGACACTTGGTCAACCGAGCTCCAGCAATCACACCCAAACCACATCTCACATATATCAATAATCATAATCAAATCAATATCCACAAATAGTCAGTAATAAAGCCTAAATACTATAGGCGTACCGGTACGTACTCGGTCCTAGTGCTGCCCACTAGGTAGCACGTTCTATTGATATCCTTCAGTGATAAATAATAAAACATTCATTCACAAATACATGATGCATGAATTTAAATAAATCAACAATATAAACCATATATATACCGAAAATATACCAAACATAAATCAGGTATATTTTGAGTATATATACGTCAAATAAATCCAATCAAATCATGAATTAAACTAAAAATATATTTAAAAACATTTTAAATATATTTTATTAATAAAACATGTATATAATTTATTATATACCAAAAATATACCAAAAATATACTTGAATATAAATCATGTTATTTATGCATAATTAGTCAAAATAAAACATGCATTTTCTAAATCATGCATCCTAAGCATATATATATAATATAGTAACTCACCTAATGCGCTCCACGAGACAGGTCCGACGGGCCTGGTCCACTAACCCTCGGTCTCGGCGCAACTAAACAAGAAATAATTACTCGACATCAGAATAACCCTAACAGAAATCCTAGAATTAAATCTAGAGTATTAAATACAGAATCGAAAATTAGGGTTCGACTGGATATCACGTTTTACGAGAATTCTACCGGAAATCCGGCAGAACCTCCCCTGTAAAACGGACATCTCTCTACTCAAAAGAGTAGAGCCGACCCTGCAAAGAAAATACACTTCAAAAATAAATACCACAATCCATCACAACCCCTCGGTCGGACTCCAGACTACAATCTGTCGACCGGGGTCCACAAACACAGAATATATATTCAAATATACCAAAAATATCCGTAAATCATAAAAATACATTTTATAAATAAAAATTACATAATTGACCTTGAAACACTATAAAAATCGATTAAAACTCATTTTATTTGAAAAACCGTATATTATATATATAATTGAAAATAATTCACGAAAAATAGTTTTAATTAGTTAAAAATACCAAATATTTTGTAGAAATCATTTTTATACCTTAAATAAATATTAAAACCAATTAAATTACATTTTTAGACAATTTAGGGTAAAATTACCAAAATACCCCTATATATATATATATACCTAATTTACTTCAAAAATTCACTAAAAATCATACAATTATCCAAAAATAATTTTCTCAACATATTTATCAATAACATAAATATTTAACTCAATTTACCAATTAAATTCAAATAAAAACACAATTAACTTAATTTTACAAAATCACATAAACTTCAATAATTAAAAATAAATACTTAGAAATTCATAAAAATTCCAAATAAATTCCTATAATTCATTTCAACACCTAATTCAACCATAAACTCCAATTTCATAATTTAAATAATTAATTTCCGAAAATTCGAAAATAATATTAAAATATTCAAAAATACCCAAAAATCCAAACAATCTCCAAAAATTCTACAAAAATTCATACATGAAGATTAAACTACCAGGAACAACATTTGTGAAGGAAGTTTCCATGAATCATCCAAATTGAAGCTCAAAAAAATCGAAAACCAAAAGTGGCCGAAATATTCAAATCAAAACCTAAGCAATTCTAGACCGTTTTAGCTCAAACAAAAGCTAGAATAACACTCACCGGAGCTCAAGGAAAAGATAGAGACCGGCGGTGTCGAAAACGGTGGCCGGAGGAGGGAGAAACCACGGTGGCAAAAATGGTGGTCCGGCGGCACCCACGGGAGAAGAAAGAAGAAGAAGAAGAAAAAGAAAAAGAAAGAAAAGGAAAGAGAAAAGAAAAGAAAAAGAAAGAAAAAGGAAAAGAAAAAGAAAAAAAAAAAAGAAAAAAGAAAAAAAATAAATTTTAATAATTTAATAATAAATAAAATAATCAAATAATAATAAATAAATAATAAAATATTAGGGTAATAATAAACCCTAATTAAATATACACACACAGGCTTTATTTAATAATTTAAAAATATGTATGAGTTCATGCAAACCCGTAAATACATTTAAAATAATTAATAATACATTGTTTACGTGGAAATTTCCCCGAAAATGAAAGTCCCGGGAAAATTTTACGTAAAATACTGAAAATAATAGACAGTAATTAAAATAGGTTTAAAATACATATCAACTCATAAAAATATCACATATATAGTCAAAATTATTGACACTGCATATCCCGGTACAGTGTAAAAATATCTTTAAAAACACGGGATATTACATTTATTTCAATTAAACACATAATTAACCCTATTTTCTCAAAATTACATAAACTAAATAAATTCAAAATAAATACATAAAAATTACAAATAAATTCCTATAATTCATTTCAACACATATAATTATCATAAAACACAATTTCATAATTTAATTGATTAATTTTCAAAAATTAGAAAATATTAATAAAATAATCAAAAATACCCAAAAATTAAAATAAATTCAAAAAATTCCACAAAAATTCCAGCATGAAGATTAAGCTACTAGGATCAAAGTTTGTGAAGGAATTTTTCATGAATCAATCAAATTAAAGCTCAAAAAAATTAATAACCCTAATAGGCCGAAATTGAAAAATCAAAACCTAGGCAAATCTATACCATTTTAAGTGAAATAAAGCTTGGAATCACACTCATCGGAGCTCAAGGGGAAGATAGAGACTGACGATGTCGAAAATGGTGGCCGAAAACGCTGTGAACGACGGTGGCTTCAAGTTTCGATCTTCCGGCCAAAACAGGCTTCAAATGGCGCCGAAAAAGGAAGAGAAGGCGGCAAGGCTGGCTGAGGACGAAGGTGGCAACCCGAGAGGCACACTGACGGTGAAGAAACGACATGACAAGCGGTGTTGATGGTGGTTGGACGATCGGGGATGAAGGAGAGGGAGTTGGGGGTAGTTTTTGTAATTTGGCAAACTATATATATATATATAACTTTAATAATTTATATTAAAATATATTAATATTATACTTAGAAAAATTACGCACCACATAATTTAAAAATAATTAATATATATACATATACACATATTAATTAATTAATCAAAATTAATCTATATAATATATATAAATATACATAATTAAAATAATGACTAAACCCTAATTTAATTTAAATACTTATACATGCATGTATATGTGTATATTTCAATACGACCTTTAAAAATTATGCATGAATTCATGCAAATTTTGTAAATCTATTTAAAATAATTAATATTAAATAATTTACGTATCAATTTCCCAGAAAATAAAATTCTTGGGAAAATTTTACATAAAGTACTTAAAATAATATATAACAATTAAAATTAGTTTTAATTAAATAATAACTCATAAAATATCATAATCATATACAAAATTATTAACACTGCATATCCCGATGCAGTACAAAAATATTTAAAAATTCGGGATATTACACCATAGACACCTGTATCCGCCTTAAACATGAGATCCAAAACCTAATATACTTTAGAAAAATCAAAGACCTTGAAAAATCCAACTCCAACCCAAACATTAGAAACAATCCTTTCCCTAACCACCAAAATGTCTTACCACCGACCACCATGATGATTAACTCAGGAGTGAGAGAAGAAGAAGTGCTAAACTCCTTTAAAAACCTAAACCTTATAGCTAATGGAGAATCTCCTGATGCCTCTAGAGGAGTTGAGGATTTGCTGGGGTAGCCCTCAGGGAAATTTGACTATAAGGTGTTTTATTCCAAACCGCCCTCTATAGATATCCCAGTTGAATCAATTGTGCCCTCAGGATAGGGTGATGAGTTTAATAATAATAAAGAATCCAAAACCCCAGAACAACTAAGAGTTGAGGATTTATTAGGGTTGCCCTTAGGGAAATTTGATTATAGGGTGTTCTATTCAAAGCTTGCTTTCAATGATATACCTCTTGAGGGGATTGTACCCTCAGGATGGGGTGATGAATTTGGTGATGGGCCAATAAAAGAAGAGAAGGAGTCTCTAACTCCCAAATAGGGGATTAAGGAATTACTGAGAGCACATATGGGAAAGCTTAGCATAAGGGGAAAGAAAAAATGCACAGTTGAAGTATGGAAGGATGGAAAGAGGGATAATCATCAGAGTTATAAACATCTGGTATAACTCTGATAAAGAGACTCCTGTTGATTTAGATGTGTAGAGTGATGATCCCAAAGTGAATCATGTTACTAGAAGAGGGAGGAATTACAAGGTAATGGAGAAGAAGATTGAGAGAGTTGCAGAAAGAGAAGAGACAAATGATGCAGAAATAAAAGAAAGGGAAAATAAAAATCTAATTCTAGAACAACTGAAGAAGGCTAAAGTAAATGTCAGTATCTGGGAACTACTAATGCACTCAGACAGCCATAGAAGAGCTCTGGTGAAAGCTCTATCAAACATAAACATTGAAACAACAGTCACACTTGAGGCTATGATAGTAAAGGTTACAGAAAAGAAACATGGGTTGATAACCTTATCAGATGATGACCTGTCTTTGGAAGGAAGAATCATAACAATGCATTATTTATCCCAGCTAAAGTAAAAGGGAAAAGAACCAACTTTGTAATGGTTGATGATGGTTCTACCATTAATGTATGCCCATTGAAGATCTTGCCTAATTTAGGTTTGAAAGTTGAAGACTTGACAGATTTAAACCTCATAATCAGAGCTTATGATGATAGCACTAGGAATGTGGAAGGGACATTCCAAGCTTTAGTTAAAACAGGACCTATGGAATCAACCATTGAGTTCACAGTGCTAGATATACTAATTACTTATGCTTTGCTATTGGGAAGGCCATGGTTCCATGCTTTAGGAGTGGTACCCTTAACTATGCACCAGAAGATAAAATTCCCTTATGAAGGAGATATAGTGACAATCAAAGCAAGAACTAATGCAGTTATGGCTGCCATATTGGAAAAATAAAAACAAGTATGTGTTCCTCCTGGTTTTCAAATTGCTAGAATATTTGACAAGATTGAGATGGACCTAAGGATTGCAAAAATGATAGAGAGCATGAATTACTAACCTGGATGAGGGCTAGGCAAGAATGTGCAAGGAAGTCCTAAGCTACCAGAATTTAAAAGTCAAAGTGACACTAAAGGGTTAGGGTGTGCTAAAACAAGATGCAACAGCAGAAGGGCAAGAAATAAGGAGAAGGCAAAGAGAAATAATCCCCTGGGGAGAGTTGAGCCATTAAGTGATAATTTTATCAAGCTAGGAGAGGGCAAGTACTATCTGAGCGCTAAGGAATCCATTAATGTTGTTGGCAAAAATGTACTTAGGTTTAAGATTTTCAAGGACCAAATTGAGGAAAACTTAGCCGAGAGCAACAAAAAAGAAGTGATGAAGCAAGTAGCTGGAAGAATAGGGGATGCTACTGTTGAGGAGCTGCTATGTCTACCACCTAACCAAGAGCCACCCCCAGATTTAGCTACTCTTATTGGTGATAGCTTTACTAATAATTTTATGAAGAAACTGATGTAATAACATTTGGTCTCTATGAGGACGAAAACTTTGTTTTTCCTTTGGTTAATGATATGAACGTTGGTTTTGTTTACTTGTGCGATGTACATCCTAATAGTTCTGTGCATTATAATTTTGATCATTCATGCATGTTTAACATTAATTCAATTCAATTTGATTCATTTAACATGGGCACAAATGATAACCCAAAGAACATTTATATATCATATGATGTAACTCCGGAAAAGAGGGAAAATTTTGAGAGAATATTAATAAAAAGAAAGGTAGTATTTGCTTAAACCTATGAAGACATGCCAGGTTTAGACAGGAACATTGTAGAGCATCACATTGTAACTCATCTACGAATATAACCAATTAAATAGAAATTACGCAAGCTGAGACTAGAATGGACTAAAAAGATAATAGAAGAAATTGCTAAATAAATTCAGGCCAACTTTTTAGAGGTAGTAGATTATCCCTAATGGCTAGCAAATATAGTCTTGGTACCCATGAAAGATGGTAAGGTGCGAATGTGTGTTGATTTTAGGGATTTAAATAAAGCATATCCAAAGGATGACTTCCCTTTACCTCATATCGATGTGATAGTGGATAGTACGGTGTCAAGTGCGATGTACTCCTTAACGGATGGGTTCTCTAGGTATAATCAGATAATGATGGCAGTTATGGATAAGATCAAGATAGCTTTCATCTTAGAATGGGGGACATATTGCTACAAGATTATGCCTTTCAGGTTAAAGAATGCAGGTGTAACATATCAAAGGGCAACCACTATTCTTTTCCACGACATGTTGCTTAAGGAAGTGTAAGTATATGTAGATGATATGATGGTCAAATTAGAAATAAGAGAGGGGAATTTTGAAGCACTGGATAAATTCTTGGCACACATTGAGAAATATAATTTGAGACTCAACTTGAAGAAATGTGTTTTCGGAGTTACTTCATGGAAGTTGCTAGGGCATATAGTCAATAGCAGAGGAATCGAAGTGGATCTAGATAAAGTGAAAGCCATTCAGGAAATGCCAGTGCCAAGGAAAGAGAAAGATGTGAGAGGGTTCATAGGCAGGTTGTAGTGTATTAGTAGGTTTATTGCAAGGCTTACTAATAGTTATGACCCAGTCTTCAAGCTTTTGAGAAAATATCAATATGTAGAGTGCAATGATGACTGTCAAATGGGCTTTGATAAGATAAAAGAGTATCTCACTAATCCACCTGTACTTAAACCATTGAGGTTAGATAAACCCTTGATCCTATATCTGGCTCTAAAAGAAAAGGCAATAGGGGCAATGTTAGCATAAGAATGATTGGATGGGATAAAGCATGCAGTGTATTACCTCAACAAGAAGTTCCTACCGTATGAAGAAAAGTATAATTTGGTGGAAAAGACATGTTTGATAATGATCTAGGCAATAAGGAAATTGAGGCATTACTTTTAGTTTTATAGGGTTTAGGCCATTTTGAAATTAGACCCCTTAAGATACTTACTACAAGCACCTGCTTTGATCGGAAGGATGTCTCAATGGCTCATTCTTTTAACTGAATTTGATATGGAGTACATTACCATGAAGGTTATTAAAGGAAGGGCAGTAGTGGAATTCCTAGTTTAAAATGCAATAGAGGGTGATGAATAGTGGAGCTTAGAATTCCTAGATAAAAATTTAGCAGTTGTAGAGCATCAGGAATGAAAGCTTTATTTTGATGATGTAGTAAATAACAAAGGAGCCGAGTTATGAGTGATCCTCATCACGCCAGAGGGAGAAACCTTACCATTGGCCAAGAATTTGGATTTTAAAGTAACCAATAATATGGCTGAGTATAAAGCATGCATTCATGGAGTAGAAGCAGCGATAACAGCTGGAGCAAAGGAGTTATTAGTATATGAGGATTCTATATTGGTTATCAGCCAGGCTAATGAGGAATAGGAAGTAGAGGAAAAGCTAAAACCCTACATCTGTTATTTGAAAGCTTTAACAAAGAATTTCACCAAATGTCTCTTTATCCATTTATCAAAAGATGACAATCAAATGGCAGATGCACTGGCAACACTCTCTTCAATATGGGATAGTGTGACTGGGTTGACTATGAGGCCATTAGTGATCATGAAATCAAAGGCTCCATATTATAGGGGTGAGCAGATTATAGGAATTCAAATAAGGCCTCAAGAGAAGCCATGGTTTTATGATGTTTAGAGGTTCATTGAGGAAGGAAAATATCTAGATGAGGCCACTTCAAAAGAAAGATATGCCTTATGTGTTCTTACACATAATTTTGCAAGTCATAATGGGGTGCTGCATAAGAGAATGTCAAATGGAATGCAGCTCAGATATCTCAAGAAAGATGAAGTGGAAGAGGTGATGAAAGAGGTTCATGCAAGAGCTTGTGGTTCTCACATGAATGGGATAATCCTAACAAAGAAGATAATCAGACAGGGGTACTATTGGATGAGCATAAAAAAGGATAGTATTAGAACTGTGAGATAATGCCATTAATGTCATATTAATGGGCACTTCAACCACCTTCCTCCAATGGTGTTTAATAATTTATCATCTCCTTGGCCTTTTACAACATGGGGGGTTGATATTATAGGAGAAATAAGGCCAACAGCATAGAATGGGCATAAGTACATAGTTGTGGCAATTGATTCTCTTAATGCTCTAAAGGAAAAACAAATGGCCTGATTTATTGAAAGGAATCTCATTTGCAGATATGGGGTTCCATATCATATAGTGATAGATAATGGAGTTCAGTTTCAAGCAAAAATAGCCGATTTATTGCATAAGTATGGGATCAAGCATCATAAGTCTTCACCATATCGACCTTAGGCTAATGGAGCGGTGGAAGCAGCAAATAAAAATATTAAGAAAATTCTCTTTAAGATGGTCAAAACTTACAAGGATTGGTATGAGTTTCTTCTTTTTGCCTTATGGGGATACAGAACTACTACAGGCTAAACTCCATTCTCCCTAGTATACAACTATGAAGCCGTTTTGCTAATAGAAACTGAGATCAAGTCTCTAAGAGTAGTTCTGGAGGCCAAAAGGCTTAAGAGTGAATGGGCATGAAAAATATATGATCATTTGGTGTTTCTTGATGAGAACAGGATGAATGCTTTGTTTTATACCCATATATACCAAAAGAGGATAGCAAAGGCATTTAATAAGAAGGTAAAGCTAGGGAAGATAAAAGCTGGGGATATGATACTAAAACAATCCAGAGCAGTGGTGTTTGATCCAAGAGGAAAGTTTAGACCAAACTGGGAAGGACCATACTTAGTCAAGTGAATTCTGCCAAAAGGAGCCGCCAAGATATCTGATCTTGAAGGGAATGAGTTCATAGAGCCTGTTAACTTAGATAGCCTCAAGAAATACTATCTATAAAAATAAATAAAATTAGTATAAGGAAAATATAAGTCCGCTGACTAGAAAACCTAAAAAGGCTAGTCATAAAAAATTAGGACATTCCCACTGTTCAGAAAACCCGTAAAGCGTTGGCAAGCAAAAATTAGGGAATAAAATAAAAAGAGGTCTTGCTAATTAGAAAACCCACAAAGGGCTAGTCAAGAAAAAGTTAGGCAAATAACATGTGAGCAAAAAAAATTTAGTTAGAAAATCTAAAAGGACTAGCTGATAACATAAGTTATGTCATCTGATGTAGGAAATGTTCTCATTTTTTCCCTAATTAATAAATCTTATTGAAATTGAAATTTTGTTATCACATTGCATGTTCTATCTTATTTATAATACATAAGCACTAGAAAGGAAAAAAGAACATGAAAGATTAAGACTAGCTTTATGAGACCATTTTTGTTCTAGTGGTGCCTATATTTCTTTTTCTGAGACTCATCATGTAAAGCTTGAATCCTATTGTCTCTAGAAAGTTCAGGTGGCTCTATAGCCTATATCTTAACCCAAATTTGAAAAGTGAAAATAAAAAGCTCGTTAAGTTGAAAACCTGAAAGGGTGGCTTAGGCAAAAGTTAGGGCATGCTTGCTAAGTTGAAAACCCAAATGGGCAACTTAGGCAAAAGTTAAGGTAAATAATAAATAATAATAAAATTCACCTAGGATCATCTATTCATCTAAGTCTAATTTTAGGAAAAGGAAGTTTAAAATAGAGTAATACGAAAGATAGCTTGTCCTAACTACAAATCAGAGATGATAATAGTTTGGAATCAGTCATCCCTAGCTCCAGAGTTAGGCCATGGGCTCCATCCTCTACTAGGATCATCACAGTGATAGGTATCTGGAGGCCTAGCAAATAAAGTACTAGCACCGTAGGGGTTAAGGCCTGAGTCAATAAGCCGCCGACGAAGCATCTCCAGTTTTAGATCCCATGAATAATTCTGCACATATAGGAAGCATTATATCATATGCATTCCATGCACACCATGCATACATTTGCATGATAAGTGTATACACTTACCTGCCAACTATCTATGACTTGCATGGTAAATAACCTCTGAGATGAGGTGAGTCCGGGCAAATACTCTGCTTGTGTCTGGGGGACCTATTTTATAAAGTTGTACTAACATTAATACCAAGTGTACAAGTAATACAAGAAATAAGTCAAACAAACTCACATGAGAAGTATTTACTGGAGAAAAGAGTTTGCTAATTGCCCTATCTTCATTTCTAAGTTATGAATAGAGGAAGAGTGATTTTTGAACATTTAATCAAATATCTTTGTAACCTTATCTTATTGGTTCATCTTTGTTATCATTACTTCCATGAACTTCTTAAATTTTTTCTCTAGAGATACTCCTGAGGGCGAACCCTTATCTTGATAGAAGATTGGTGATGCTGAGCATTTTAACCTCAAAAACTTGGTGGTGTTTGTGGTCTCCATTAGTTATTCCTTTGATTGCTCCAAGAAAAGTTAAGATGATTCCTGCAACTAGGATTATAAGTGTTTCTATGCACTTGATTTTGTTGGCCTTATTGAAGTTGTTCACATAGTTCATACTTGTCATGACCCAAACTGGGAGTCATGACCAACGCTAGGAAACGGGAATTCTTTCAAATTCGGAACCCATAACAAGCCTTAAAAATAAAAGCATGCGATAAATAAATAAAATATGCACCATAATTAAAATCTAAAACCAATATAATAATAATAAACTTATGTCATATCATAAAATAAAATATATATACAATATTTAGAGAAAGGCCTCTGAAATTACAACTAACAATCTACAAATACAAAGTACGACTACTACTACAGTTTTCTAGAGTATAATAAAGTCAAGTAGATAATTTACACAAAATAGCTAGGGCTGAAGAAGTTCGGCGGATAGGCCTACTACTGAGGTCTGAGGAAGAAGAGTCTCCTATAAAAATAACATCTGAGGGGAGTCAGACCTCACTGAGTGAATTGTTATATTATTATACATGCATCTCCTAATGTCATGTGCAATCAATCATCTGTATATATAATAAATATATATATACAAGCATTTCACACAGATGCTGAAATCACTTTATATATAAATGCTGGAAAAACATTTATTTTATTAAAGGATCAAATAGAACCCTATTTAATCACAACCTCAATCAACAATAACTCTTTAGCCACACAGGCTCACTTAACATACAGCTTCACCAATTTGACTACAGAATAAGTGGCTTTTACAGGCAAGAAATGTGCAAACTTCATTAACTTGTCCACAATCACTCAGATGGAATCGTATCCATCCTTGCAACAAGGTAAACCAACCATAAAATCCATTGTAATCCTTTCCTACTTCCACTCAAGAATAGGAAGTGGTTAAAGCTTCCCAAAAGGCTTTTGATGTTCAGTTTTCACCTGTTGACACGTCAAACACTTAGTAACATAATCAACTACATCCTTCTTCAGTCCATCCCACAAGTATAAATCTCTAATACTATGGTACATCTTAGTGACATCTGGATGTACGCTGTAGGCTGTAGAATGTGCTTCCTTAAGGATCTCTTCTCTCAAATTATCCACATTAGGAACACACAATATACCACTGATCCATAAAACACCTTTATCATCAAGTGTGAAATCAGTGAACTTCCCTTCCCGAATATTCTCTGCAAGCTCTTCTAGAATAGGATCTCGGCCCTGAGCTGCCTTAATCCTATCTCTCAGTATAGATCAAATCCTGAACTGAGCTAACAGTCCACCAGATATACTCATCTTCATCATCAGACCTTGATTCACTAACTGATGCAAATCTTGGATCAACGGTCTCCTCTCTATACTAATGTGAGCAAGACTACCTAAGGACTTCCTGCTCAAGGCATTTACTACTACACTAGCCTTGCCTGGATGATAAAGGATCTCATAATCATAGTCCTTCAGGAGTTCCAACCATCTCCTTTGCCTCAAATTTAGATCTCTCTACTAAAAAATGTACTTAAGTCTCTTGTGATCAGTAAAAATCTCACAAGTCACCCTGCACAAATAATGTCTTCAAATCTTGAGAATAAAAATCACTACAGCCATCTCTAGGTCGTGGGTAGAATAATTTTGATCATGTTTCTTCAACTTCCTTAAAGTATAAGATATAACCCTACTATTCTACATCAACACACAACCTAGGCCAACTCTAGAGGCATCACAATACATTGTGAACTTGTCTACTCCATTAGGTAAAGCCAAAACTGAAGTTGTGGTCAATTTCTCCTTCAACAATTAGAAATTGTTCTCACAAGCATCTAACCACTCAAACTTCACATTCTTCTAAGTCAAGCGAGTTATAGGAGCTGCAATTCTAGAAAAATCCTATACAGACCTCCTATAATACCAGTTAAACCCATAAAACTATGAATCTCCATAACTATAGTCGGTCTAAGCCACTCAGACATTGCCTCAATCTTTTGTGGATCAACCTAGATACCATCTTTAGACACCACATGCCTAAGGAATGCAACACTCTCTAAACAAAAATCACACTTTGAGAATTTAGTATAAAGCTGATGTTCTCTCAATGTTTGCAGTACAGTCCTTAAGTGATATATGTGCTGCTTCGTACTCTTCAAAAACACCAATATACCATCAATGAAGACTACCATAAACTGATCCATATATGGTTTGAATACCTTGTTCATTAGATCCATGAAAGTTGTTGGTGCATGTCACGACCCAAACCGGGGGCCATGACCGACGCTAGGGAATGGGATTTCTTTCGAATTCGGAACCCGTAACAAGCCTTAGAAATAAAAACAACAATAAATAATTAAAATATACCATAAATAAAATTTCAATTTAATGAAAATAGATAATCTCTTTTCATATCATAATATAATTTAGTGCACTATTCAGATTAAAAATCTGAATTAAAAATCTTATACATCAAAATAAATAAACTCACTACTGATACAAATACAACTACTGCAGTTTTCTAGAGTATAATAAATAATAACTAAGTAAGTAATTTACATAATAGGGTCAAAGCGGAAGAAATCAAGCGGATAGGTCTATTGTTGAGGTTTGAAGAAGAGGAATCTCCTGTAAAAACATCAACTGAGGGGAGTCAGACCTCACTAAGTGAATTATTATAATATATATACATGTATTACTAAATGAAAAATGCAAACACTTAATGTGTATATAATAAATATATATAGGCAGGTACACACAGATGCAAAGAAAATCATTTTATATTTAATATTGAGAAATATCAGTTTATAAAGGATCAAATAGAACCCTATGTTTTTGCAACCTCAAATATCAATAAAAATCGCTCTAGCCATACAGGCCCACTTAGTTCCAAATAATTCACTTAGTCCAATTGGACAGTGGACTAGCCCCGACACACTAAGTCAACCGAGCTCTAGCAATCTGACTGTCAGTGTGATTAGCCTCGAGACACTTAGTCAACCGAGCTCCAGCAATCACACCATCAATCACATCAATCTCAATCAAATCAATCATATCATTCTTAATCAAATCATAATTTCCACAATAAGTTAATAATTCAATCTATCATCTATCACACTAGTACGTACACAGTCCTAGTGCTGCCCACTAGGAAGCAGGTTTTATCGATATCCTTCATTAAAAATAAAACATACATTCGAGTAACAAAATAATGTATAAAGCCATTCAAAAGGATCAAATAAATTATATATATACCAGAAATAGACCTAAAATAAACTAAGTATATTTCAGGTATATATATACGTAAAATAAATTTAATTAAATCATGTAATATACTCAAAATCAACTAATATGATACTTAAACATAATTTAAAAGTAAATCACAAAGAAAACATGCATTTATTTTAAAATATACCAAAAGTATACTAAGAATATACCTAAAATATACTTAAACATTTAATAAAGCAATTATGCAAAAATCTTACATTTAAAACATAGAATTCTAAAACATGCAACCTAAGCAATGTATATATATCATAATAACTCACAGGGATGCACTCCTTGAAACTGGTTCGACGGGCCTGGTCCACTAGGTCTCGGTCTCGGTGCAACTAAACAAATAAAATGATCACGACATTATAATATATCTAACATAAGCTTTTGGAGACTTGATCTAGAATTCCTAAACACAAACAGATACAGAATCAAAATTAGATATGATGTCACATTTTACGAAAATTTTATCAAAAATTTGGCAGAACCTCCTCTGTAAAATGGACATCTCTCTACTTAAAAAGTAGAGCTGGTCCTGTAAGAAAAGTACACTTCAAAATATAAAATTCTCACAACCTTTGCTTACGATCCAGAACTACTGAAATTCCCCAACTGAGGTCCACAATTCAACACAAGTTCAATAACACAATAAAATATATTAAAATTCAATAAATACCAAAAAAAATACCCTTTAAGCATCAAAATATGACAGTTTAAGTATTAAAACACTAAAAGTAATTATTTACCAAAAAATTACTTAAAAACCCTAATAATAATATAATATTATTAAAAATCGACATTCTTGATAATTCCATAAATATTAATAAAAATTCATTTTATAAATCCAAATTACTTAATTAGTCCAAAAACATACTAAAAATTACTAAAAATCCATTTATTTACAAAAGTAGTATATTATATATAATTTGAAATATTTTTCAAAAATTAGTATTAATTAGTAACTAATTTGTAAAAATCATTTTTATACCTCAAATAATTATTAAAACCAATTAAACTTAATATTTAACTAAAATTACTACCAAATTACCAACTTACCCCTAACATATAAAAATACATATAAAATACTAATAATATTCAAAAATTTAATAAAAATTATATAAATACACAAAAATTATTTTCTCAACATATTATTCATTAAAATCAACAAATACACTTAATTAGCCAATTATTTCTAATTAAATATATATTTAACCTATATTTCCAAAACTAACATAAACTCAAAATAATTCCCAAAAATTACACAAAAATTATGAGATGTAGATTAAGCTAAGGGGAACAATTTTTGTTAAGGCATCAAGCATGAATCACAGAAAATCAAACCCATAAAAATTAAAAAAACCATAGATGATCGAAACTTAAAATTGCTCACCACCAAAATCTAGACCAAATAGGATGAAATGAAGCTTATAAACACACTCACCGATGCTCGGGGAAGAGGATGAGACCGGTGGTGTAGACGGAGGTTGCCAAAAATGGAACGAACGACGGAGGGTTTGATTTCGGGCTTCCCGGCTTTTGCTACTTCAAATAGCGCCGGAGAAGAGAGGAGAAGGTGGCAAAAGACAGGGAGGCACTCTGAATGGAGAAGAAACGGACGACAGTGATAGTGAGGGAGAGGGGAGGGGTGATCGAGGAGAGAGAGTGAGGGAGAGAGTGTTTTGATATTTTGTATATGTATATATTATATATTATATGTATATATATTATTATATACTATAGTTTATAACTTTATAATAATAAAATAATGTGTGTGTATATCTAAACCACACATTTAAATATACACATGCACAAATATATATATATATATATATATAGTAACTCATGAAATACATTCGCATAATTTAATTTATTAAAATATTATGCACCAAATTAAATATTAATAAAATAATATTTCCTGAAATAATGAACTTAAAGTCATACATTTACGTAGAAAATGTTAATTAAACGTAAAACTAATAATGATAAAATAATCAAATATTGTTTTAAAATTATTAACACTGCATATCCTATTTTAAAATAAAATAATTTAAACACTCAGGTTATTACAATGCATTAGTCAAGCCAAATGACATCACCAGAAACTCATAGTGGCCATATTGAGTGCGAAATGCCATTTTAGGAACATCGACTTTACTGATCCACAACTGATGATAACCCGACCTCAAATCAATCTTAGAAAAGAACTATGCACCATAAAGCTGATTAAACAAATCATCTATCCTCAGGAGAGGATACTTGTTCTTCACTATCACCTTATTAAGCTCTCTGTAGTCTATGCACAGTCTCAGGGTACCATCCTTTTTTATCCCAAACAAGACTAGTGCACCCCAAGGAGAAACACTGGGTCTGATAAAACCTTTATCTAGTAATTCCTACAATTGATCCTTCAACTCTTTCAACTCTACAGGAGCCATTCTATAGGGTGGTATCGAAATAGGAGTAGTGCTTGGAATCATATCTGTACAGAACTCAATCTCTTTGTGAGGAGATAAACCTATCAACTCCTCAGGAAAAATATCAGGAAACTCACAAGCAACAGGAACCTCTGTGAGTAACAACTTCTCCACTGAAGTATCCTTAACTAATGCCAAATATCCCTGACAACCCTTCCTTAGCATCTTCCTAGCCATGATAGCGGAGATGAGATTCTGAGGTGCAAAACTCTTATCACCAATAAAATTAAACTCTTCTTCATCAGAAATTCTAAAAATTACCTCTTTACTCCGATAATCCATAATGGCATAGTGCTGAGACAACCAATCTATACCCAGAATCATATCAAATTCCATCACATCCAACAACACCAAATGTATGGGCAATTCTCTACCTCTGATGAAAACTGGACAACTAGAAAGAACGATGTTGGTGTCCAACGAATCGCTTAGAAAAGTGGCAATAGACAAAGGAAAAACCATCATCGAAGCTTGCCAACAAGATTTCAAAGCAAACACAGGAGATATAAGGAATGCATGACACTTGGATCAAACAAAACCCAAGCGTCCAGATAACAAATAGGAATAATACCTGCCATAATGGCATTAGACGCCTAAACATCCTGCTAAGAGAGGTGGAAAACTATGGCTTGACCTCGACCTCCCTACTGATTGGTAGAAGCCTAGCCAAAACCTTTGGCACCTCCTCTGGTACCTCTACCACATCCCTACTGAGCAATAATCTGAGTCCAACTTGGATGCTGAGCTGGAGGTAACTGAAAAGGAACTGGTGCTGCACTAGTGATCGATTGCTATAAAAATTGCAGAATCTACTATAGCTAATAACCATAATAGGAACATGATCTGAAAAAGTGTCCCGTCTATCTGCATTGAAAACACGTCAGCAATGCCATGTAATACAGTCCCCAATAGACTCTAGCACATGTCTGGCAAACACTAGTTCCTGACCCAGAACTGCGACCATTACTACTGCTCGAAGCACCTGACCTAAATCTAATTGGTCTACGTTAACCCCCATGGCCATGTCTAGTACCCATGTGCACTCTCTGATGCTATCTCTGGCTCTGCTGTATTGGGCCTCTCTACTGACTATTTGAACCAATCTAAAAACTTGAATAAAGAGTAGTTTGGAATCCTCCTGATTGAGTGCCCAACTATTAGTAATCAGGCATAGCTCCTTGCTTGACTAGCCTCAGCTCAATCTCCTTAGCCAATTCTATCACCGACTTTAGAGTAAGGCTCGCTGTAGGCATCCCAATAAAAGCAGAACCCAAACCAGTAATATATGTGATGACCACAAAATACTGATCTCTCATAAGGTCCTCTACATATCTACATATCTACCGAGTTTAAGAAACTCTCTGGCGTAGTCCTTAACAAATCTGTCACCTCTAGTGATACTCATTAGCTGAAGTCTGTAGCTTATACGGAGTGGCTCTAGGCAGAATCTCCTCATAAATCGCTCTCTGAACTGTGCCCAAGTCATGGTAGTCATATAAGGCTGAATCATCTATATAAACTAATCCAGGGCTGGTCCCAATACAGACAGCTTAATAGCATGAAGAAAATCCTCTAGTACTTGATGTGAGCAGTCTAAGTCCTCGTCTTAATAATATAAAGAAAATCCAACGGGTATGATGTCCCATGGAAAGCTATTCGACCAACTCTGGCATAGAACAGTGCTGCCTCAGGTCAGACATACCCTGCTGATAGATAGGCTGAATCGGTGGTGCAACTAGAGGTATCATAAAATCCTTATACTCAGGCTCTACAAGTTCCTCATCCTGTAGCTCTCACTGTTTATGGCGACCTTCCACTCCTCGAGGTCTACCTTTACCTTGACCTCTACGCCTCGTTGGTGGCTCAGGAGGTAAAACCTCATCCTGAAAGGACTTATCATCCTCAGCCTCAACAACCGACGGAGTGACATGTGCTCACCTCATCATTTTGAAAAGATAAGCAAAAAGATTCAGACAAAACAAACAACTAACAGTTATGTGGAAAACTAAATCAAGAAAAACTTATCGAAGACATACTCGAACCTAATAAACTGTAGTAGTTTCAAAGAAAACACGACTTTAAAAACCTAGGTCCACAACTCTAACAACTTAGGCTCTGATACCAACTTTGTCATGACCCAAATCGGAAGTCAAGATCAGCGCTAGGGAATGAGAATTCTTTCGAATCCGAAACCCATAGCAAGCCTCAAAAATAAAAGCATGCAATAAATAAATAATCTTAAACCAATATAATAATAATAAACTTCTGTCATATCATAAAATAAAAAATATATACAATGTTCAAAGAAAAGCTTCTGAAATTACAACAAACAATCTATGAATACAAAGTACGACTACTATTGCAGTTTTCTAGAGTACAATAAAATTCTGATAGATAATTTACACAAAATAGCCGAGGCTGAAGAAGTTCGGCGGATATGCCTACTATTAAGGTTTGAGGAAGAAGAGTCTCATGTAAAAATAACAACTAAGGAGAGTCAGACCTCACTGAGTGAATTGTTATATTATATATTGTCATGACCCAAACCGGGAGTCATAACCGGTGCTAGGGAATGAGTATTCTTTTGAATCCGGAACCCATAGCAAGCCTTAAAAGAATAAAAACATGCAATAAATAAATAAAATACACCAGAATACAAATCTTAAATCAATATGATAGTAAAAACTTTTGTCATATCATAAAATAAAATATATCATACAATATTCAAAGAAAGGCCTCTGAAATTACAACCAACATTCTACAAATACAAAGTATAACTACTACTGCAGTTTTCTAGAGTACAATAAAAATCAAGTAAGTAATTTATATAGACAAGCTAGGGCTAAAGAAGTTCGATGGATGAGCCTACTATTAAGGTCTGAGGAAGAAGAATCTCCTGTAAAAAATCAATAACTGAAGGGAGTCAGACCTCACTGAGTGAATTATTATATTATATATACATGCACCTCCTAATGTCATATGCAATCAATCATCCATATATATATTAAATATATATACACTCATTTCACACAAATGCTGAAATCACTTTATATAATAAATGCTAGAAAATATTTGTTTTATTGAAGGATCAAATAAAACCCTATTTAATCGTAACTTTAATAAAAAAAATCACTATAGCCATACATGCTCACTTAATTCCAAATTAATTCTCTTATTCCATTATGGACAGTAGACTGGCATCGAGACACTAAGTCAACTGAGCTCTAACAGTCTGACTGTCAGTGTGATTGGCCTCGAGACACTAGGTCAATCGAGCTCCAGCAACCACACTATTCAATCATATTAAACTCAAATCAATCAATCAAATCATTTATTACCTTAAGTGATTCTTAACTTAACCCTAAATCTGTCGTACTAGTATGTACACAGTCCTAGTTGTAGAAGGCGGGGTTTAGTGCGCGTCCAAGATTTTAGCAACCACTACATTGTTTAGGCTCAGGGCCTTAGAGAACACACTAACCACTATCACAAAGACATGGCATGGAGATGAGGAGTTGCTACCTAGGGTAATAACTAGGACATATTGAAAAGGTGGTACTCGATTCCCTAAAAGAAAGCTAGCACCATAACCAGGAGATTCTGGATACAGAATACTAACTTCTCTTAGTATCGTGTTTTTTTAGAATAATTTTATAAATGATTATTTCATCCTCTAATGTCATGACCCAAAATAGGGGGCCATGACCGACACTAGGGAACGGGAATTCTTTAGAATCCGAAACCCATAGCAAGCCTTAAAAATAAAAGCATGCAATATAATAAAATAAATAAAATATTATGCAACGGAAATTTAAATTTTAAGTAATATAATAAATTCTCATCTCATATATCATAAAATCTTTAAGTACAAATTTTTGATTTAAACTTCTAAAATTTAAATCTCATACATACATATTATAAATACAGTTCACTAGAACAACTACTGTAGTGTCTAGAATACAAAATAAACTCAAGTAAGCAGTTTACATAATAAGGCCGGGGCGGAAGAAATCCGATGTATAGGCCTGCTACTGAGGTCTGAGGATGAAGACTCTCTTGAAAAAGAAATCAACGGAGGGGAGTCAGACCTCACTGAGTCAATTATTATAATACATATACATCCATAACTAAATGTTAAATGCAGACACTCAATAGAATGTATAAAATAAATATATATACAGGCAAATACACACAGATGCTAAAATCACTTTATATAATACTGAAAAATATTAGTTTATGAAGGATCAAATAGAACCCTAAATGATTGCAACCTCAAATAGTAATAGACCACACTCTAGACATACAGGCTCACTTATTCCAAATGAATTCACTTATTCCATTTGGACAGTAGACTAGCCCCGAGACACTAAGTCAATCGAGCTACAGCAGTCTGACTGTCAGTGTGATCAGCCCCGAGACACTTCGTCAACCGAGCTCCAACAATCACACTCTCATATCACATCTCACATCAATCAAATCAATCCAATCATAATCCGCAAATAGGTTAGTAATTTAACCTACAATCTATCGTCGTACCGATATGTACTCGGTCCTAGTGCTGCCCACTAGGTAGCACGTTCTATTGATATCCTTCATTAAAATAAACTCATAAATTCATAAAATAAATGATGCATGATATTAATTTAAATGGCAATATAAACCATATATACACTAGAAATATACCAAAAATAAACCAAGTATATTTCGAGTATATATATGTCAAATAAATTCAGTTCAATTATAAAATAAACCAGAAATAAACCATAAATATACTTAAAAATAACTTAGGTATAAATCAAAGGTAAAACATGCATTAAATTCAAAATATACCAAAATATACCTAAAATATAATTAAGCGTTTATTAAATCATTTATGCATAGTTCATACAATTAGAACATACATGTCTAAAAACATGCAACCTAAATACATATATATATAAAATAACAACTTATAGTTGTGTGTTCCACGAGACGGGTCCAATAGGCCTGGTCCACTAGGCCTTGGTCTCGACGCAACTAACAAATAAAATATTAATACGAAATTAGAATAAATCAAACTTAATTTCTAGAGACTCGATCTAGAATTCTAGACACAGACAAGGAATAGGAATTTGACCGAACGTCATGTTTTATGAGAATTCTACCAAAAATTCAGCAGAACCTCCTCTGTAAAATAAACATCTTTCTACTTAAAAAAGTAGAGCCAGTCCTGCAAGAAAACACACTTCGAATACAGAATAACCACAAGACCTCTCGGTCGGATTTTCAAACTACAATTCCACCAACCGAGGTTCACAATTCGCAAGATATACACAAAATACATTAAAATTCCATAAATACCAAAAATACCCTTTATATACCAAAATATAGCAAACTTAAATATTTAAACAGTAAAAATAATTATTTCACCGATAATTACTTAAAAACCCTAATATTAATAAAATATTATTAAAAATCGATAATAACCCGATAAATACACCAATACTAATGGGAATTTGTTTTATAAATCTAAATTACATAATTAGCCCAAAAACATACTAAAATTACTAAAAACTCATTTATTTACAAAAAATAGTATATTATATATAATTTGAAAATAAATTTCAAAAAATAGTTTTAATCAGGTAAAAATAGTAAATAATGTATAAAAATTATTTTTATACCTCAAATAATTATTAAAACCAATTTAAATTAATATTTAACTAAAATTTCTACCAAATTACTAAAATACCCCTAATATATAATTATTCACATAATATACAATAATTATTCAAAAATTCACTAAAAATTATATAATTACACAAAAATTATTTTCTCAACATATAATTCAATAAAATAAATAATTATACTCAATTAATCAATTAATCTTAACAAAATACACATTTAACCTAAATTTCCAAAATTCACATAAACTAAATAAAATTGTATTAATTACATAAAAATTATAAATTAAATTCTAAAATTAATTTCAACCGCCATAAACACCAAAAATCATAATTTCACAATTTACTTAATGAATTTACAAAAATTAAAAAATATTAATAAAAGAATAAAAAATTCACAAAAATAAAAATAAATTCCAAAAAAATTCTAGAATGTAGATTGAGCTAGTAGAATAAACTTTTATGAAGAAATTAAGCTTGAATCTTAAAGATCAAAGTTTAAAAAAAATCAAGAAACTAAAATGGCCGAAATAGAAATCAAGCTCCCCACCAAAATCTAGACCAAATCAAGTGAAACCAAGCTTAGAAATGCACTCACCAGAGCTCAGGGAAGAGAATGAGACAGCGGTGTCCAATTTGGTGGCCGGAATCGAGGTGAACGACGTTGAGATCAATTTTTGGCTTCTTGGCCAAAATCAAGTTGAACGGCGTCGGAGAAGGGTGCTGCTGGCTGCAGAATAGGTTGGGAACAATGGTGGCACACCGGGAGGCACATCGACAGTAAGTGGCTGACGTTTCAGGGGTGAGGGGTGAGGGGGAGGGGCATCAGGGTGAGGAAGAAAGGGGAGGGGCAAAAGTTGTAATTTTTTTTGTATATATATATATATATATGTATATATATAAACCTTTTGCTTTATGTTTATCTACAGAAGAGGAAGAAAGAAACTTTATCTCATTTTTTGCTTTATTAATTTCTATATCCCTTTCTTCAGTTTTAATAATATAGTCAGATTTGAAAAGGTCCTATATCATTTAACTGTTATCCAAACTTCACTGTTTCTCTTAATGATATAAATCTTTTAAAGTTTTTGGTTTTACAAATCCAAACCCATAATTACAAAATGGATGATGGATCTATCCCAATTGCATTAATATTTAAAGTTCATTATAAAGCCATAATGTCTGCTTTTAACACTAAGAGTCGATGTCATAGTAAAAAGGGAGAAACACTTCTGCTTCATACAAATATGACTAAAGCCAATGTCGTTATCCCTAAACCCATCCAATGGAACCAAATAACCCTTCCTTAGGAATGGATCTTAGAAAATACAGCAAATCCAGAACTAGAAAAACCTGAGCCTCAACCTCCAAACACCCAAATAAAGAATATCACCCAGTTCCAAGATGGTAGAGTGAAACTCAGTTTTGATAGATCTACAGCATCCAGTTCTAAATTTTTAGATACCTTATTAATAGAATCTATTAATCTGGGAAGATTATCTCAAATACCCTCTGTAATAAATCTCCCGTACCATAGAGAACTACCACAAAAACCTCCTAGAACTATAGAAATGCCTTTCACAAACCAAGAAGATCTACATCCAAATCTACCTCCCATCATAAACCTACCATATAACATCCCAGCTAGATCTTCCACCTCTGATCTCCCTTCATCTACACTCAGAAATGTAGACTATAATACCAATGTGGCTAGACCAGTTTACACCGACCCTCAAACAGAAGCTAAATCCCCTTCTCCTCCTGTTTCTCCTACTGCTTCAGCTATAACAGAAAACATTGCATATGAATTGAATGTTTTAGATAAAGAATTTCTTCCCGATAAAGAATCTCTACATAAAGACTTTTATGCATTTTATAATTTGGAAAGAAGAACATGGTTCTTTACAAATTTCCTACATATAAGAGAAAGTATTCAAAAGGAATTTTATGATTTTGTTTACAAGAATAAAGTAAATATATTATTTTTTGAATGGTTTGAAATATACGCATCAGAAAATAATATTTCATATCCTTTTAAAGTTCTTCATCCTGTCACTATTAGGAACAAGAAAAGTGTTTGGGAAATAACTAATGGTTAGGAAATTGAGTCTGATTATCCTCCTCTTAGGCAAATAAAGACCTCTGTAGGAAATGACACTGTTGATGCTAGCCCCTATAAAAAGCCTCAGGATAGTGATTCTCATAACCTAAAAAATATAATAGTTCAAAACAACTTCACTAATGCTCACCTTAATAGCATAGGTAAACAGTTGTCTAGGATAGAAAACAGATCCCAAAAGTCTATGGAACCTTCTGTCTCTACTCCTTCTGAAAAACTTAAAAATCCCATGTTTAAACCCTTTCAGATATCCTCCAGTGCTTAACAAGAAATTAGAAGTAATAGGTCTGAATTCCTAGAAGCCGTTAGCCAACAGCTTAGTAAAGTCAGTCCTTCTTTTAGTGGAACCCGGGATAAGTTATTTGTGACTCTGCACAGTCTGTTAATGAAAGTATTAGTGTTCTCAATAAAGATATAGAAACCTCTTCTGAAGATGGTGATTTTCAGGAAGAGTCTCCTAAGATAGCAAAAATTCATTGGCCTATCATTCCTCATTCTTCCAATCCTGCTTATATTCAGTCTAGATTGCCAAAACTTGAAATAGGTTCTCAGCCTAATATACTTGTCCAATATAAGTTCAGTGCCAACTCTATATATGAATGGAACATCGATGGCATGTATGAATATCAGATCCTTAGTCTTCTCCAACAAATGACTATGGCCTCTAATGCCTATAAAGCCCAAATAGGAACTTCTAATAGATCTATCGTTGAACTTATTATAGCTGGATTTTCTAGACAATTTAAAGGATGGTGGGATTTTCATCTCACTAAGCCCCAACAACTAGATATCCTTCATGCTATATAGAAAAACGATGATAATACACCCATTCTAGATTAATCAGGAAGCCCCATTCAAGATGCTATCTCTACCCTCATATTGACCATAGCACTCCATTTCATTGGAGATTCTTCCCATCTTAAAGAAAAAAATACTGATCTCCTGTCTAATCTTAGATGCAAAAATCTAAGTGATTTCCAATGGTATAGATAGACTTTCCTTACTAGAGTCATGCTCAGAGAAGATTCAAACTAGCCCTTCTGGAAAGAAAAATTCATTGCAGGTCTCCCTACCCTTCTAGGAGGAAGAGTTAGAAATACCATTAGATAGTCCACAAGATCTTATATCATTCCCTACGATAGGCTTACCTACGGTGAACTTATCAATACTACCCAGAAGGAAGGTCTTAAGATCTGTTAGGACTTAAAACTTTAAAAACATTTAAAATGGGAACTAAAAAAGTCCAAAAAAGAATTAGGATCTTTCTGTAAATTGTTTGACTATAGTTATACCCAGAACAATTCTTATAAAGGTGATTACAGTAAGAAGTCTTTGAAACCTTCGTTTAAGAGATTTTCCTAAAATTTTAAGAAATTCTCAAAGAAAAAGGAATATGAAGAACCTTTTTACAAAAAACCTCATAAAAAATCATCAAAACATAAAGCCTCTTCTTCTAAAACTCAGAAAACCAGTCTCAAAGATGTTACTTGCTATAAATGTGGCAAAAAGGGTCAAATCTCTAAGTACAATCGTATCTCTAGGAAAGTTTAGGAATTAAATCTAGAAGAAAAGAACCTAGAAAAGCTTTTTGCCCTTCTTATAGAAACTTCTAAGTCTGAGTCTGAAACTAATTCTATAAATTTCCTAGAAAATCTTCAGACAGATGAAATAGCCTCCTCTTCTTCCTTCGATATAAATACTTGCTCTGTCTCTTCAAAGAAGCATATTAATATGCTAACCAAAGAACAAACCTTAATTCTAGATGTCATCCAACATATATATGATCCTGATGTTAAAAAAAATATATATAGAACAATTAAGGCAATCCTTAGAAATAGACCTTGAGCTTAAAACTCCAGAGCTACCTTCCACTAGTATAGGTATGTATGACCTGACTACCATCCTAGGAAGAATAAAGCTAGGAAAAAGACCAATAGGAGAAATTCAAGAACTTCAAGGAGAGATAAAAACCATAAAGTCAAATATAAAACAACTTAAAGAAAAACAGCAAAAGGATTTTGATCTAATCCAGTTTCTTGTCACTAAACTTGTTGAAGACTCTAGTGATAGTAATGAAACTAAGAACCTAGAGCCTCAGTCCTTAGCTAACCTCGATAAAATTCTAGTAGATTTCCTCTATGCTCTTAATAAAGTCACTTCAAGAAAATATATCATAAAGGTTACCATTGTGTTTGATAAAAATTTTCATATTGACACTAAAGCTCTATTTAATACCAGAGCCAATTTAAATTGTATAAAGACTCATGTTGTTCCAAAACATTTTCAAGAAAAAACCAGTGAAACACTTTCTTTTGCCAACAGTTCAAAAATGAACATTGAAGGAAAAATAGAAGCCAGTGTTTTAAATAGTGATTTCTTATTAAAAACTTCCTTTCTCCTTATTTCTGACATGCATTACACGGTGATTTTAGGAACGCCATTCATTAACTTAATTACCCCTATTTTGTCAATCACCATTCTATTGATTATAAAGATGATAAATTTCTCATATCTTTTCCCTTTCTTGAAAAGCCTAGAACTATACAACTCAATCTGGTTAAAGCTCACTCCATTTATAAAAATGAAATAAATCTTCTGATTAAAGGAAAAGAAACTGATCTACATGATTTAAAGCAAAATGTTTATTCTCAAAAAATTGAACAACAATTAAAGTCTGATGTTTTAAAACATAAAATTTCTTCTCTTCTTGATTCTATGAAAATTAAAATTTTTTTTGATTTACCAAATGCTTTCTAGAATAGAAAAAGACATATTGTTAATCTGCCTTATGAACCAGGATTTGATGAAAAAAATATCCCTACTAAGGCTAGACTAATTCAAATGAATGCTGAATTGGAACATCACTATAAAAGGGAAATCCAGGACCTTGAGTCCAAAGGATTGATCTCAAAATCCATGTCCCCTTGGAGCTCTGCTGCTTTCTATGTTAATAAAGCTTCTGAAATAGAAAGAGGTACTTTGAGACTTGTCATAAATTATAAACCTCTAAACATAGCCCTTAAATGGATAAGGTATCCTATTCCTAATAAAAAAGATCTTCTTCAAAAACTTCATTATGCTTTTGTATTTTTAAAGTTTGATATGAAATCAGGATTTTGGCAAATACAAATTCATAAAAATCATCATTATAAAACTGCTTTTACTATCCCATTTGGTCAATACGAGTGGAATGTCATGCCATTTGGTTTAAAGAATGCTCCTTCAGAATTTCAAAGAATAATGAATGACATATTCAATCCCTATTCTCAAATTTGTATTGTTTACATAGATGATGTTCTTATCTTCTCCAAATCGATTGACCAACGCTTCAAGCACCTTAATACTTTTTTCCGCATTGTTAAGAATAATGGTCTTGTTGTTTAAAAAAAAAGATATCTCTTTTCCAAACTAGAATTAGATTCTTAGGACACTATATATGTTGTGGAACCATTGTCCTTATAGAAAGAACCTTAGAATTTGGAAACAAATTCCTTAATAGGATTCTTAACAAAACTTAGCTTCAAAGGTTTTTAGGAAGCCTAAATTATATATTAGATTTATATCCTAATATAAACAGGATAACAAAACCTTTGCATGATAGACTAAAGAAGAACCCTATTCCCTGGACTGATGAACATACCAGAACAGTCCAACAAGTAAAGAAATTTATTCTTAATATTCCCTGTCCTCATTTAGCTGATCCCAGTCTTCCTAAGATTGTAGAAATAGATGCTAATGATCTTGGATATGGGGGGATTCTCAAACAAGTTCAGAATAGTAAAGAAGTTGTAGTCCAGTATACTTCAGGTCACTAGAATGATACTCAAAAAAACTATTCTACCATCAAAAAAGAAATTCTTTCCATTGTCATGTGCATCATAAAGTTTCAATCTAATTTACTAAACAAAAAATTTTTGCTTCGTGTTGATTGCAAATCTGCAAAAGATGTTTTATAAAAAGATGTTCAAAATATTGCTTCAAAACAAATTTTTGCAAGATGGCAAGCTATACTTAGTATTTTTTATTTTGATATAGAATATATAAAGGGAGAATCCAATTCTTTATCAGACTTTTTGACCAGAGAATTTTTGCAAAACAGATAAAGATGCCCAGAAAAACAAAGAAAGAAAAGGCTGACAAGCATGATCCTCCTCTTTCCTCCACTTCTAAACCCATAAAATCATGGTTTGATATAGTAAACCAAGAAGAACCAAATGGTTCTAACAAAACAACCCAGGTTCAGTAATGGATTGATTCTATCTCCAACACCCCGGAACTCCTTAAAGCCATCCAAAATACTCTTATCCCTCTTCCTTCAGCTCCAGAAGCAAACTAGACAATCATCCCTTTAGGCAAAGGTATACTTGGTAAGGCTCCGCTTCCCATTTCTAAACTTGAGAAAGGTGAATCTTCTTCCTCTCAAAAACCCATTTCTCAAGAAGATTTAAAAGTTGTGGCTACTCCAAGTAGTTCATAAGTTGTCTATACACAATCAAAAACTTCTTCTGATTTTCTTATAAAGAATTCTATTCAAAACATTTTGACTATAGAAAATGGATTTTTCAATAAAGAACCATTTTTGACTATGCAAAATCATTTTCCTCCAAATTGGTTTTTCAAACCTTAGGATCTTTCAAAACCTCAAGAATATTATCAAACTATTTTAGAAGTTACTGGTTCTGTAGAATTTAAATAGTTCTACCATAAAGGATACCCCAAACCTTCTTACTCAACCTGCAAAATTCTTAAAGTCCTTCACCCTTCTGGTTGGGGACAAGAACTCTTTAAACCCAAAACTTTCCCTGTAAACTTCTCAGTAAAGTTAGACTTCTGCCATACATACTCATATTGGGATTATGAACAGGCATGGTTTAACACGTTCCTCATCCAAAACCATTTTAATACCCATTCCTGGCTATTCTTCCTAAGTGATCATGCTAATATTTCTGAGTTTCCTGTATGGTTCGCCAGATGGTGGAATAATTATGGACTAATCCCTGATATTCTTCCCTCTAAAATTTGTTAGGGTTTTGACCTTTTTTGCTCCCATTATAGACCTTCCCAACCTGAAAAGAATTCATTTTCCTTACCCTATATTGCTCTAAATTCTTTGTCCCTTGGGTAACTCAATGGTACCTCTACTTTTATTCTAACAATGGTATTATAGTTCTTCAAAGAAGATTCAAGGTCAAATGGTGGAACTCTTATAATAAAACAGATAAGATCTCCCAATCTGTTGTCTCCTCTTGGCTCTAACAGCAAGGTTTCCTTGGATCTTCTGAATCTCAAAACTTGGCACAAACTTCCTTTCTGGCTCAAAAGTCCTATGCTAGTGCCCTCCTTGCAGCTGCCAAAATTACAGAAGAATATTTCAAGGTTATGCAGCAGCTCCTTCAGTCCAAAGCCTCTTCCTTTACAGCGCTATCCAGTATCTCCAAAAACTCAGAACCTTTAGTTGATTTGGGTAATGAGAATAAGGATAATTGTTTTGGGATTCTCTCTCTCATTAAGCCCAAAGGCTCATAGCTCAAAAGCTTATAGGACCTCTTTATTTGTAAATATTTTCTTTGTAAATATATGTCTGTCGTTCTAATTATAAGCTCAATGGGTTAAAAACCTTGTATAAGGCGGCCCATGCAAAAGTTAGGGTAAAGTTAAAAAAAAGTACTTTAATATATTTTCCTTTTGGCAGGCACTTATTCTTCTCCTGAATGGGACCTTCTCGAACAACCTTCAAGAAAATTCAACAACTATGTCAAATACTCGACTCCACCTTCAGCTGCCATCCCACTTCTCTTTGTTCCCCCTTAACGATGGGGACCCACTTTCCACTAACAGGATAAAATAATCAATAATTATTTCAAGTCACATGGTGGTGGTTATGAAAGATAGTTGGCAGGCAGTAAAACAAGTCATCCTGTTTCCTTCCGGAATTCACTCTCCTCTTTACCCCACACATCTTGTTCTTCATACGATTATAAGGCCTTCGTCCTCTATATAAGGAGCCCTCCTCTTGCTGAGAAGGGAGGAGAACTTTTTGGCAAAAAGAAAATTTTAGGGAGACTCCTTCTATCTCCTTCTTCCTCTCTACTTTCTGAAAGATTTCTTAAGAAATTTATAATTCTCTAGTAACAAAATATATATATGTATAAAGAGATTTCTGTAAACCTCTGCGTTTTGAATATTTGAACCACTGTATCTCCCTCTACTTGGAATATAAAGGACTTTTTATATAACAAACTCTTGTAAGTTTAAGTTTCAATGTTCTCTATTGTTTTAATGTCTTTTTATTTATTTTCTTTAAAGCTTTCTTTTACCTTCTGCAATTTTCACTTTCAATTATTTAAGTAACATAATGTATGCTTTATGCTTGCCTAAAGAATTTGGATCCTGCACATCAGAAACTCTGTGAAATCCTGTTTGCATTTTGGTGCGGTAACCTCCATGTCTAGCTTGTGACTGGAGTGTGAGACCGTGCATAGTGAACATTTATGCATTGTGATATACCTGATACAGTACCCTTAGATCCTTGGTTGTCCTGGTATCAGGTATATATATATATATATAAACTTTATATTAAAATACACTAACTTTATAATATTCAAAATAAACACACACCACAAATTATTATATATATATACATATATACATATATATAACACACATAATAATATTAAAAATATAATATATATATATATATATATATATATATATATATATATATATATATATATATATATATATATATATATATATATATATATATATATAATTTAAATATTAAACCCTAATAATTATAATAATATATACATATGCATGTATAGGTATATATTAATATACGAAATATTAAAAATTGCATGAAACCATGCAATTTAATAAAATAAATTAACATTAATCAATAACATATTATTTAAATATTGTTTTACAAAATAATAGGCTTCGGGAGAAATTTTATGTATAAAACTTTAAATAACTTAAAATAACATTAATTATTAACAAAATAATTAAATAATCAAATATATATATTAAAATTATTAATACTGCATATCCCGATATAGTATAAAAATATTTAAAAACATCGGGTTATTACATCTAATTACATGCAATTTTATTAAATCCTAATTAACATCCATCTAACCTAAAAGGCAACAAGTCAATAAAATTACAAGTAAAAAATGCATAAAAAGGCAATGTCCCTATGTCTAAACTGTGTTAATTTTATTTTATAAGTTAGCTAAGTGTACATATTATTTACAAATGAGAAATGAACTATAGGTGGGTCTATATTTGTATTAATTAGTGAGCCTAGATATGTTTATTTTAATTTGTCTAAGGAATGGGCTTAAGTCTATTCAATTTTAAAGTAAAATCAAATTAGTGGGCCTAAGTCTAACTTGATTTTATTTTAAGTGAAATATGGGCCTAGGTCTATTTATTTTAAAAGAAATGAAATTAAGTGGGTTGAGCTAAGTCTAAACAATTTTAATTAACTAAGTGGCCGTAAATCTAATTAATCTAATGGCCCTAAATTGATTTTAGTTATTTAAAAAGCCTAAATCATTTTTTAAGCCTATTTATTAAGTGGTTAGACCTAAACGTGAGCTTGGGGCCTATAAGGATAAAAACATAAAAAAAAAAAAAGCCCAAAACAAACAAAACACAAAAAATGGATCAAATAAACATTACAGTGATTTTCTAAAAAAACCCTAAATTAATTACATGCAAACCCTAATTTAAGCTACTTCCACCATTGATTTTTATTATTTTTTTTTATCCAATTGAACCTAATTACTAATTAATTTTAAAGTACAAAAAATTAAATTTTCACTATTCCCACTACTGGGGCTACTACAAACTACGTACAAAATTAAAATTAAATGATTATACACCTAGAAATTAAAATAACTACACAGAGCACCAAAAATGGAAAAATAAAAAAATCCTAAGAACTATTGAAAAAATAATACAGGTTCATCCATGGCATTCCATGGATCTTCTGTTCAATTCTTAGATTTTAGACTGTTTCCTCCTCAATCCACAATCAAGCATCAAACAAAAACACAAAAAATTAGATTAGTAATGAAATAAGAAAACAATAATGAAATAAAAAGTTTTACAATAAGATAAGAGAAGAAAGAAAAAATTATTGTGCATACGCTTTGGCCCCTCAGACTAGGATTTTCATCATTGAAACTATTGCCAATTTTGGACTCAAGCTTAAAAAATAGTGTTGTACTGGTCTGGTTGAAAGAAATGTATAGAAAAGAGCTTTGACAAAATTGAAGTTTTTTTTGGTGCTCTAGTGTTCTTAATGATATCTTAGTTTTTTTTTAAGGTTTCTGCGCAGTCAAGTTTGTAAGTGAAAGAAGAAAAAAAACCCTAAAAAAAATTCCCCCAGCGCACTCATGCAGACTCTACTTTTAAATGTAGAGTCTGCGCGTACTGAACTTCCTCCAAAGGAGGAACAGATTGATGATCGGATAGCATTTTTTTTATTTCAAAAATCTTCTGCATTTTAAAAAAACCTTATCAGATAAAATTTGAATTTTCAACCAATCAAAACACTAAAAAAATCGATAAAAAAAAAGAGACTTATTGCGCGTCGGCACTGTGCAATGCTGACCGGCATTGTATAATGCCAATCAGCATTGTCTAATGTCTATAGGCATTGTGTAATGTCGATCGGTATTACACCAATGTTGATCTACATTTTAAATGCCGATCCTAAAAAATTATTTTTTTTATTTTTTTACTTTTAATTACCAAAAGACCCCTGAAAAAATGACTTATTTGCAATCAAACCCTAAAAAAATGTTGCAATTTAGTCCATAAAGTCTAGAAAATCGACAACCAGGTTCAATTTTTTAATGAATTTCATCATAGGGGCTTATGTCGCAATTGTGCATAATTGCATCCTGAAATTGGGTGCTTACACTAGTGCTACCCACTAGATAACACATTTTATTGATATCCTTCAATTAAAATTAAACATACATATGGAAAAATAAATAATGCATAATAACATTCATAATAATAAAATAAACCATATATATACCAGAAATATACCTAAAATAAACTAAGTAAATCATATATATACCAGAAATATATCTAAAATAAACTAAGTATATTTCAAGTATATATATGTTAAATAAATTCGAAATCAACCATAAAATATGCCAAATAAAAACCAATAATATACCAAAAATGTAATACTCGACATTTTAATTAAATAAAGTAATTTTGAATTCAAAATTTTTTTTTATAAATACTTTTAGATTATATTATATAATTGTTAATTATTTTGCTATATAATGGAGATATTTTTATGTTATATTATTTGAGGATTATTAATTCATATGAGTGTTATTTCCTCATTATTTAAAAAATGAAATATTATATTATTATTATTATTATTATTATTATTATTATTATTATTTTAAAAACTACATGAAATTCATGTTTGTTTTATGTGTGTTGCTAGTACCTATATGTATGTATATATATATATATATAAATAAAAGTAGGGTTTAATTATTTATATGTGTGAGTAATATGTATTTTGGTATAATATATATATAGTATGTGTGTATTCATTTAATATAATAAGTATATGTGTGTTTTAATTTATTATTGTATATATATATATATATATACAATAAAAAAAAAGAAAGCAGAAGCTTACCTCCCCAAAACCGACAACCCCAACTGCTGCCCACTCCCCATCTCCGCCTGCCCATAGTCTCTGTCTTCCCTCTCACCGTGCCGCCTCCAGCACAGCCCGGAGACCCCATCTCCGCCTTGGACAGGTGCCCACGAGTTACTGCAACTGCTGTTCTTCTTCTTCTTCTTCTTCGGTCGCTCTCGGTTGAAGTTGCCACAGCACAGTTGGAGTTGGATCCGGCGCCACCGTAGCTTCCTCAACTTCCCTCACCCTCTCAGGCGTCAGTTCACGTCAGAAACCGCCGCTGCAACTCACCTCCGGCGTCGGAATTGGAGGTTGAATGTGAGTTGTTTTAGGTTATTCTTGGGTTGTTTTCTGGTTGTTTGAGTGGAATTAGGTGTTGATTTTAAGTTGTTCTAAACTAAATGATGAGTTATTCCATTTGGTTGTTCAAATTCGAATTTTTGTGCATTATTCTGAATTTTTCTTGATTTACAGAATTTTTGTTTGATTTTATATAATTTTATTTCTCTCTATTTGATATTTTTTTAGCTTAATTAGTAAAATAGAGTAATTAAGGTTAAATATTTGTAATGTATTGATTGTTTTTAAGATTTTAGAAATTTTGGTGTTAATTATAAGTTTTTGTAAATTTTGGGTTTTTAATTAATAATTTATTAATTTCGAAATTATTGTTAAAAACTATGGAATTTTGATAATTGATATTATTCTTAAATGTTATTAATTTTAAAATTTAAATTTTAGTTTTTGTGACTTTTATACTTATTTTTATAAATATATTTAGTTTATGTCAAATGTAAAATAATTAAGTTAAATTTATATTTTGGAAGAAATTATTAGTTGATATTATGTTTTAATTACATTTGGAAGTTTAGTTTTGAGAAAAAATAATTTTTTTAGATGGTTATATAATTTTAAGGAATTTTTAATACTAATAATACATTATGTAATTTATGTATTTAGGGGTAAAAATGTAATTTTACGCTAATTATAGTTAAACATATCTTTTAGTTAGTTTTATTAATATTTAAGAGGTTTAGAGGATTTTTATAAATTAATTGATATTTTTAATTAAGTAATGTTAATTTTGAATATTAAATTCCAAATATTATATATATGTATAATACATTATTTTTTGGTAATAAAAATTGAATATAAGGTTGTATTTAGCATGTTTGGTATAATGGTTTTAATTTAGGTTATATTTATACTTTAATAATGAAATGCAAATTAAGTTATTTAATTTTTGAATAATTGAGATTATATATGTATATATATATTTTTAGTATATATGTGGGTGTAATATGTATTTTGGGAAAATAAATGATTTAAATTCTTGGTGTTTTGTTGAGTTGTGATCTCGGTCGAGGCTAAGTGTAGTTTTGGAAGCCCGACTCGAGTATGTATGTTTGTGAATATTAGAAGTGCGCTTTCTATGTAGGTTTGGCTCTACCTATAGTAGAGAGATGTTCATTTTACAGAGGAAACTCTATCAAAATTTTGGTAGATTTTCTTGTAAAACGTGATATTCATAATAATTTCTATCGTTAGTTAGGTTTTATCCTGTCTATCGAGTCTTGTCCAGTCTTCCTCGAGTCAGCCTGAAATTTCATTATTTTGTTGATTTTCGATTTTTATTTCATAGTCATGTTTTAAAATCGATATGTTAATTTCTTTCTAGAGCATATCAGAGCAGAAGCCATGACATCGAGGCAGACACGCGGTCGTCAGTCTTCTCATTCATCTTGTAAATCGATAATATGATCTGTGTGTGTGTTTCATTTAAAGATGCATGCACTCATATTTTTATGTTAATATTATATGATTTATTTAATTTAATGCTGCTATTTAAGGTTTAAAATGCATTTTATTTATTTAAAAATCGATTTTGAGGAATTTTGGTAGAACGGGCTACCTGGTGGGCTTCACCAGGACCGTGTGCACATGGTAGAGATTGAGAGGTGGATCCGAATTATATATGACTGGTGAATGTTAAATTGGGACGGGTGCATCGATTGATGCCTTAGCTCTCGGGGGCCGCCGGTGATTGTAAGGTTAATAATGGATTGGGATGGGTGCCTCGGTTGATGCCCTAGCTCTCGGGGACCGCCAGTGCCATATATTTGGATTAAGTGAATGACTGCAACTTGGTGCCTCAGTTGATGGCTTTGCTCTCGGGGACCGGTAGTCTAGTTGGAACAAGTGTGCCCGATTGGCCATTTAGGATTTTGGGTTTAGGGTTCTACCAAGATTTTTCAAAAACTATACCTATATATTATAAATTACTTCTACAATCACTATATGGTTTTCAAAAAGGGTTTTCAAACCGTACAACTCTTATTATTGACTTACTCAGTGATGTCTGATTCCCCTTAATTTATTTTTTTCAGGAGCTTGGGAGTTCGACCTCAGACTGCCTCCACGCCGGATTTCTTCATCATCGGCCATTTTATGTAGGTCATTGTAAGTTGTACTATCGTAATGTTCTAGGAAGCTGCAGTAGTAAATGTATTATGAATTGTATGACTTAAGTGTATTTGTGTATTTTATTTATATGCATCACGTTCATGTATAATGATTTAAGTTTGATTTATATATGTGACACTGGAAAAATTTTAATTATGTATTCAATTATGTTGAATTTTAGCAAAATCAATTTGATAATGTGCTCTATTTTAAAATAAAGTTTTAAAATTGTAAGGTTTTGTTTATCTTTTCTTTAAAGCTTACTACGGGTTTCGGGGGCCTTATGCCTTCCCATTCCCTAGTGCCGGTCACGTGCCCTCGCGTTCGGGTCGTGACAAAAAATTCTAAGTATATATCAAAAATATAATATGCATATATTTTGAAATATATAAAAAATATACTAAAAATATACCTAACAAATACTAAACATTTAATAAAACAATTCATGAATAAATGCATATTATAAAATGTATATTCTAAATCATGCATCCTAAATGTGATGTATATATAAGATAACAACTCACAAGTTTGCGCTCCTCGAGACTAGCTTGATGGGCTCAATCTGATAAGCCACGGTCTCGGCGCAACTAGAAAATAAAATAATAACAAAAATCAGAATAAATCAAACTTATACTTCTAAAGAGACTCGATCTAGGAATACAAAGCTCAAACAAAACACGAAAACTCAGAATCGATTTGATATCACGTTTTACGAGAATTCTACTAAAAATTTGACAGAACCTCCTCTGTAAAATAGACATTTCTCTACTAAAAGGTAGAGTCGATCCTCCAAGAAAACACACTTCTAATAAAAAAACACTCAACACCTTCGGTTGGGACCTCGAGCTGTACAATTTCCTAACCGAAGTTCACAAGTTCACTAAAAATCAAATATTTATAATAAATATATTAAAAATAATTAAAATTCACAAATATCAATAAAACACTAAAATATAATATATTTAAACATTAAAACACTAAATATAATCATTTTTCCACAATTAAATAAAAATCTCAAATAATAATATAATATTATCAAAAATCCAATTTCTCAATTATTTAGCATAAAATAATAAAATTCACCTTTATATACTCAAATAGCTTAATTATATAATAAAAGTAATTAAAAATCCATTTAATCACCAAAATAGTAAATAATATATTATTTGAAAATAATCTTTGAAAATTAGTATTAATTAGTTAAAAGTAGTAAATAATTTATAAAAATCATTTTAATATCCTATAAAATCATAAAATCATATAAAATATATTATTTAACTATAATTTTAACAAAAATCCATAATTAACCTATATAATAAAAAATGGCATAATACTAACTAATTCCTCAAAAATTTATATAAAATCACAAAAATAATTTTATCAACATATATTATTCTAACATTATTTAAAACATATAATTCAACAATATTTCAACAAAAATACAAATCTAAAATAAAATTCCAATGTATACATAATGCAAAAATATTTCTAAAAATTATATAATATATCTAAAAATTATTTTCTCAACATTAAAATTAATAATATAAAATACTAACACTAAATTAACAAAATTTATAATTAAAATAATTAATTAATGAAAATTCAATAATTAAATAATCAAATAATAAAAAATTAACAAAAATTCAAATAAATTCCAAAAATTTAAACAAAAATATTTCTAAGAAGATTAAGCTATTAGGATCAATATTAGTGAAGGAAGTTTCCAAGAATCAATAAGATTCAACCTAAAAAAAATTGACTGATTTGCAATCAAACCCTAAAAAAAACATTGCAATTTAGTCCTTAAAGTCTAGAAAATCGACAACCAAGTCCAATTTTTAAATAAATTTCATCATAGGGGTTTACGTCACAATTGTGCACAATTGCATCCCGAAATTGGGTTCTTACAGTTGCCCCCTTTGTCGCTGCTTGTTTGACAAATTGCGGCAAAGCAATAGAAGCACACAATTTCGAAAGAAAGAAATTAAGACACTCGATTGTATCCTAAGTGATAGATTGATGCTCAAATTGTTGAGCAAGGTGTAGTGTTTGATAAGTCGCACTATATTTCCTATGGAACGTCTAGTGGACTTTATGCAAATGAGTTTCGATATATTCCCTATGGGATGTTTAGCGATGATAAATTGAAAACTTATTATAGTTCATGTGGAACGTCTAGCAATGATGAATTTTGTTATATTCCCTATAGGACGTCTAACGATGCACACTATATTCCCTGTGGGACATCTAGTGATGATAAATTGAAAACTTACTATAGTTCCTGTGGAACGTCTAGCAATGATGAATTTCATTATATTCCCTATGGGACGTCTAACGATGCACACTATATTCCTTATGGGACGTCTAGTGTAATTGAATTGAATTTCGTTATATTCCTTGTGGGACGTCTAATGATGTTCACTATATTCCCTGTGGGACATTTAGTGAAGTTGAATTAAAAACTTACGATAGTTCTTGTGGAATGTCTAGCAATGATGAATTTCATTATATTCCTTATGGGACATCTAACGATGCATACTATATTCCTTGTGGGACGTCTAGTGTAATTGAATTGAATTTCATTATATTCCCTATGGGACATCTAACAATGTACACTATATTCCCTATGGGACGTCTAGTGTAATTGAATTGAATTTCGTTATATTCCCTATGGGACGTCTAACAATGTACACTATATTCCCTATGGGATGTCTAACGATGTACACTATATTCCCTGTGGGATGTCTAATGATGTACACTATATTCCCTATGGGACGTCTAGTGTAATTGAATTGAAAACTTATTATAGTTCTTGTGGAATGTCTAGCAATAAGGAATTTGAAAGTTTATGTCATAACTGCTATGCAGTACATAACATAATGAAGGTTATGACTACTGTGCAGCATATAACATAATGATTTAAAATTCATATGATAGCTAATGTGCAGCATACCTTTGATTGAAATCATGCATGTAAAATGCAAAAAAAATGAGCTCTGTAATCTTGTTCTGTATTCTATACTTAACAGGAAATTTAGGATCACAGATTGATTATGCAGTCTTAATAATTTAATGAATTATTAATTTGATGAATGTCATGATTTAATTAAGAATGTATTCCTAATCTGAATGCAATAATGGACCAAATTGCAAGAAAGAAAAGATAGATAAAAAGTAAGTAAATTGGAAGGATTAAAATGGATATTCTCCATTTTGTATATTCTTTCCCTTTTGTCGATCACTTCTCTTCCTATTCTTTTCTTCTTCTTTTTTCAATTGATTTTGATTTTTCTTTTCTTGATTTCTTCACCATTTGTTGTCTGATTTACAATCCGTCTGATCCTATGGCCTCCTCGTCACACGGACAACATAAAGGCATTGAGACTTTAGAATGTCAAAGGATTCTACCTCTTTATTTTCCTCAGAATAATCTGGAACTTCGAGCAGACTCAACTTTCTTTCCTTTAACTCATTTACATACCCACAGGTGTAGATATGTGGGTAATGAGGTAACTTTTCTTGCTTCTTTTTATTTTTGCAAAAATATTACCTGTATAATTAGTAATTAGAGTTAGTTTCAGAGTAGAGATTAACATTGACATGTATATTAGTCAGAAATTAATATGAAAATGCATGATAAATTGAAATTAACTCTGAAAATATGAAATTTGACTCTCGGGTTATCAGAATGGAGGATCGGATGTTTGGAATTCCAGATTTTCAATCAGCCGAGTTAATGCCAATCAATTTTTTTTAGCTTTTTTTAAGGGGAAACTAATTAATTAATTAACTAATCAAATCCTTCAATTTTCTTTGATTAGTTAATTAATCTTTCAATTAATTAATTACTATTTTCTTTTTGAAAATGAAATAGTGTTTGATGAAGTTCACGGGCTGTTTCAATCTAGCTCGGGAATTATTTCATGGATTGTCGGAGCAGGTGACACATCTGAATTGGGCTTTCGGATTTAGGCATTTCATTGCTGCACTTCTGACTGTTTAAGGCCAGTCTGACCATTATTCTTTATTTTCTTTGATCGAGTGATGGATGGATACTACCTACACTTTTCATACTCATGTGGGTGAGCTGACCGTTTCACCAATGAGCTTCTCTGGTATCATTGGGATTGCCTTTGGAGGATCCCCAGTTCCATTTGACATCAGCTATTGTAGTCTTCCAAAGCATGCACGGAGTCAGTACTTGCGAGATTTGACCGAGTTCGCCCCAGCATAGAAGAATTGGAAGAATGTTCTTCTTTCATCATTAGTTGAGGGATTCAAACACCTTCCTACTTGTACTCCTCATCAGATAATTCATAAGGCGAGGTGTTTCCTTTTGATATTATTAGGTACGACCCTCTTTTATGAGACTGGTCATGAGGTTAGTATTGCTTTATTGGGTCCTCTTCATGACTTGGATCGAGTTGCCACATTAGATTGGGGATCTGTTAAACTCGCTTATATTTATGATTGATTGGACACTATCTGTAGAGGTGTTGTCACAATGTGTGGCTTTTGGCATGTCTTGTATGTATGTTTTCCTTAATTTGATCTCTATAGTTTTGCTCTTTGTAAGCACCCAATTTTAGGATGCAATTGTGCACAACTGCGACATAACCCCCTATGATGAAATTTATTCAAAAATTGAACTTGGTTGTTGATTTTCTAGACTTTATGGACTAAATTGTAACATTTTTTAGGATTTGATTGCAAATAAGTCATTTTTCAGGGGTCTTTTGGTAATTAAAAGTTAAAAATATATACATATTTTAGGATCAACACTGGTGTAATGCCGACTGGGACTACATAAAACACCAAAAATGGAAAAATAAAAAAATCCTAAGAACTATTGAAAAAATAATACAGGTTCATCCATGACATTCCATGGATCTTTTGTTCAATTCTTGGATTTTAGAATGTTTCCTCCTCAATCCACAATCAAGCATCAAACAAAAACCCACAAAAAATTAGATTAGTAATGAAATAAGAAAATAATAACGAAATAAAAAAGGTTTACAAGAAGAGAAGAGAAGAGAAGAAAGAAAAAAATGTTGTGCATATGCTTTGACCCCTCAGACTAGGATTTTCACCATTGAAACTATTGCCGATTCTGGACCCAGGCTTAAAAAATAGTGTTGGATTGTTTTGGTTGAAATAATTGTATAGAAAAGAGCTTTGACAAAATTGAAGTTTTTTTTTGTGCTCCAACGTTCTCAGTAATGTCTTAATTTTTTTTAGGGTTTCTACGCAGTCAAGTTTCTGCGTGAAAGAAGAAAAAAAACCGCAAAAAAAATTCCCCCTGCACACGCAATGCGTACTGAACTTCCTCTAAAGGAGAAACGAATTAATGATCAGATAACGTTTGGTTTTTTTTATTTCAAAAATCTTCTGCGTTTTAAAAAAACTTTATCATATAAAATTTGAATTTTTAACCAATTAAAACATTGAAAAATCGATAAAAAAAATAAGAAAAAATACGTAAAAAATAAAAAAAGGACTTATTGCTTGTCGGCACTGTGCAATGCCGACCGACACTGTGTAATGCCGATCCTAAAAAATTATTATTATTATTATTTTATTTTTATTTTTACTTTTAATTACCAAAAGACACATGAAAAAATGACTTATTTATAATCAAACCCTAAAAAAATGTTGCAATTTAGTCCTTAAAGTCCAAAAAATCGACAACCAAGTTCAATTTTTGAATGAATTTCATCATAGGGGCTTACCTCGTAATTGTGCACAATTGCATCCCAAAATTAGGTGCTTACACTAGTGTTGCCCACTAGATAGCACGTTCTATTGATATCCTTCAATTAAAATTAAACATACATATGGGAAAATAAATAATGCATAATAACATTCATGATAATAAAATAAACCATATATATACCAGAAATATACCTAAAATAAACTAAGTATATTTCAAATATATATGTTAAATAAATTCAAAACCAACTAGAACGTGCTACCTAGTGGATAGCACTAGGACTAAGTACGTACCGGTACGCTTATAGCATTTTGGGCTATATTACTAACCATTTGTGGATATTGATTGGATATGATTATTTGATGTGTGGTATGATTTGGGAGTGTGATTGTTGGAGCTCGGTTGACCAAGTGTCTCGGGGCCAGTCTACTGTCTAAATGGAATAAGTGAATATTTTGGAATAAGTGAGCCTGTGTGGCTAGAGTGTTGTCTAACACTATTTTCGAGGTTGCGATATTCTAGGGTTCTATTTGATCCTTCATAAAAGATGATTTTCAATAAAATATATATAAAAGGATTTTATTACATCCGTGTGTATTTGCCTGTATATATACATATTAGATATATATTGTTGATTGTATGCATTGTCATTTAGTATGCATGTATATATATTATAGTAATTCACTCAGTGAGGTCTGACTCCCCTTCGTTGACTATTTTTCAGGAGAGTCATCTTCCTCAGACCTCAGTAGCAGGCCTATACGCCGGATTTCTTCCGCCCCGGCTTCTTTGTGTAAACTGCTTATCGGAGTCTTGAGTTTTATTTTATAATCTAGACACTGCATTAGTTGTAAATTAATTATGGGTTTGATGTATTGTACTTATATGAGATATGTATTTTATGGATTTGAATTGGATGTGTATTCAAAGGATTTATCTATATATGAGATATGGATATTATTTTGATATTTATGATTTTATTTCCGCTGCATTAAGCTGTTGTTATTATTATTATTGTATGTTTTATTTTATTTTAGGCTTGCTACGGGTTCTGGATTCGAAAGAATTCTCGTTCCCTAGCGCCGGTCATGGCCCCTGTTTTGGGTCGTGACACGATCTAGGAATACAAAGGTCAAACAAAACACGAAAACTCAGAATTGATATGACATCACGTTTTACGAGAATTCTATCAAAAATTTGACAGAACCTCCTCTGTAAAACAGACATTTCTCTACTAAAAAGTAGAGTCAATCCTCCAAGAAAACACACTTCTAACACAAAACACTTAACACCTTCGATTAGGACCTCGAGCTGCACAATTTCCTAACCGAAGTTCACAAGTTCACCAAAAATCAAATATTTATAATAAATATATTTAAAATCATTAAAATTCACAAATATCAATAAAACACTAAAATATAATATATTTAAACATTAAAACACTGAATATAATCATTTTTCCACAATTAAATAAAAATCTCAAATAATAATATAATATTATCAAAAATCCAATTTCTCAATTATTTAGCATAAAATAATAAAATTCACCTTTATATACTCAAATAGCTTAATTATATAATAAAAGTAATTAAAAATCCATTTAATCACCAAACTAGTAAATAATATATTATTTGAAAATAATTTTTGAAAATTAGTATTAATTAGTTAAAAGTAGTAAATACTTTATAAAAATTATTTTAATATCCTACAAAATCATAAAATCATATAAAATATATTATTTATAAAAATCATTTTAATATCCTACAAAATCATAAAATCATATAAAATATATTATTTAACTATAATTTCAACAAAAATCCATAATTAACCTATATAATAAAAAATGACATAATACTAACTAATTCCTCAAAAATTTATATAAAATCACAAAAATAATTTTATCAACATATATTATTCTAACATTATTTAAAACATATAATTCAACAATATTTCAACAAAAATGCAAATCTAAAATAAAATTCCAATATATACATAATACAAAAATATTTCTAAAAATTATATAATATATCTAAAAATTATTTTCTCAACATTAAAATTAATAATATAATATACTAACACTAAATTAACCAAATTTATAATTAAAATAATTAATTAACAAAAATTCAATAATTAAATAATCAAATAATAAAAAATTAACCAAAATTCAAATAAATTCCAAAAATTTAAACAAAAATATTTCTAGGAAGATTGAGGTACTAGGATCAACATTAGTGAAAGAAGTTTTCAAGAATTAATAAGATTCAACCTAAAAAAAATTGGAAACCCTAATAGCTATAAACCAAAAACTAAGAAAAACTCACAAATGGACAACTATGAGCTTGAATGGAGCTTGGATTCGACTTGGCCAGAGCTAGAGGAGTCGAATGACACTGAAATGACATTCTGTGGTGGCCGGAGGAGGGAACGATGATGAGAAGCTCACCCTGCTACCGCTGCAACTCCAGGCGATCCGGAGAGCTTCTAGTAGTCGGACAACGTTAGGGAGGGAGACGGAAAAGGGAGGAAGAAGATGGCAGTAGTTGGTGGTGGTGAGAGGCGGTCCGCTGATGGAGAAAGGAGAGGCACAGTGACGGGAAGGGAGCGAGACTGTGTAGGGGAGGGAGGAAGAAATGGTTTCTGTGTTTTCTTTATATATATATACACTCACAAGTCACACACATGCACTAATAAAAATACATAATATAAAATTAACAATTGAAAATAATAATATTAATGATACTAGTGAAATAATTTAATAATAAAAATAATGCTCACAACAATATCAAACAACAAAAATAATAATAATAGGGTACTTAAAATAATAATATTAAAATAACACCAATAATATTAACCCTAATATTTATATAATAAACTTCTAAAAATATATTTTACATAAATAATTCTCTAAAAATAAAATACGTAATTAATATTAGTGATTAATGATAATAATACACGATTAAAATTTAAAATTTAATACTGCATATTCCGAAATATATTTTTATAATTTAAAATATCGGGTCATAACATATATACATGCATCTCTTAATGTCATATGCAATCAATCATCCATATATATAATAAATATATATATACAAAAATTTCATATAGATGCTGAAATCACTTTATATATAAATGCTAGAAAAAAAATTGTTTTATTAAAGGATCAAATAGAACTCTATTTAGTCGCAACCTCAATCAACAATAACTCTCTAGCCATACAGGCTCACTTAATTGCAAATTAATTCACTTATTCCATTTGGACAGTAGACTGGCCCCGAGACACTAAGTCAACCGAGCTCCAGCAGTCTGACTGTCAGTGTAATTGGCCCCGAGACACTAGGTCAACCGAGCTCCAGCAACCACACTATTCAATCACATCAAATCTCAATCAATCAACCAATTCATATATCACCTCAAGTGATTCTCACTCAACCCTAAATATATCGCACTAGTACGTACACGGTCCTAGTGCTACCTACTAGATAGCACGTTCTATTGATATCCTTCATTTAAACTTAAACATTCATATGGGAAAATTAATAATACATAATAACATTCATAATAACAAAATAAACTATATATATACCAGAAATATACCTAAAATAAACTAAGTATATTTCAAGTATATATATGTTAAATAAATTTGAAATCAACCATAAAAATATGCCAAATGAAAACCAATAATATACTAAAAACATTCTAAGTATATATCAAAAATATAATATGCATTTATTTTGAAATAAATAAAAAATATATACTAAAAATATACCTAACATATACTAAACATTTAATAAAACAATTTATGAACAAATACATATTAAAACATATATATTCTAAAACATGCATCCTAATTATGATGTACATATAAGATAACAACTCACAAGTTTGCGCTCCTCGAGACTGGCTTAACAAGCCTGGTTTGATAAGCCTCAGTCTTGGCGCAACTAGAAAGTAAAATAATAATAATTAGAATAAATATAACTTATACTTCTAAAGAGACTCGATCTAGAAATACGAAACTCAGACAAATCTGAAAACTCAGGATCAACGCGATGTCACGTTTTATGAGAATTCTATCAAAAATTTCGCAGAACCTCCTCTATAAAACGAACATCTCTCTATTAAAAAGTAGAGTCAGTCCTGCAAGAAAATACACTTCAAATCACAGAATACTCAACACCTTTGGTTGGGACCCTGAATTATACAATTTCCCAACTGAAGTTCATAATTCACCAAAAATACATTTAATATAATAAATATATTAAAAAATCAATAAATTCCACAATTATCCTCAAAATATCAAAATATAATATTTTTAAACATTAAAACACTAAATATAATTATTTCTCCACAATTAAATAAAAATCCCAAATAATAATATAATATTATTAAAATTCTAATTTTTAAATAATTCAATATTAAATAGTAAAAATTCACTTTTATATTTTCAAATAGCTTAAATAGCCTAAATATATGTTAAAAGTTATTAAAAATTCATTTAATCACCAATTTAGTAAATAATATATTATTAGAAAATAATTTTTAAAAATTAGTATTACTTAGTTAAAATTAGTAAATAATTTATAAAAATCATTTTAATACCCTAAAAAATCATAAAATCATATAAAACATAATATTTTACTATAATTTTCACAAAATTACACAATTAACCCAATAATTCAAAATATACATAATATAATTAATATTCCTCAAAAATTATATAAATTCATTAAAATTATTTTATCAACATATATTATTCTAATATTATCTAAAACACATAATCAAACAATATTTCTAACAAAAATATAACATTAACGTAATATTCCAATATATACATAATATAAAAATATTCTTAAAAATTACGTAATATTCTCAAAAATTATTTTCTCAACACAAAAATTAATAACAATATATAATAAGATCAAATCAACTAAATTGATGATTAAAATAATTAATTTATGAAAATTCAATAAATAATAATAAAATAATAAAAAATTAACCAAAATTCAAATAAATTCCAAAAATTCAAAAAAAAATTTCATGGAGATTAAGCTGCCAAGATTAATGTTTGTTAAGGAAGTTTGTCTGAACCAACAAGATTCAAGCTAAAAAAAAAAAAAAGGAAACCCTAATAGTCATAAACTAAAAATCAAGTAAAACTCACAAACTAAGAGGATTGAGCTTGAACCAAGCTTGGAATTGACTTGATTGGAGCTAGGGGAGTCGAAAGAGACTGGTGACGCAAGCTGAGGTGGTCGGAGGAGGAACAAATAGTGAGAACACACCCTACTTCCGTTGTTGCTTCTTACTGGTTTTCGACGGTGCTCTGACATTTAGACAACAACGGAGAAGATGGGAGAGAAAAGGGAAGAAGATGGTGGTGAATAGTGGCTGTAAGAGGCGTTCTGGCATAGAGGAACGAGAGGCACAATGAATGGAGGGGTACGGGACAGAGCGGGAGGGGAGGGAGAAATGGGTTTCTCTTTTTTGTTATATATATATATTATAAAATAAACTTAAACTTTAGTTTAATTTTTCTCTCCACATTACTATACCCCTATATATATATACATATAGACACACACATGCACTAATAAAATACAATAGTGTAAATAATAATATTAATAACAATAATATTAATATTAATAGTAACACAAATAAAATAATAATAACAATAATAGTAATAGTAATAATAATAATAATGATAGTAATTACAAAGTTTTTAAATAATAGAATTTAATTAAATTATTTTACGTAAGAAAATATATACAATAAAAATAAAAATATTGATCACAAACAAATAATAATATAAAAATAAAATTTAAAATATATTAACACTACATATCTTGAATTATATTTAAATAATTTAAAAATAAGGGTCATTACAATATTCTCCATTGATAATCCTTGCATCATTTGGCATTCTATAGTCGAATGATCACCTTGGCAAAATTCACAAAAAGAAGATAAGTTAGATATTGTATTAACACTCATCTTGTCCATCCTCTTAAATGAAGCAACCATCTTTACATTAAGCATTGTCAAACTATCAACTTTAATTAATCCACCTTTTTTTGGAATAGTCCTCTAATTAGACCAAAGGCTTTGTGTGTTGGCCATTTCTTCAAAAAGGTCTAAAGTTTCTTTAAGTGTTTTTGACATTATGGTTCCTCCAGCTGATGCATCAATGTTCACCCTAACTGATAGATTAACACCCTTGTAAAATGACTGAACCAAATCCCATGATGGTATCAATTGAGGTGGACATTGTCATTAAAAATCCTTAAACTTATCTTAGCACTTATATAAGCTTTCATCCTCTCTTTGATAGAAAGAATTGATCTCATTTCTGATCTTTAAGAATTTAGTGGTGGGAAGTACTTATTGAAGAAAGTGTTGTAATGCTCTTTCCAAGTGTTGATGGAGTTGGGTGGTAAGCTTGTAAACCACCTTTTGGCTATATCTATAAAGGAAAATGGAAAAAGAATAAGCTGGATTGCTTCAGGTTGTACTCCATTCATCTTAAAAGTTGAGCAATACTCCACAAATTGGGTCATATGACCAATTGGATCCTCGTGTGGCAATCCACTAAATTGTGAATTTTGAATCATCTAGATCATGGCAAGTTTTATCTTAAAATTAATACTACAATTGCCGACCTCACGATCGAATTTTGATCACCTTGGGCGTTAGGACTCACATAGTCCCTCATAGTCCTTTGCCCATTCTGCCTATTTTGTCCATCTTAGGCCGCTTGTTGTCTTAGATTTCTTTCTTCTTCCATTCTATTTATGTATTGTCTCCTTCTTCTTCTAACTGCCTTTACAAGTTCTAAATCAATTGGTATTAGTGGAACTCCTTGTTTGCTTGCACTACGTGTTGTATGCATACACTAGCATAAGTCCCTACAATACCACAAATGAAAAAAAATTAAAAATAATGTCTAAATCAAATAACACAATTTTCTTAGCAATATCAATTTTTGTAATCCCTGGCAACAGCGCCAAAAACTTGAAGTGCAAAATCTGCAAGCATACGGAGTCGGTTCAAGTAGTAAAATAAAGAATCGATCCCACAAAGATTGCAAATTGAGTATTGAAATAGTAAAAGTGTTTGTTTGTTTAAACATCGAATTTTGGTTTGAAAATCAAATAAATGTAAACAAAACAAATTTAATTAAAACTTAACAATCAAATTAAAGGCTAGGGTTCTTATTATCATTTCAACCTTTTCTAAAAATTAATTAAACATCTAAGTCTTTAACTAATCTTAATTCAATTTGAAAGCATTTACAAAACCATAGATTTTTCTCTCAGATAAATCTATAATTATTTGAGTAGAATTAACACATAGTTTACTAGTTCTCACTAACTAAATGTCTCTTAAACCTAATTTTAAGTCCAGCTTTTTAATCAATATTAGTCACTTAATTGTCTTTTAACTAAGTAAGTGATTAATAGGTTATTGTTTTAATCCAGTAGAATTCTAAAGTATAAATTCAATCTAAGGGTGATCAAACCTAAGATGACATTAAGTTCAACAACAACTAAAGAAATAAGATTAAAGACTTAGATTTTAATTAAAAAAGAAAAAGAATTACATGGTTGAAATGAAATAAGAACCTTAAAAATATGCTTAGCTATGCATGTTAAGAGAAAGAGAAGAAGATGAAATAGAGAAGAAATAACCAATCATTATTGATTAAAAGAAAATAATAACCAAAGAGTTTAAATAAGAAAACCCTTTTTTCTACTTCAAATAGTTACAATAGAAGGTCTTGTTCCTTCAGAACTTCAAAACTAATTCTCTACTTAACATAAACAAGAACTTGAATGAAAATTAACTTTGATTCTTTAAAGTAAAAATGAAGAGAAGACTAAGTGTAGCCCTCTTTACTCTTATGAAGGCCTCCTATTTATAGCCTCTAGCCTCCAACAACTTTGAGGTTTGTTACAATTCAAATCCCATAAAATCCTCTCTAATCATCATCTCAAAATTTGAATTTAAGAAGTTATTGCAACAGTTGTGCACACTTAGGCACATGGCTATGTCAGCTTTCTAACACTCAAACACAATTGTGCACACCTAAGTACACGGCTGTGTCATAATAGGCTGCTTTCAAAACTTCACTTTTCTTCAAGATTTTAACTTTTTGTAACCTATAAATCCTATCTTTGACTTGTTCAAATCTTTCAACTTCCTTCATGCATCCTTTTTTCAAAAATTAAATAAAGATTAACTAAATAAACTTAAAAACAAACAAAATTAACAAAATCCTAACAACTAAACAAAATTAAAAAAATAAATAAAAGATCTAAAAATTAACTAAATTAATTAAAAATGAAACTAATTAGTTCTATTATCATAGAAAAGAGTGTTCAAAATATAAATTTTTTATCACTTATCACTAATTATCAAGCCTTAAAGTCTTTAAGCACACATAAATTAATTAAGAGCGATGCACATACTAGGTAGGCAACTTATATAGAGAAATTTTCTTACGAGCTTTTCCATAATTAGGGCAATAGAAGAAGATGGCAGATGCATGGAGTTGACATATGGCACTGATGAGGACGTTTAGTGTGGAAATAATAGGTTTTGAAGTGCTGCGGGAATTATATGTAGTGGATGATGACTTCCAATAGATTTGAGCTACCTGTGTGCTTAAAAGCCTTTTAATGATTTTTATGTACATGACAAGTTTCTCATAAAGAGTGGGCAACTTTCTCTTCCTTAGACATCTCCTCGTGAAAAGATTATTTAAGATTTGCATGATGGTGTTTAGCTGTGCATTTGAGAAGAGATAAAAGCATTGAAGCTATGAAAGAGAGGCACTATTGGCCTATATTGAGAAATTATGTGAATAATATTATGTCTAGGTGCTATATATGTCAAACAATGAAAGGTAAACACAAAATACAGGGTATGTATACATTTGCCAACTCTTAATGCCATATGGGAAGACCTCTATATGAATTTTATGTTAAGTTTAACATGAACTCAATGAGGCATAAATTATGTAATTGTTGTGGTTAACATGTTTTCCAAGATGACACTTTTCACTATAAGGAGGATGCATATGCATCCTCTACAGTCAAACTATTTTTTGGGGATGTCATAAGGTTACATGTAGTGCTAAAGACAATCACATATGATTGTGATACCAAATTTTGTAGTCACTTTTGGATGACTCTTTAGAAGTTGTTTGATTAATCTTTGAATTTTAGTAGCATGACACATCCATAAATAGACAGTCAGATAGAGATGGTTTATCGAATGTGGAGAAATCTTATTCAGAGTATTTGCATGGATAGTCAAAAGTAATAGGATTTTGCCATAGCATAAGTGGTGTTTGCCTACAATAAACACTGTTCATGTTGCAACATGTAGATCTCCATTTTCTATTATGTAAATGAAATTTCCTAAATGTGCTAGGTCTTAGTGTGCTAGCTAGCGATTTAGCAAAGCAAGTCCAATAAGTGCAAATAGATGTCAAGAACAAGCTAGAGAAAACCAATGCCAAATATACGATGGAAGCGACAAGATTGTTAGGAAGATCAATGACAACACCTACGTCATGGATTTATTCATATTTACCAAAATGCACTTCATTGTACTTTTCCTTTCACATACGTCCTTGCTCGGTCATATTATACTTTTCTTGTTCCACCATGTCTTTAGGATGAGCTAAGGACTCCAAGGGTGCATGACCCCTAGGGCCCCTTTTGTCGCCCCGTTACTACTGATCTTATTTTGTTTATGTCATATATGATCCTTGGATATGCAAAAAATAACTCGAGGACGAGTTTTTTTGTAAGTGAAAGTGAGTGATGGAGATGACTTTGCAACCTCAAAGAAGTGCATGATTGTGCTTGCTTGTGACATGGCCTTGCATATAGCAGCATGATTCAAGGTCGAGGTAGGAGTTGAAGCACGATCGTGTAGGGTAGTGATACCATGCTCCATCTCAACACGACCATGCAACATAACTGGCAGACATTATTGATTTTGGATTTTTATTTGATAATTATTTGATTTTTATTTTACTCATAATTATGTTTAGATTTTAAGTAGTTATTTTAAGAGTTTTGTTAGAGACTTTCGGTATTATTTTAATCAATTAAAAGCTATTGCTTTATTTTCTCTGAACTGAAAATTGAGTTTTTGAATTAAAATTTGTTATTTTTAATAACTAATCATGTGTTGATTATTGACATTGGTCAACTTTACCGTAGCTCGACATGAAACTTGAATTGTGTCCAAGAAAACAAGAGGTTGTTACTTGGTGGCCACTCCAACTTCCTTTCAGACCAAGTTGGCTCATGACCGACGTACTTAAACTTGTAGCCCATAAACTCTATTATCATGTAGAAATAGTTTTAATAAATATTTGATTATATAATCAAATATTTATTAAAACTATTTCTACATGATAATAGAGTTTATGGGCTATATAAATAAAGAAAATGAACTTTAGCACGTAGTCATTTTGGTTTAATAAATTTGGTTTTATAATAAATTAGTCTAGGTTTGCTGTGAAAATCAGTGAATTGAGTCCCCAGACATGGCAAAACTTTTATAGTACTTATTATTTCTGGCCGTGGCCAATTAAACCTGGACTGATAGTCTAGGCTAAGGCCGTGGTTTCAATTCCTATGGTGTTAATAAAATAAAATTTACTTAATATTATGTTCGAATATAAAAGTCTTTTGAGTATAAATTTATATTTTAATTAAATTTTTTATTTAAAAACTCCATTAATTTATATTTATAAAAATTTGAAATAAATTTATCATAAATTTAAAAATTTATTTTACAAGAATATGAAATAATATATAATCACACGTTATTTAAATTTTTAATTTTTAAAATTTATCATTTCAAATTAAATATTTGCATTCAAATATATTCTTAAATTATAGTTGCAAATGGAATTGAATAGAACTTGCTATATCTGTATTAAACAACTATAAGTAATAGATTAAAGATTATTCTTAACATATCAATGAGGGAGTAATCAAGTGGTAAATTTTTTTTAAAAGCATTATGTAGTTGTATAGTTCGATTTTTGCCATCGTAATAGGGATTGTCCTCTTATTGTATAATTCATCAATACTAAAATCATATAACCTCCCAATTTACTAAAAAAAAAAAATTATCCTAAACATCAAAGAGTTGTCTTTAAATAATCATTGCTAATGACTTCAATAGAATTCACTATTGTGGTTTCACATACTCATAAATAACAGATTAAAAAACTCTCCTCTCACCCACAATTAATGATTTTGATCTTATAAGGTACACTAAAAATGTAATTTCTAGTAGTGTTGAACCAAACTAGCAACAAATTCATCAATATTTTTATTAGAACTTCCACTTTCATCTACAGCCTCTTTTGCCAATTCCTTCCATTTCCTAGCATTCTTTTTTATCTCTTTCCCTTTCTCTCCTTCCATTACTTCCTTTATGCAACATTCAATCACTTTCCCTCTGGCAATCCCTTTGTCATCAACTGGAACTTTAAGTCCCATCTTCCAAACATCCTTAATATACTTAGCATTGGTGCTTTGGTCTGTGTTTTGTGGCATTGCTACCATTGGAACTCCCAGGCTTAAAGCCTCCAAGCTTGAATTCCACCCACAATGTGTAACAAAACATCCTATTGCATCGTGTGCTAAAACTTCTAGTTGTTGACACCATGTCACCACCAATCCTTTCTCGCTATTTTCCTCCGCGAAACGCTCCGGTAGTTTAGCCTCCTCTGATGCTCTCACAATCCACAAGAAGTAATTGTTGCTTCCTTTCAATCCCCAAGAAAGTTCTTGCATTTGCTCTGCTCCAAGATCAACTAGGCTCCCAAATGATACATACACAACAGACCCTTTCGGCCGATCGTTTAGCCAGTCATTGCATCTATTATATTTCGGCTTGAAAAGGCTAAGTCCATAGTCCTTATCATCTTCAAGCCGTTTATCCAAGTACAAAGATGGTATACATGGCCCAATTGTTCTAAATCGCCAGAGTCTACCAAGCCAATCTGCCACCTATCAGAAATTTTACATGTCAAATGCTAACAATTATATAGCCAACAATTATGGCCAGTTAATACCAAAAATTAGGATTTAATATAGTAAATTTATTCCAACTTTTAATATTGGTTCAATTATTTATAATTTTAATATAAGTTTTAATTCAATAAAAATTAATAAAAAAAGTACATATTGCATTGAAGTAGCTTTTTTAAAAGGTAATGATTTCTATTGCGCGAATGGATAGGAATAGTGTCATCACAGGACTATATAATGACAAAATTGTTCCTTTCTCTAGTTAAATAGCCCCTATATTTGGGGGGAAAACAAGAATTTCTATTAGTTTTAAAATTTTTTTTTATTATTCGTAACACGTTAGTAATATTAATACTGTAACTCGTAACACCTATCATAACTCTTTTTATAATTATCACATTTGTACTTTTCTTTTCATTGATTTTGACTAAAACACAAATGATGATAAAACTGTAAACAATTGAATGATAAATTTATCAAATTTTAAAGATTAGAATAACTCTATAAAAAGTGCAGCAATGAGATAAGGATTATCTAATGATAATGCCAATATGTTACCTCTTTTTCTATCTCATAGAATGTATTGCAAAAAACCCAATCAGCTTGATCAATGTTGGAGAACTGATCCACAAGCATATCAAAGAAAGCAGGATAAGATCCCAACTGATAGATAAAAGAAGGCATATCTTGAGATTCAAGAGGAGGCAATCCTGGGATAAAAATTCCTGTCTTCGAAACGGGAAGTTTAATAAGTTGCTTATGGACATGGTAATATATGCTATCAACAGCACAAGATTGAGTGAAAAAGGTAGCACCAACCAATCCAAACTTCTTGGCCACATCAAGACCCCAAGGCATAAATGCATCATATATTATACAATCAACAGCATGACCTGAACTACATAGCCTTTGAACAAGATCGATAAGAGTCATCGACCCAACTTGCCAAAACCGATCTAGATGAGCTTCAATGCTCCCTGCTTGGCTTACACCACCTTCGTCGTACCCATCAGATATGGTTTCAAGCCCAATGGAGTTAGAGGATGATGCTGCAGCTCTGTGCATTGTTTTGAAGGCAGCTTGAGTAGTAACGAATGTGATATTGACCCCTTTCTGTACTAGTCGCTTGGAGAACTGAAGCATAGGGTTTATATGGCCTTGGACTGGGTAGGCTAAGACTAAACAGTGTGCTGTAGATGTTTTCTTGCTAATCAACTCCTCCATTTGTATGTTCCGACTTAAGCTTTTATAATTCTAGCTCTTTCTACTCGTTCTTTCTATCTTTTATATTGATTTATATAACCAGCACAGGTTTTTAATTTACACACGTTGTTTTCCCTGTATTAGGGCCTATTAGTATAACAAATTTAAAACCTTTGCTGGTTTTTTACAATTTTATCCTAATTTTTTAAATTTTAGTAAGAATGTCCAATTTCATCAATTATTTGCAATTTCGACACAAGCGGACATTTGGTTAAAATCAAATAAAAAATGATGGCGTGACATTTATAAATGTCTAATTTACCCTTAATATTATTTGCATAAAAATTTAAATATTTACAATTTTTAACAATTTTATCCCATTTTTAATTTTGAAAAAAATATTTTAATTTAAAATTATTTGATCAAAATTAAATAAAAGTGTCGGCATGATCATACAAATTAAATTTATATGTAATAAATTTTTAAATTTATGTTTAACTATTATTTTAATATTATATATATATATATATGTGTTTCCACATGCGTGCATATGCATATGTATGTAACATATATGTAGTGAATATGGCTATTTGTTTTGCATTTTAAAGTTAAATATTTTTTTATTACCAGTAAATAAATAATTAAAATTTTTAAATTATCTAAAGTAATAATTTTTTAAATTAAAAAAAACATATGTCAAAACTATATAATACTTATTTAATATAAATAAAATTTAAATTACTAAGTTTAATAAAAATGTAAAATGTCAATGGTAAACTATATAATTTTTGTATAAATTAGTATTAATATTAAAATTTATATTAAATATAATTTAAATTAATGAATATAAAATCATTTATGAGTCTAACAATTTTTCAATAGTAAATTTAATTCTTTTTATTATTGTGTCTGCATTTTTATTTAATTTTAAATAAATAATTATTTATATTTATAATTTAGCTAAGTTAAAATATTTTATCGAAAGTCAAAAGTTGGGATAAAATTGCCAACAATTTCAAATGTTTAGATTTCTTATACCATATATTACTGTAAATTTAAAAAATTAAAAAAAAAATAAATTTGACATTTTGCAAGATGCAACATCAATATTTATAATCAGTTTTTACTAAACTACCAAATATTTAGTAAATCAAAATATTTTTGTAAAAATTAAAAGATTGAGATAAAGCTGTAAAAAGTCATAAACATTTGAATTTTATGCATCAATAATTCCTGTATTCAATAATGATTTAGAATTTTTTAGAAAAAAACCAATGCAACTTGCCTAAAGGGTTTTTCCTTCTTTGTATTGTTTATATATATATTGCATTAAGAAATGTAGAATTTTTAGAACTCTTGAGTTATGACTAATTCAATTAGATTTGAATAAAATTATAAGACTAATAAAATTTTTCGGCAACAAATTGAAATAATTGTATCATATTTCAAGTACATAATATCACTTAAATGGGAAGAAATCCTGCTAATTAATCCAAGAGTAGTTGATTCTTTTTTAATGAATATATTGCACATATTATTTTGCAAGTAGCGTGAATAGCTGGTTAGAGAGGATACGAGATCTCTTGCTATGGTTTATGAAAATTTCTTGAAGCTAAGCCAACCCTAACTTAGGGTTACATGATACACATGGCACCAACTTCTAAATCCATGAAGCGCAAATCCAGCATCCTTGTGAATCACAGGTTATATAAAGTAACCGCTTTTGAGGTCTTAACCTAATGCTTAAGTCTTTCATAAGAATTCAGTTTTCACATTTTTTTTCTCAACTTGTTAAATAAAATTATAAAAAAACAGAATGAGCTATATATCACCATTTTAATATATCTTTTCTTTAAACAAATTTAATCCCAATTTAAAGACTGTTTTGTCCTGCTTGTTAGTTATAATAATCCAGTTTAATATATATATATAAATTATTTAGTTTTAACCTAGATATAAATTTATAGATAGTAATTTATTTTTACTAATATCTAATCCATGGTTCGATCAATTACTGTACAACGGTGAAGATGACAGTGGATGATCTTTATATGATTTGATATTATTGATTTAATTTTTCAACTCATCAAAAGTTAAAATCATTGTATAATGTCTCCCCCGTACTGATGCTATCATGGAAATAGTTGCTGAGCATGACTTATATAGGACCATTTCAATATTTCAGAAAAGGGGAAAAAAAAAAAGTAAAGTAAAGTAAACAATGACAGTACGTGGTTTTTTTAGTAGTGCAAACCATTGAAGCAAGCAAAGCAATCAATCATAGAAATGGTGTGGTTTAGAAGGTCAGTGACCCCAATATGTTTCGGTCCATCGATCATTTCGATTCCATCTCATAGTCTTATTTGGTTTGCAAAAATATCGAGTTTGTACCGATTGGAATCTTTCCTATTCTTCTTTATTTCTAACTGCATGTTCATATTCTGTGCAATAAATCTTGTGCTGCATTTCATTTTTATTACGGCATGATTTTTTTAAATTCTGCAAGTTTTTGGATTACTTAAACTTTGATTTTTTTTTTCACTTAAAAGTTTTTTCAAAATTTTAATTTTAATTCCACAGAAATTTCTAAAATTATTTCCTAATTATAATTTTACCATATTTGACATCTAATGTATCTCATCTTTATTTTATTTTGGCATTTTCACCTCATTTTAATAAAATATTTGGGCCATATACATGCATATATCCATAGATTTTTAACTACTTCAAATATATTATATTCAATTTTCAGATTCATAATATATAATTATATATTTTATTTATATTAATTAGACATAAAATACATAAATTATATTACAAATTTAATTGTGGAATATAAGACGCCTAGTAAAAAATTTCTCACATTGTTTAAATGGTCAAATTGTATATTCTCTATTAACAACCATTCACATGGTAAAAAGGTGTTTTATTTAAATAAAGTTTCAATTCAAATCGTAATATTATATTAATTGTTAAATTTTATTATTATTTTTATAATTTATCTAAATTAAATTAAAATAATTTAAATTTAGTGAATTTTGAACCCAATTACTTCATATAAAAAAAATATTCATAGTCATGGTTCCTTGGTGAATGCACTTAAATGTTTGTTGAACTCAGGATTGGCACGTGTCATTAAAACATGTTTACAAAGATGCAAATGCTGCTAATTAACTTTCTAGCCAACTATGCGCGCTCTCCTCCTTGAGGATGTCTATGACTGGATGTTCATCCCGCTGAGCTGTTAACTTTATTGCATGAAGATTGTTGGGTCCTGGTGGTGTCACATCAAAAAAAAAAAAAAAAGATGTTCTCTTTTGATGGTTGTTTTTAAAATATTGCTGTTGCTTGATGAGTTCATACTGATAGAAATCAACTACATAATTGTATATTATAAAGATTTTCATTTACCTCTGAATTATTCAACATGATTGGGCAATATTTGAGATGCTTTATGTCATGTATTAGAAATTAGATAAGATGTGCGACACTTAGTCTATAATATGAATGAAGTAGAACTAAATAAGTTTAAGAGTTGGAATGCAACGAAATATAAGTGAGCAAGTAGACAAAAAGAGGTTTGGAACGTAAATTGGACAACACTTAAATGAGAGTAAATGTGAGGTTTTATTATATTTCTTCACAAATTCTCATCATCATTTACAAATGGGAGGAGTGACCTTTATATAAGTTTTCCACCTCCTTAATATGTGGCTACAATTATTTCTTATAGACATTTTTACAAACAGCGTATGTACAAAGCTTTTCCTAAAAACGTCTTACTATGTACAAAGGGAAAGGAAGTTTTTAAATGCTGACCAAATGGTCTAACATGGACAGCAAGTATTGGAGGCATGGGAACTTTCCGGAAGGTTGGCACCCTTGCTCTTTGATGGAAGTTTCCGGATGGCCTACTTGGCATGGCTAACAGCATGCAGCCTTGCTATTTTTTTTGCAACTCTCTAAAGCCTTCTCACGTGCTTTTGGACTCCTTCCTTGACCTAAACATTTTGCCTTTGAGTTTAGCAACTCTGGCAACCCTCTAGCATGTTCTAGAGGTTTCCTGCATTTTTCTAAGCACTTAGCATGGCCTTGGTGGCAAGCAGCCACCTTTAACTTGCCTTGGCCGAATTTTCTCGTTCGTGCACATGCATCACAAGCCTTAGGACAGGTCAGACTTTACGGATCATAGCTATGAAAAATGTTTGAAGAATATTAAATGCTTAACATTTGTTTGCTTTATGATAAATGCTTTTTTTTTTTTTATCAATTAAAGTTTACAACCGAAATTATCTCTATATATATTTATGTATGTCATATCATATTTATCTTATTTAATAATAATAATATTATTATTACTATGTTAATTATATATATATAACGTGTAATATTAAGAGTTTTGATTTGGATATTTTAAAATTTGAATCAATAACCTTAAGGTCATAGGTGACTCTAGCTTGCAATTTGAAAAATGCTTTTAACATTTGGTATCATGCAAATGATATATGTTATTTCATGTTATGCAAGTGCTTTGTTATATATGACTTTATATTACAATGCGGTATATGATTGACTTCAGTTGTTTGGCCCGTTATGTTAGTGGCCAATCTGCCCATTGACCGACTTAATTACATAAGCGAGTATTAAGAGTTCTTTAAGCATCTGCAGCCTCGAGAAGAGCATCAAGACTTGCAATCAACCCTTTTTTTTTTTTTTTTTTTTCTGAACAACTACTTGCAATCAACCATTGATGATCTTAAAAAAAAAAAACTTTTTCACATGCGGATAATGATCTCGTTATTTTATTTTATGTTTTTAAAGAGGAATCATAGGATGTGACACATGCCCTTGAGTGGGATGGGAATGACATTATAAGCAGATGTGTACCTGTGGCCGGGGATTGCATGTGCATATTAGATTTTTTTTTTTTTTTTTAAATAATTCATGTGCATATAATAGATTGATAATGCGAGTTGATACTTTATCTCTTTTCAGGATTAAAAATTTAAGAAGCTTTTTTTTTTTTAATAGGGATCCTATGAGAATTAGAAGTGCATAGGAATCTAATCTCTAAAAATAAAAAAGTTCATTGAATGTCATAATAATTGGAGGAATTCATGAATTCACGACCACAGTGGTCCGCAGGGCACTATTACAAGGGTAGTATTGGCCTTCGATAATGAAAGATGAGAAGGAAATCATTCACATATGTTCAAAATGTCAGTTCCATGGAAACAACAACCATCAAACCCCAGCCTCACCATGACCAATTCAGGTAGCACGACCATTTGCACAATAAAGAACAGATATTGTCAGCTTTTTTCCTCTAGCTGTTGAGTAGACCAAGTTCCTAATCGTCATAATATACCACTTTCACAAAGTGGGTAGAAGCCGAGCCGATCACCACAATTACACAAACCAGAAGTACGAAGTTCTTTAAGAGAAATGTGATATGTAGATTCGAAGTCTCCAGAACACTCATAACTGATAATGGAAAGCAGTTCGACTATCAACCATTAAGAGCATTATGTAATTAGCTCCACAGAGAACTCAACCATTCAAAGAATGGGATAACAAAAATGACCAATCGGAACATAGTCCAAGGACTCAAAAGGCAATTAAACCAGGCCAAAGGAAGGTGGATGGAAGAGTTATCGCACATCCTATGGTCCTATAGAACAACACTAAGAATGGCAATCGAAGAAATGCCTTTCAAGCTAGCATACGAGACAAAAGGTTATGATCCCAGTCGAAATTGGTCTCCCTAGCTACCGGACTGCCAACTATGAAAAAAAGGCTAATGAAGAAGAACTGAGAGCCAATCTAGACCTGGTCGCTGAAATCAAAGAAGAAGCAAGAATCAAAATGGAAGCCTACAAGCAAAAGGCAGCAAAATCCTTCAACAAAGGTGTAAAACCTAGATCATTCCACCTTAGAGTCTGGGTATTCATCCAGGCAAACATCAGGAAAGGCGACGCAGAAGTAGGGAAGCTAGAAGAAAATTAAGTCGGCTTTTACCACGTTGACTAAGCCATTGGACTAGCAACCTATTGAAGCTTGTGGCAAGCCACTCCCTAGGACATGGAATGCCAACAATATGAAAAAATTCTATCAATGAAGTGTAAAACCAATAATGCAATGTAATGATTAAAGTGGCCTTTTGGTCCCCCATCAATGAGAGATGATATTTTGGCTTTAACTACTTACCCACTTAAAATCAGTTATCATTTTTTTTTTTATATACAAGTGTGTAAGTCACACTAAGCGATAAAGGTCCATTTGGTCTCCATGAAATAAATTTCAAAATTTATACAAGTGTATGAGTTACACTAAGTGATGAAGACCTAATTAGTCTCTAGGAAATAAATTTTAAATTTATATAAGTGTATTAGTCGCACAAGCAATGAAGACCCATTTAGTTTTTAGAAAATAAATTTCAAAAGTTATACAAGTGCATGAGTCGCACTAAGCGATGAAGACCCACTTAGTCTCTGAGAAATAAATTTTAAAATTTATACAAGTGTATGAGTTGCATGAGTCATAAATTTCAAAATTTATACAAGTGCATGAGTCATACTAAGCGATGATGACCCACTTGGTCTCTAGAAAATATATTTCAAAATTTACACGTGTATGAGTCGTGCTAAGAGATGAAGACCCACTTGGTCTACATGATATAAATTTTTATGAGTCTCCAACAAACTATCACAATCATAAGCCAATGTGCTCAAAATTAAGACTAACTCTAACGGTAGATTGAGCAGTCCTGCAGACCAACAAGGTGGTCTCTCAATAATTGAGCAATTCTAACCCATACAAACCCCTTGAATAGAGCACATGTAGGTCAAGCAAAGTACTAGATTGTAACGAAAGACCAACGTAGCCTAAGAATGGCAACTTGTCGAGACATCCCTACTATCTCAGTAGGTAATAGCCACTTGGGTAGACCATGATTTCATTTGCCTAGGAACCATGACTTCACAAACTCTACAAAAAGAAGAATAAATAGTTGAGGGGCAAAGGAACAATTATCAACAACATTAACAACACAAATAAAGTTAATAGTCAACTACAACCCCGACATTACAAAGGGTAAAAGAAGGACATAAACGTTCAATAACCCCCAAAAATCTAAGGGGAAAACAAAAATTAAATTGTTCAAAGTGGGGAGAAAAGGCACAACAAAAAGAGGTCATGGGTCAGCCTCTTTAGTTAGGTCATTAAAAGGAAATGTATCAGTGCCTTTACTCATGTCGTTGACCACCACTAGAGGAGTGAACTCGCAACCTCGAACATCATCATCTGGTGTGGTGTGACTAAGATTGTCATCTAATTCAACACCAGACATAACTCACTCCATAGAAGAGATGTCCAAATCTGGATATAAGATTGCAAAGCTTGCGACATAAGGTCCTTCACACCACTATGAACAATGAAGGACTGCTCTACCAAATCGTCTTGCTCCAATCAATAAGCCTCTTTTAGTTCCTCAATATTTTGCTCCAGCTGGCTCACTTTGTTCTACGTGATGGTCAGTTAGTCTTCTTATGCCTTGGCACCGAGAGTTGCATTAGTAGCCTTCTTCTCTACCTCCGAGACCTTGGAGGTCAGGTTGTCCACCTCTACTCTTTTAAGCTCAAAATCAATATGAACATTCTTGTATTTTAACATGGACTCCCTCTCTATTCTAGCATTATGCTTGTCAAGCAGGGATACCAAATGCACCATCTATAATAGGTACCATAAACAAAATAAATAAGAAATAATAAAAAGAAAAAGTAATGCAAAAACTAATAAAAGATAAACTGAACCTATAGAGAAGCAGATCAAGCACAGACGACTAAGCTATCATAATCTTTAACCTGGTCTCTCATGTCCTGGTCATTAGGAAGTGCATAGACACTAGCTAAGTTAGTGCATATAGCCCCAGAGTAAAGAGAGATTGGCCATGTAGAGACAGGCTTCATGTACAAAGTAGTCTGGAAATCTTTTATAGCATCCCTCAATGAAAAAGCACTCTTGCCCTTAACAGACCCCTCTTGGCGAGGCTATTTTCATAAGGAAGGTTCCGTCACCAAAACATAACCAGTGGACTCATGCTTGTAATCGTCAAGAGAATCCTTCATTAGGCTTAAAGCAGGAGTGGCAGATTTGGCAGATCGGAGCCCTCAACATGCTCCTTGAATGTGTCTTTTGTGACCCGATCTTCAATAGTTCAGTTAGGTCGACCTCTGCAAAACACAAAGAACCCTAAAGTTAGGAAAACCAATGTCGAATGACCATAACCGATCAACACATAAACAAACATTGACATGTAAAATGGAATATACCAATATGCCCAACTCTACAAAATGATTAACCGTCCATCCCCTCTATTAGCTTACCACAATCAAATTCCTCACAATAGGCCATAATATGTAATAAAACAACCTTGTGGGCCTGATCCTCAGTTAGTGCTATGGTCCCACCATACTTGCAGCGTTTCCCATTCTAAACCCTAGGTAATACTCCCCACCCCTCAAGATTCTTTAAAATAAAAAACTTAGTTTCTAAGTCCTCTATGACTTAGGTAACCCCCCAAACATCACATTACCAAAATGACCCAAAAAATGATAATGTTCTTCTTTTTAATTAAGCAATAATAAATGTTAAAACATAGATAAATCAAGCTCAAAATGAAAATCATATCAAGCCTTGGTAAAACTGTAAACAAGCATCCAACCGTTAGGCGTCAGATACCTAATTGGCAAACCATAAAACTTAAGCAACTTCACATGGAATGGGATCATAGGGAAGTAGAGACTAGCTTTTAAAGCATTCATATCCACCATTATATCACAATTAACCAAGGCGTTAGATATTTTATGATCCTTTGGTAATAACAACTCGTAACTTTTGGGTATCAAGAATTCTTTCTTTATTGAAACTAATTAATCTCAAGTTAGTGTAGACTTAATTTTGGAGGTCGTTATACTAATAGAGCCAAGCTGAGAGGAAGATCTAATGGCGCCCACAAATTTGAGATTGAGATTCTAATGGGAGAGTGACAGAAGGACCAGATGACATAAGCTCGACATTAGAAACCCTAAAAACTCCAGTTTCATCATATCTGCCACCTACCCTAAAATTGGCTGACCGTTGTAGGGAAGACTCTTCCCAGTCACTACCTGACAACATCTTTTCACTATTGTCAAACAACATCTCCACCCTATTATAATAATGAATAGAGCCATTGCCACTAATGGAAAAAGAACTAGAAACCTTTATGACACTCAAGCCTAAAATCCAAAAACCAAAAAAAAAACCCAGAAGATGAAATGAACATAAAGCAGAGCTAACAACCAAAATAAACACCAAATGAAAAAAAAAACCTAACATGACCACACCAACAAAAGAACAAACAAAGATTAAGGAAGAAGAAGCCCAAGTAAAAAAAAAAAGAGGGTAGCCACTTACTTCTTAATGACATAATGTTGAAGGAATGGTCCCAAAATGATCACCAGCTAAAGAAAAAAGCAACATTAGAAAAATAGCTTATATAAAAATGGCAAAAAATGGGAGAAAACCAAGTTCAAGGCATATAGGAAACTCTAATTTTAGTAGAAAGAAAAAACCCCTAATTAAATGCGCACAACTAATGCCTGTACAAGCCCCCAAAAAATGTCATTTCAAATTTTAAATAAACAACCCACTATCCTAGTAAAATGAGAAGTCTTGCCATGTTCTCCAAAAAACCACCACTTTGAAAAACTAATGTCATTTTGGATATAAATGTCCAATTTATTTAGGGGGAACTATGATAACAAGATAGACTAATAGAACTAGTGGACTGTTATGACTAATCAATCATATGACCAGAGACCAAATGGAAATCTGGAGCAAAAAGCCAATATAGTATTCACTTGGTTAATCAAGTCAACCTAATCCCCCATTAAGCGAGAACATTAGGCACATCCATAAAAAATAACCTTAGAGGCATTAAATGATTTAGAAGGTGTGCTATAAGTGACAGTATGAATGATAAAAGATACCTTACTAGTCTGCAAGCAGCTTACCTAAGGAACGGTCTCTTAGGAAAGGCTTATAAGACAAGCTAATACACTTGCATAAATAGATAAGAAAAAGTAAAGAGAGGTAAGTCAACTTAAACACATAAGTCTCTTTATCAACTTCTCTACTTTGAATCTCTAACTAACTTGAGTGTCGGATTAGCACATCTGGCAACTATCACTATCGACCACCTAACACCTCTCTTCTCAGCCTTACAGGACTGAGCTCACTAGACAGTCTCTAACGACCTATCATCAATAACATATTCTTGTCCTTATAATATATTCTTATTTTAGAATTAGCTCATTTGTAAGGATTTTTGTTAAGATTTTATTGAAGCCTATGACTATATAGAGTGATAACCTGTTTTCAGGAATCTCTTGAACCCTATAAGCAAGTAATTAACAAAGGGCAAGATAAGCGGTAGGGAGATCCCCACAAGCCCTCAAATGCCTAAGTTAGAAAGGGTATAGAGAGATTATATACTTAGAGAGATAAAGAGTGTTGTGAATGAATGGAATATAATGAATATAATGAGAGATGTAAGGGGTATATATAGGGGAAGAAGGACTCAAAACCGAGAGGAATATGATTCCTCAACTTTGTAAGATTATGAGTTGTTGCCTCTTTAGGATGTGGGAGATCTCTTCCTATTTAAGCATCTTCTTCCTCTTTGAGTACCCTTCCATAATTAGGCTTTCTTCCTAATTCATGTATTCTTCCTCTTTGGAGGACTATAATCCTATTTAGAATAGGATATGAATATGGGGTATCAAGAGTCCCCCCTGAAAATTTGTTCGGATATTTATTTCTGAGTTTCTAATGAAGTGTTATTCTGAGCAATGCTTTTACACTGATAAGACACTGTCACTTGACAAATTGAGTAATGAACGATGTTCTCTACTAAATTTGAGATGTTCATAAAAGAAGATCTAATTGAAGTTGTACTCATTGGTGAGGGACCAGCTGAGGTGGCCAGCCTCAATCATTGGATTTGTGATACTCAGTGTTACTGAAATGACCTAAGTATTGAGCCTTAGTATTACTAAAATGACCTAAGGACCAGCTTCAGTCACTGGAGTTTTAGTGCTCGATATTATAGAAATAACCTAAGTATTGAAAGCTCAGTATTATTGAAATGACCTAAGAGTGCCAGCTTTATTCACTAGACTTAAATGCTTGGTATTATAGAAATGACCTAAGTCTTGGAACCTCAGTATTATTGAAATGACCTAAGGGTGCCAACTTTAGTTACTAGACTTAGATGCTCGATATTATAAAAACAACATGAGTCTCGAAACCTTAATATCATTAAAACGACCTGAAGGTGCTAGCTTCAGTCACTGGACTTAGATGCTCAACATTATATAAATGACTCGAGTCTCAGAGCTTCAGTATTATTAAAATGACTTAATAGTGCCAGCTTTAATCATTAGACTTAGATGTTTGGTATTATAGAAATAACCTAAGTCTTGGAACCTCAATATTATTGAAATGACTTGAGGGTGCCAGCTTCAGTCACTAGACTTAGAAGCTCAGTATTATAAAAATGACCCGAGTCTTGTGATAGTGGAGACAACTGGCAGCAGGATATGTGAGACTTTTGGACTACACGTCTTTTATTTTTGAATTATATAACTATCACGTCTATTCATGTGTCAGAAGATGAGATGTTTTAGCTACCATAATTATAATTGCTCGATTAGTGGGCTTTTATTTACCTAAAAATACCCTTGGTGTTGGAGGAGGGAGTTTTGAATAATTGTGAGGGCATTAGTGGACTTTCTAGAATCTTCTTTCTCCTTATGTCTCCCTTGCTCATTTGTTACTTTTGCTTTCCCTAATTTCTTGCATTTTCCTTCTCTATTTTTTTATTTCTTCCATTTTAGACGATTACTACTTCTTTCACATTCTAGTGACATTTTGTTGAAGACTTTTCTCTTTATATGGTATAGATCTTCACTTTTATTTATTTCTTCTAGTCTTTTCATCTTCATAGCACCATGGGAAAGGATTAGTTCTAATTTATTTGAATTTAGAATGAATAAGGATATGTTTATATGGTATAGGAGGAAATTTAGCATTCCGTAGGATTATATATTGCACACTATGCATAAAAACTTTAAGGTTCACACATCCTTTTTACAGATGTAGAAAATGGTGATTTATTTTTATCAAATGGAAGGCGGGTTGAGGTTTTCCTTAGATCCCTTTGTTAAGGCTTTTTTGAATAGGTTTAACTTATCACCCAACCAACTTTATCCTAATAGTTACTAGATTCTTCCCAAGTATATAGAACTTATACATAAGGAGGGTCGAGAGCCGAATCTAGATGTTTTCTAGTATATGTATATATTAACTAAGTAGAAGGGGGAGCTGACATTTTCCTTATCAGCTATCCCTAACCGTAGTATATTTATTAAGCTTTTGGACCTTCAAAAGTGTAATAACCTTAGTTTTTAAATTATTTTAATATTAAACGAGATATGCAGTGTTAATAAATTTTAGAAGTTAAATTTAATTATTTTACTATTTTGTGATTAATTATTATTATTTTATGTTTAATTAAATTTTCTACGTAAATATATTATTTTGAAACTCATTATTTTGGACATTTAAATTGCGTTATTTATATTTACTATTTTCGAATAGCATTATTTTAATAACATTAATTTAGTACATGGTTATTTTAATATTATTATTTCTATTATTGTTTTATCAAATTTCATTATTTATTTTATTAGAATTATCATTATTATTTAGTGTTAATTTATTTTGTGTATATATATATTAATATATGTGAGTGTATGTGGTTATATATATATATAGGGGATATTTATATTTGTGTGGTGAGAAATGATTTAATATAAAATAATATTATAATATATAGTTTTAATATAAAGTTTAATATATACATATATTCATACAAACGCAGAAACGTTAAAACAGAAGCCTTCTTCCTCCTCGCGCACGCTGACCCCTACCCTCACTATGCCTCGCCGTCCTTCATGTCGGACCACATCTTGCTGCCACCAGCCACTACCAACCTCATCCTCCTTCTTCCCTCTTCCTCCCCGACATCGTCTGACCGCCAGAAGCTCATCGAAGAAGGCAAAAATAGCAGAACAGTTGGTGAAGCTTCTCGCCATCGATCATCTTCCGGCCACCAAACTGAGCCATTCCGGTGCTGTTCGACTCCTAGAGCTCTGAGGAGGTTGAATCTGAGCTTGGTTCAAGCTCAATCTTCCTCATTTGTGAGTTTTGATGATTTTTAATTTTTGAACATTATGGTTTTCCAAATTTTTTTAGGTTGATCTTGGGTGATTCACATAATCTTCCTTTACAAAAGTTGTTCCTAGTAGCTTAATCTACATGAATAAATTTTTTTTTGAATTTTTGGAATTTATTTTAATTTTTATGAATTTTTGAATATTTTATTATTATTTATTGAATTTTTGTAAATTAATTTATTAAATTATAAAATTGGTTGATTTGGTGTTATATTAGGTTGATATTAATTTTAGTGTTGAGAAATTAATTTTTGGGATTTTTATATAATTTTTACTAATATTTATAGTTTATGTAAATATTGGAATATTGGGTTAAATTAGTATTTTTGTTGAAATTATTATTTAATAATGTGTTTTAGTTAATATTAGTATTATATATGTTGAGAAAATAATTTTTTTGATTTTATATGATTTTTATAGAATTTTTGAGTAATATTAGTATTATTATGGATATTTTGAATTATTAGGTTAAATATGTAATTTTGTTAAAATTATAGCTAAATATTATATTTTAGTTGGTTTTATAATTGTTTAAGGTATTAAAATGATTTTTACAAATTATTTACTATTTTTAACTAATTAATACTAATTTTTGAAAATTGTTTTCAAATAATATTTTATATATTATTTTGGTAATAAAATGGGCTTTTATAACTTTTTGTTATATATTTGGGTTAATATAGTTATTTGGATTTATAAAATGAATTATTATTATTTTATGTGTAATTATTGGAAAAATTGGATTTTAATAATATTATATTATTATTTTGAAATTTTTACGTAATTATTGTGAAATTAATTATGTTTAGTGTTTTAGTGTTAAATATGTAATATTTTGATATTTTGAGGATATTTATAGAATTTATTAATTTTTAATATATTTATATATTATTTGTATTTTTGATGGAATTGTGGACTTCGGTTGGGAATTGTGCAATTCGGGATCCCAACCGAGGGTTATGTGAATTCCGATTTTAGAAGTGTGTTTTCTTGTAGGACCAGTTCTACTTTTTAGTAGAGAGATGTCTGTTTTACAGAGGAGGTTCTGCTGAATTTTTGGTAGAATTCTCATAAAACGTCACATCGGGTCAACTTTGAAATTCTGTGTCTGTCTGTGTTCTGTAATCTTAGATCGAGTCTCTTTAGAGGTTTAAGTTAGAATTATCCTGATATTCGTTATTATTTTATTGTTTAGTTGCGTCGAGAACAAGGGCTAGTGGATTGGACCCATCAAACCAGTCTTGAGGAGCGTAAACTTGTGAGTTGTTATTTTATATATACATTGCATTTAGGATGTATGTTTTAGCACATATTCATGTTTTAATTGTATTTATTCATAATTTGTTTTATTAAAATGTTTAATATACTTTAGGTATATTTTTAGTATATTTTTTATATATTTCTAAATAGATGCATATTTTATCTTCGATAAATACCTAACATGTTTTTAGTATATTTTTGGTTTATTTTTGGTATGTTTCATGATTGATTTGAATTTATTTGACATATATATATTTGAAATATACTTAGTTTATTTTAGGTATATTTATGGTATATATATGGTTTATTTTGTTATTATGAATGACATTATGCATTATTTATTTTCCTTTATGAATAATTTATTTTAAATGAAGGATATCGATAGAATGTGCTATCTAGTGGGCAGCAATAGGACCGTGGACGTACCGATGTAATAGATTTAGGGTTGAGTGAGAATCATTTATGGTATTATGATTTAATTGAGACTGATTGATTTGATATGTGATATGATTGATAGTGTGATTGCTGGAGCTCAATTGACCAAGTGTCTCAAGGCCAATCACACTGATAGTCAAACTATTGGAGCTCGGTTGACTTAGTATCTCGGGGCTAGTCTACTGTCCATATGGAATAAGTGAATTTACTTGGAATTAAGTGAGCCTGTATGGCTTAAGAGTTACTATTGATCGAGATTGCATTTAAATAGGGTTCTATTTGATCCTTTATAAACTTATATTTTTCAGTATTCATATATAAAGTGATTTTCAACATTTGTGTGAAATGCTTGTATATATATTTATTATATATGGATGATTGATTGCATTTGACATATAGGAGATGCATGTGTATATATTATAATAATTCACTCAGTGAGGTCTGACTCCCCTCAATTGATATTTTTATAGGAGAGTCTTCTTCTTCAGACCTTAACAGTAGACCCATCTGCCGAATTTCTTCAGCCCCGACTTGTTTATGTAAACTACTTACTTGATTTTATATTGTACTCTAGAAGACTACAGTAGTAATTTGTATTTTGTATTTACTGTGTGCGGTTCTAATTCAGAGGCCTTTCTTTAAATATTGTATTAATATATTTTATTTTATAATATGACAGAGTTATATTTTTGTTATATTAATGTGATTTTATTATGGTGCATATTTTATTTTAATCATTGCATGTTTTTATTCTTTTAAGGCTTGTTACCGGTTTCGGATTCGAAAGAATTCTCGTTTCCTAGCGCCGGTCATTGCCTCCCGTCTGGGTCGTGACAAAAAGTCTTAGAGGCATCGATTCTTTATCATTGAGCATCCATTAGATTTCATTGATGTTCAACATTTATTGGTTAAGTATTACCATAAGGTGAAGCATTATTCCAGGCCATCCAATAAGGATATTAACTTAATGCTCAAGCTTCACGAGTGGTGTATAACTAAGGATACATCTGCTGAGACTTTCTCTCGATGGTATATCCAGAGGCTTTATCTTAGCACTGGCAGTAGAGACACTACTAGTAATCATTTGAAATTTTCCTAAGGTATCTTCTAAATTTCTCTTTTCCTTTTTTTTATAGATGGTTGAATATTTTGCATTTGCGAATGGACTATTTTTAAATGATGAGCAAGAAGAGGTTTAAGAGACTTTTCAACTTTCCCAAGAGGAGGAGATTCCACCCATTTCCATTGGTTTTCCAATCGCCATTAGAGAGTAGCTGGTGGTTGATCTCACTCAAAAGGAGGCTCCCAGAATTTCTAAAAAGCACTTCTAGGATTATGCAAGGGATAAAGAGGAGCTAATTGAGGGCAGTGGGCTATATGTTAAGTGATCTTAGACACTAGGATGCTCAGACATGAAGAAGTATATCATGTTGAAGATGAACCCTTCAATCATCCTGAACACTCAGGTTAGGGACTAGTGTGCTGAGTCTTTATGCTTCCCTAAGGATATCCAAAGATGGATGGAGATCGATAAGGATGATTTGGGTAATGCCTTGGTTTCATATACTCTGGAGGTAACTATTGGATCTTATTCCTTTTATTCTCATGAATGATATAAGTTTGACATATCCATTCTTTCATCTGACTCAGGGGTTGTTGCTTGTAAAAGACAACTATTACTTCCTAAAGAGTGAGGGTAGCTTGAAAGAGGAGAAGCTGAGTACCAATGCTATTGAGTCTAAGGGAAAGCTGAAGAAGGCAAAGGAGGTGCTCAAGCTTTGCCAAACCAAGCATACAGAGGCTTAGTCTAAGGCTAAAGTAAGCCAAAAGAAGGTCTTGGAGCTTGAGCATTCACAAGCTCAACTCATATCAAGAATTAAATGGCAAGATGCCAAGCTTAAGACTCTAAAGAAGGAGTTAGCTAAAGAAAAGAAATCCTAAGCAAATGATAAAAAGAACTATCAAAAGTTGATGAAGGGGTTCTTGAAGGCCTACAAATCAGAGTGTTGGAGGATTCTTTCTACTCAACATCCAGATTTGGACTTTGCCAAGCTTGAGAAAATAAGTTCTAATAATCTGGCCAAATTGGTTGCTGAAGATAAGGCCTCGAAGAAGCCTAATTTTGAGCAATTGAAGGATCTAAAGGCTGGTGAAAAAAATATTTTTAAAGCCACTCCTTCTACAATAGGAGTCCTTGATGTTTGAACTTCTAAGACTGAGGCACCTTAGTCTAATGTTGGAGCTACCATTCCTAAGTTTGGGCTTTGATACTTATATGTTTTTCATTCTTCTTTTTTTTTTCTAAAGCATTATGAATGTCAATGAAATTGATTTATTTCATTAAAAAGTCATTTTGGTTTTGAGTATATTTACTTTATTGATAATACTTTCTAAGACTATCTGAATTCCAATATCTGGGTAACTCCTTTCCCCATATATCATTGATTTTGTAGGCTCCTTTAATTATTTTTTCTATATATGGACCTTCCTAATTTGGTTTGAGTTTGCATGTTCCTAAGCTTCATTTACCAATATCTGCTCTTTTTAACATAAAGTCTCTAACCTTGAATTGCCTTGGTTGAACATATTTTTTGTATTACTTAACTATTTTCTATTTTTCAATTTTCACCATAATAGATGCTTGTTCCCTTCTTTCCTCTAGCAAATCTAGGCATATCCGAGCATTGGGGTTGTTAACTTCCTAATCTAACTCTTCTATAACTTGATAGCTAGATGATCCAATTTTTACTAGTATTACTACATTCATTATGTATGTCAGTTCAAAGGGTGTTTCTTTTATTGAAGTTCTAGGTGTTTTTATGTCTGCCCAGATGACATTGTTAAGTTCTTCCACCTAGTTTCCTTTCTTCTCGTCTAATCTCTTCTTCAACCCCTACATGACGATCCTGTTGGTAACTTCTGTCTGCCCATTAGTTTGAGGATGGGCTACTGAAGTGAATTTGAGTTTTATGTAAAGATTTGAACAAAATGTCTTAAACTTTTCATTATCAAATTATTTCCAAAAGAAGTGTTGAATTTGAGCTTCTATAATAGTTATGATAGCTTCAACCTCTACCCATTTGGTGAAGTGGTTTATTGCTACAATTAAGAATTTCTTCTAAGATGTGGATACTGGGAATGGTCCTAAGATATCCATCCCCCAGATGCAAAAGGCCAAGGACTTTCTGTTGACAGCGGGGTTTAGAGCACACCTAAGATTTTAGCAACTGCTATACTATTTGGGCTTAGGGCCTTAGGAAACATACTACTATATCACAAAGACATAGCGTGGAGATGAGGAGTCGCCACCCAAGGTAATAACTGGGACATATTGAAAGGTGGTACTCGATTTTCTAAAAGAAAACTAGCACCAAAACTAGAAGATTCTAGGAATGGAATACTAACTTCCCTTAGTCTCGTGTTCATTTAGAATTACTTTATGAATTACTATCTTATTCTCTAATTACATGCAATTTTATTTAAACCCAAATTAAACATCCATCAAACCCAAAAAAGGTAACAGGTCATAAAATTACATGTAAAAAATGCATACAAAAGGCAGCGTCCCTAAGTCTAAACTTGGTTAATTTTTAAAAGTTAACTAATTCTACATATTTTTATTTACAAGTGAAATAGACTAGAGATGGGCCTACATTTTAAGATAATTAATGAGTTTAAATTTACTTATTTTAATTCTAAAAAGTGGGTCTAAATCTATTAACTTTAAGAAAAAATAGAAATTAATTAGTGGGCTTAATTCTACTTAATTTTAAATTAAGTGATGTGATCTTAAATCTATTTATTTTAAAAGAAATGAAATTAATGGGCTGACCTAAGTCTAAATTAATTTTAATTAACCTAAAAATGGGCCTAAGTCTAAATTCTTCTAATTAGGCCTAAATTGATTTTAAAATTAATTAAATCTAAAAATCCAATTAAAAGCCTATTTATTAAATGGATTAGAACCTAACGTAGGCTTGGGGCCCAAAGAGAATAAAAACATACAAACAAGCCCAAACAACACATTAAAGCAAATAATGAATAAAAAGCATACATTAAGTGATTTCTAACCTAATTTTAATTGCATGCAACCTAAATTAATCTAAAGCCGCCATTGATTTTAATTAAATTTACCAAATTTAGCCTAGATTACTAATTAATTTTTAGTGCAGAGAATTAAAATTCCACTAATTTCCCTCTAATGGATTGAATTTGTAAAATTAGTGGAATTTTGTTTAATTTCCTGCATTGTAGTTTGTAAAATTTTTAGTGCACAGACTCTGCCTCCTTTCTCTCTAGCTAGTTCACTAGGGTTTTCACAGCCTTCCTCTTCAAGCTTTTAAATCCAAGCCTAGCAACCTCTAACACGATGATCAAGTAACGAACTTGCGCTTTTCAATTTTTGAAATCAAAATCAAGAGATCGAGTTTTGAAAAAATAAAGACTCAGTATACGTAAGGACACGTGGTGTCCTGGACCAATGAAAAATTAAAAAAAAATGAAATCAGTATAAAAATCATTTTTTAGCAAAAATCAGCATTCCATAATGTCGATTTTTGTCCCGTAATGCCGACTGGCATTACGTTGGCATTATATAATGTCGATCGGCATTATGTAATGTTGATCAACATTACATAATGTCGGTCGGCATTAAATGCTAGCCAAACTTTTTAAAAAAATATATAAAAAAGGTCCTTAGATGTTTCTAATTTTTGCAATCAAATTCCCAAAAAACCAATTTTGTAATTAAATCAAAAAACATAGCAATTTAGTCCTTTAAATCACAAAACTCGACAGTAGAGATCAATTCTTGATTAGATTTTCATCATAGGACCTTTGTCGCTTGTGTGCACAATTGCATTCGAAAATTGGGTGCTTATAGTTACCCCCCTTTGTTGTTGTTTGTTTGACAAATTACGGCAAAGTAGTAGTAGCACACAATTTTGAAAGAAAGAATTAGGGTACTTTATTATATCCTAATTAATATATTGATGCTTAAATTGTAGTACAATTTTAAGATAGCATTTGACATGCTTCACTATATTTCTTGTAGAACGTCTAGTGAAATTGATGCATTTTGCTACATTCCCTGTGGAATGTCTAGCAACTTATGATTTGAAAATATGTTATAGTTCCTGTGAAACGTCTAATAATAATATCATAACTATTGTGTAATGTCTGGTAAATTGCACTATATTTCCTTTAGGACGTTTAATGATAATGAATTTTATTGTATTCCCTATGGGACGTTCAACGAAATGAATGCGATGACCTTGCTATATTCCCTGTGGGACATCTAGCGAGGTTTAAAAATGGTTGTAGTTCCTGTGGAACGTTTGGCAATTTAAAATCCACTATATTCCCTGTGGGATGTCTAGCGACATCACCATAACTACCGTGTAGTGTCTGGTGGTAAAAAGTCTGAAAAAGGTCATGTTATAACTACTATTGAAGAATTTGAAATTCATGTTATGACTATTGTGCAACATATAATTTAAAAAATTTTTGTTTCAGCTTTGTTTCAGCTACTATGTAACATGAAACGAATTTTGACATTTGATTGAAATAATGCATGTAGAAATGCAAAGTTGAATCCTGTAATTTTTTGTATTATGTACTTAACACACAATTCAGAATAAATATAGACACAATTAATAATAAATTATTTATTGATGACATGAGTTGAATGAATTATTTAGGAATTAAATCCTAATGAAAATGCAATTATGGATGAAATTGCAAAGAATAAATTTGATTTTAAATGGAATGAAGTTCCAAGGATCAAAATGAATATTATCCATTTTAATAAAAGTTTCATTTCCTCATTTTTGTCAATTGCTTTCATTCCTTTTTGTCAATTGTTTCAATTTTCTTTTCTTTTCTTTTCTTTTCCTCCTTTGATTTCTTGCTTGTTTGAAGTCTAATTCACAAACCATATGATCTTATGGCTAACCCATAATATGAATTGCATAAGGGAGTAGAGATTCCAACTAGCCCAGCCATCATGTCTCTCCATTTTTCTCAAAACAAACTTGGACTTGGGGAGGGTTCTACCTTGCTTCCTTTGACCTGTATTCACCTTCATAAGTGCATGGACGTGGGTAATGAGGTAACATTCCCTCATTTTTATTTATTTCTACAAAAATTTATTCATATAGTTAGTAATCAAAATCAAATTTTAGAATACAAACTAGTATGTACACTATTGAAATTAGACTAGAAATTATTAAAAAATGCATGAAAATTTAAAAATTAAACCCGAAATTATTAAGTTTTAAGTGAATAGTTAACCGGGTGTCAGGTCGGGAGTCCGGATTATCAACCGGACCGTGGAATGCCGACTGGCATTGACCAAGTGCTGACCGGTATTGACTAATTGTCGACTGGCATTCAACTTTGTTGGTCGATCCGGTTCCAAACCAAGCCGACAGTTCGGTTCAAAATTGAGCCGACCAGTTCAATTCAATTTTGTTCTTTTTTTAAGGAATATTTATTTTTTATTATGCTCATTTGTTCTCAAAATACTCCCAACAGTCGATGAAGTTCACGGGCTATTTTTTCATAGCTCGTGAATTATTCCACGAGCGATAAGGGGATGTTGCACAACTGGTCTGGGCCTCCAGGTTCAAACGATTTGTCATTGGGCTTCCAACTACTCGAGGGAGGTCTGATCATTATTCCCTATTTTCTTTGATCAAGCAGTGGATGGATACCACCTACACATTCCATACTCAAGTAGGTGAGTTGACCATTTTGCCCATAAGTTTCTCAACTATCACCGGGATCACCTTCGGAGGGACTCCCATTCCTTTAACATTAGTTACTGAAGTCTCCCTAAGCATGCATGGAGTCAGTATGTGCGAGACTTGATTGGATTTGTCCTAGCATGCAAGAATCGAAAGAATGTTGTTCTTTTATCATTGGTTAAGGGATTCAAATGTCTTCCCATCGCCATACCACACCAGATTGCTCATAAGGGGAGGTGCTTCCCCCTGATCTTGCTTGGCACGACCCTCTTCTACGAGACTGGTCACGAAGTCAGTATTGCACTGCTTAGCCCCCTTCGTGATTTAGACCGAGTTATCACCCTCGACGGGGGATCTGTAGTGTTGGCTTATTTATATTACTGATTGGACACTATTTGTAGAGGCACTGTCACTATGTACATCTTCTGGCATGTCCTGTATATGCATCTGTCCCCTTTTCCTTGCTCTTCTTTTCTTTTCATTTTCTTTCTTTTTGTTGACTTATTCTCTCTTTCATATTTGGAGCATAGAGATTGGGTCGATTTGTGGCTTCGAGGCTATCAACTTTAACAACAGTCTCCCCCTAATGCATAGATGGGGCTCTTCCCATCTAGCGAGTGTTAGGAATACTCTACAGACCTACCATAATCAGTTGAACATTATCAAGTGGAACCTGGTAAGAAAATAAAATCATTAGTATTTCATGACTTAATATAAGTTAAACTTAATTAATCCTGATTTTGCTGATCTATTCTGATTACTTGAGAGAGCTGATGACGTTTACTGATATGATTTCATGGATGCTGCAGTATGACTTGAGGAGATGAGGGTTTTGCTCCCTAGTTATGGCTGTTGGATGTGGTATTTGGGAGAGCAGGTATATCAGTGGCGCTCTGGACCTTCCCGATGCCGTATTCATATTATTGTCCCTTGCTCGATACTTTATAGTTCCCGGCTAATAGGTTTAGAGTTTAGGGAGGCGTTACAAGGTAATAATGCCATAATTTTTCTAGAGCAGTCCCGTCATTACCAGTAGTGAGAACCTCTTGGAGCAGGTTCCTATTGATCAGGTTGAGGTAACTTATGATCTTTTCTTTTCTAGAACTCTCCAATCACTTACTCTCTTCTCACAGTTTGCTTTTCACAAATTGAGGAGGTTTGTTCCCTTACTAATGAAGTGATGGAGGAGGCGGCTGGGGCTTATCAGGGGTTTGAGACTGCGTAGGAGGGTGAGGCTATCCTTGAGCCTGAGATTGCACTTGAGGTCCCCAAGAATAACGCACTCAGCATGTTTGGAGCAGCCATGAGGGAGCTTTTATTAGTGCTATTTTCAATGATGTATCTCTTTCGAATAGATCCATGCTCTATTGGGCTCCTACTGTTTAGGCTCCGGTTGAGCAATAGATACATTTCAGTGATGTTCAGCTCCCCAACTTTTCTCCGGTAGACACATCTAATGTTAGTTTGTCTAAATTTTTTCTTGTATTACCTATACACTTAGTGTTGATGTTAGTACAACTTTACAAAATAGGTCCCCCAGAGACAGGCAGAGTATTTCCATGGACTCACCTCATCTCAGAGGTTATTTACCCTGCAGGTCACAAATAGTTGGTAGGTGAGCACATACACTTATTATGTAAATGTATGCATGGAATGCATATGATATGATGTTTCCTATGTGTGTAGAGTTATTCTAGGGATCTGGAGCGGGAGAACGAGATGCTTCATCGGCAGCTTATGGACTTGGGCATGGACCCCTACAGCGTTGGTAATTCATCTGTCAAACCTCCAGATACTTATCATCATGATGACCTTAGCAAAGGATGGAGCCTATGGCCTAATTCTTGAGCTCGAGATGACTGATTCCAGGCTATTTTCTATTTTATAGTTAGGACAAGCTATCTTTAGTACTACTTTATTTCAAACTTCCCTTTCCTAAAATTAGACTTGGATGAATAGATGATCCTAAGTGAGTTAATTGATTTTTTTTAGGATAAACATATATTTATCTCTTAATCATCATTTAAACTTTGGATATATATATATATATATATATATATATATATATATATATATATATATGATTTATTTATTTATTTATCTCTTATTATCCACTATCCAATCTTTGATAGATCTTATCTCTTATCTCCCATCCTTATCTAATTATCAGGAAAAGGAAATCTAAATCCTATTCAACTTCAATCTCCATCCTTATATAAGAACCTGAAAGGGAAACTTGTCTTATCATTCTTTTCTTTCTTCTTTTCATCATGATTCAAGCTTCGCTCCACCTGATGAAGAAATTTCTTAAGAGCCTTATTGGTGACGATTAGAACAAGCTTCAACCCTTCCATGTCAAGCCCTTGAAGTCTCTTCAATGACAACTTATTGCATGTTGCTGTAACTTTCTAGAGTCTAAAACACCATGTCTTCATATTCAATGGTCAAGAACTATGTCCCTTGATTGAAGAGTTTGTTGTCATTTTAGGATATCCATCTGATTCTACTATTGTTATTGCCCTACCCGATTTAGGTATGCAATTCCCAACCAAACTCGTTGCCTTCTTCGATATGCCCCTAGATGATGTCCATCTTCTTGCATATAACTCTGAAACTACCAATATACCTTTTTAATCACTGTATATGAGACCAAGGATAGGAATAGTGCTGTATGGATCAAAATTGTTGCCTTTTGCCTTTATGCTCAGTTTTTATTGGTCTTTGCCCATTGAGATGATGATACCAGCATTATGGGTATCTTAGAACAAGTAATGGAAGGGGCTGAACCAATGCCTGTTATTCTTGCTAAGACCATTATTAGGTTGGATAACTTTAAGACCCACCGTTATCTTTCTAGCAGTTTACTTATTCTTCAGGTGTGTATGTTTTTTTTACCCTAACTTTTGCCTAAGCTGCCCTTTTGGGTTTTCAACTTAATAGGTTTGCCCTAACTTTTGTCTAAACTACCCCTTTCGGGTTTTCAACTTAGCGAGCTTCTCATTTATTTCTTTTTTTCTTTTTAGATCTGGTTGAAAGAGAAATTGAGCTTGCTTACTGCCCTTTCCAATCCTTTATCTTATCAGCCTCATCAATTGCAGTCTCGACCCTTGAAGATGAAGGACAAGTACACTATAGACCACTGGATTGATTGGATGAGGGTCATCACTAATATTGAGATTACATGGGTTTGCCCTTGGTGGAGGCTACAGTTTATGACTCTTAATTTATATGATCACTACGTTCCCATCTTGGTTTGCACTTTTTGACCTTCATTTCCCTTCATGTCTCTATCGCCAGTATGGTCACCTACAATTTATTGTTACTGTACTACCTGATTTTGAAGGCTTCCCTCTTAAACAGGACTTTCTAGATACGGTAAGTGACTTATGGCTTCCCAAGACTCTTGAGCGCAACATATCCTTGAATTCTAATAGAGCTACTGATGATAACTATAAGACTTGGGTCATGATACAAGCTATAAGGCCACCTGATTTTCCAGATACAAGAGGACCCAAGCTTTACATTATGAGTGTCAGAAGAAGCAACATAAGCGCCACTATAACAAAATGGTCTCATAGAGCTAGTCTTAATCTTTTATGTTCTATTTTCCTTTCTAGTGCTTATGTATTATAAATAAGATAGAACATGCAATGTCATGAAAAAATTTCAATTTCCATAAGATTCATTAATTAGGGCAAAAATAAGTACATTTGCTACATCATATGACATAACTTCTGTTATCAACTAGTCCTTTTGGATTTTCTAACTGAATTTTTTTGCTTACATTTTATTTCCCTAATTTTTTTCTGACCAGCCATTTGTGGGTTTTCTAATAAGTGGGACCTCTTTTTATTTTATTTTATTCCCTCATTTTTGCATGCCAGCCCTTTACGAGTTTTCTAAACATTGGGAATGTCTTAATTTTTGCTTGACTAGCCTTTTTAGGTTTTCTAGTCAACGAACTTTTATTTTCTTTATACTACTTTTATTTATTTTTATAGATGGTATTTCTTAAGGTGATCCAGGTTAATAGGCTCCATGAACTCATTCCCTTCAAGATAAGATATCTTGGTGGCTCCCTTTGGCATAACTGACTTGACTAAGTATGGTCCTTCTAGTTTTGTCTGAAATTTCCTTTTGGATTGAACACCACTGCTCTGGATTGTTTTAGTACTATATCCCTAGCTTTTATCTTCCCTGGTTTTACCTTTTTATTAAATGCCCTTGCTATCCTCTTTTGGTATATCTAGGTATGAAACAAAGCATTCATCCTCTTCTCGTCCAAAGACACCAAATGATCATAACTTTTATGTGCCCATTCACTCTCAGGCATTTTGGCCTCTGTAACTACTCTTAGAGACTTGATCTCGATTTATATTAGTATAACTGCTTCACAGTCGTACACTAAGGAGAACAGAGTTTAGCCTATAGTAGTTCTGGTTGTAGTTCTGTATCCCCGCAAGGTAAAGGGAAGAAACTTATATCAATCCTTGTAAGTTTTGACCATCTTAGAGAGTATTTTCTTGATATTTTTATTTGTTGCCTTCACTGCTTCATTAGCCTGAGGTCGATATGGTGAAGACTTATGATGCTCGATCCTATACTTTTACAATAACTTTGCCATTTCTACTTGAAGCTGAACCCCATTGTCTGTCACTACATAATGTGGAACCCCATATCTTCAAATGAGATTCTTCTCGATAAATTGGGCCATCTATTTTGCCTTTAAGGCATTGAGGGACTCAGCCTCTACCCATCTAGAGAAGTAATTAATTGCCATAACTATGTACTTATGCCCATTCGATGTTGTTGACCTTATTTCTCCTATAATATTAATCCCCCATGCTGCAAAAGGCCAAGGAGATGATAAACTATTATGCACCATTAGAGGAAGGTGGTTGAGGTTCCCATAGATTTGACACTGATGGCAATGTCTCACGGTTCTAATATAATTCTTTCTTATGCTCATCCAATACTACCCCTATCTGATTATCTTCTTTGCTAGGATTATCCCATTCATATGAGAACCACAAGCTCCTACATGAACCTCTTTTATCACCTCTTCTGCTTCATCTTTCTTGAGACATCTGAGTTGCATTCTATTCGACATTTTCTTATACAACACCCTATCGTGACTTTCAAATTACGTGCAAGAACATACAAGGCATATCTTTCTTTTGAAGTGGCCTCATCTGGATATTTTCCTTCCTCAATGAACCTTTGAACATCATAAAACTATGGCTTCTCTTGAGGCCCTATTTGAATTCCTATAATCTGCTCACCCCCATAACAAGAAGCTTTTGATTTCATGATCACTAACAGCCTTATAGTCAACCCAGTCATACTATCCCACATTGAAGAGAGTGTTACTAGTGCATCTGCCATCTAATTATCATCTCTTTATAGATGGATAAAAAGACACTTGGTGAAATTCTTTATTAAAGCTTTCAAATAACAGACATATGGTTTCAACTTTTCCTTTTTCACTTTCCATTTCTCATTAGTCTGGCTGATAACCAACATAAAATCCCTGTTTATTAACAACTCTTTTGCTCCATCTGTCATTCCCTCTTCTACTCCATGAATGCATGCTTTATACTCAGCCATATTATTGGTTACTTTGAAATCTAGCTTCTTGGCCATTGGTATGGTTTCTCCCTCTAGTGTGATGAGGATCACTCCTAACGCAACTCCTTTGTTGTTTACTGCACCATCAAAATAAAGCTTCCATTCCCTGGTGCTCTACAACTGCTAGATTCTCATCTAGGAATTCTAGGCTCCACTATTCATCACCCTCTACTGTATTTTGAGCTAGGAATTCTACTATTGTCCTTCCCTTAATAACCTTTATGGTAATGTATTCTATATAAAATTTAGTCAGGAGAATGAGCCATCAAGACATCCTTCCGATCAGAGTAGGTGCCTGTAGTAAGTATCTTAAAGGGTCTATTTTTAAAATGGCCTGAACCCTATAAGACTGAAAGTAATGCCTTAATTTCTTTGTTTCTTAGATCATTATCAAACATGTATTCTCCACTAAATCATACTTTTCTTCATATGGTAAGAACTTTTTGCTAAGGTAATACACTACATGCTCTATTCCATCCAGCCCTTCTTGTGCTAACATTGCCCCTATTGCATTTTCTTCTAGAGCTAAATATAGGATCAAGGGTTTACCTAGCCTTGGTGGTTTAAGTACAGGTGGATTTGTGAGATACTCCTTTATCTAATTAAAGGCCCTTTAACAGTCATCATTCCACTCTACAGGTTGATCTTTTCTTAGAAGCTTGAAGATTGGGTCATAAATATTAATAAGCCTTGCAATGAACCTACTAATATATTATAACCTACCTATGAACCCTCTCATATCTTTCTCTATCCTTGGTGTTGGCATTTCCTGAATGGCTTTCACTTTATCTGGATCCATTTTGATTCCTCTACTATTAACTATATGCCCTAGTAACTTTCTTGAAGTAACTCCAAAAATGCATTTCTTCGGGTTAAGTCTTAAATTATACCTTTCAATATGTGCCAAGAATTTTTCCAGTGCTTTAAAATGCCCCTCTCTTATTTTTCACTTGACCATCATATTATCTACATATACTTCCACTTCCTTATGCATCATGTCATGGAAAAGAGCAGTGGCTGCCCTTTGATATATTGCACTTGCATTCTTCAACCTGAAAGGCATAACCTTATAGCAATACATCCCCCATTCCATGATGAAAGCTGTCTTGATCTTAGCCATAACTACCATTATTATCTTATTATACCCAGAGAACCCATCATAAAGGAGTACATCGCACTTGACGCCACACTATCCACTATCACATCGATGTGAGGCAAAGGGAAGTCATCCTTCGGACATGCTTTATTTAAATCCTTGAAATCAACATACATTTGCACTTTATTATCTTTCTTGGGTACTAGGACTATATTTTCTAGCCATTATGGATAATTTACTACCTCTAAAAAGTTAGTCTGAATTTGTTTAGCAATTTCTTTTCTTATCTTTTCAATCCATTCTGGTCTCAGCCTGCGCCAATTTCTATTTAACTGGTTTTATTTCTGGATGAGTTGGAATGTAATGCTTTGTAATGTCTCTGTCTAAACTTGGCATGTCTTCATAGGTCCAAACAAATACTACCTTTCCTTTTGTTAGTATTTTCTCAAAATTTTTCCTCTCTTCAGGAGTTGCATCACGTGATATAGAAATGTTCTTTGGATTATCATTCATGCCCATGTTAAATGAATCAAATTGAATTGAATTAATGTCAAACATGCATGAACCATCAAAATTATAATACATAGAACTATCAGGATGCACATCATATAAGTAAGCAAAACCAGCGTTCATATCATTGACCAGAGGAAAAACACAGCTTTCATCCTCATAGAGATTGGAAGTTATTATATCAGTTTCTTCATAAAAAAACATTAGTAAACTATCACTAATAAGAGTAGCAAAATCCTGGGGTGGTGCCTCTTTAGGTGGCAGACACAACAGCTCTTCGATAGTAGTATCCCCTATTCTTCTAACTACTTATTTCATCACTTCTTCTTTGTTGCTCTCGACTAAGTTTTCCAAAATCTGGTCCTTGAAAATCTCAAACCCAGGAACATTTTTTCCAGTGACATTAATAGACTCTTTAGCACCCAAATAACACTTGCCCTCTCATGGCTTAATGAAATTCTCACTTAATGGCCCAACTCTCCCTAAGGGCTTATTTCTCTTGGCCTTCTCCTTCTTTCTTGCTCTTCTGCTGGTAGATCATATCTCATCACACCCTAATCCTTTAGTATCATTTTAACTCTTGAATTTTGATAGCTTAGGACTTCCTTGCTCATTCTTGTCTAGCCCCCGTCCAAGTTGGTATTTCATGCTCTCCATCATTTTTATAACCCTTGGGTCCATCTCAGCCCTATTAAATATCCCAACAATTTGAAAACTAGGAGGAACACACACTTATTTTTATTTTTCCAGTATAGCGGCCACAACTACATTGGTTCCTGCTTCGATTGTCACTACATCTCCTTCATGAGGGAATTTTATCTTTTGGTGCACAGTCAAGGGTACCCCTCCCAAAACTTGGAACCATGGCCTTCTCAACAACAAGAAATAAGTAACTGGTATATCCAGCATAATGAACTCAATTATTGATTCCACAGGTCTTGTTTTAACCACAGCTTGGAATGTCCCCTCCACATTCCTAGTGCTGTCATTATAGGCTTTGATTATGAGGTTTGAATCTGTCAAGTCTTCAGCTTTCAAAACTAAGTTAGGCAAGATCTTCAGTGGGCATATATTAATGGCAGAACCATTATCAACCATTGCAAAGTTTGTTCTATTCCCTTTTCTTTTGCTGGGATAAATAGTGCATTGTTATGATTTCTTCCTTCTAAAGGCAGGCCATCATTTGAGAAGGTTATCAGCCCATGTTTCTTTTTTGTAACCTTTGCAACCATAACCTCAGGTGTGGCAATTGATTTAATGTTTATGTTCGATAGAGCTTTCACTAGAGCTCTTCTGTGGCTGCCTGAGTGCATCAGTAGTTCCCAGATATTGACATTTGCCTTAGTCGTATTCAGTTGTTCCAGAATCAGATCTTCCTTTTCCCCTTCTTTTATTTCTACATCATCTGACTCTTCTCTTTCTACAACTCTCTCAATCTTCTTTTTTACTGCCTTATAAGTCCTCCCACTTCTAGTGATATGATTCACTTTGGGGTCATCGCCCCACACATCCAAACCAGCGAGACTCTCTTCATTAGAGTCATACTAGATGTCTACAACTCTGATGATTATGTCCCTCTTTCCATCCTTCCATACTTCTACTGTGCATGTTTCCTTTCCCTCCATGCTAAGCTTTCCCAAATGTGCTCTCAGTAATTCCTCAATCCTCTGTTCGAGAGTTAAAGACTCCTTATTCTCTTCTTTCGCTAGCCCATTACCAAATTCATCACCCTATCTTGAGGCACAATTCCCTTAAGAGGTATATCACTAGAAGTAGGCTTTGAATAGAAAACCCTATAATTAAATTTGCCTAAGGGCTGACCTAATAAATCCTCAACTCTTGGCTTTTCTAGGGTTTTGGATTCTTTCTCATCATTAAACTCATCACCCCATCTTGAGGGTATAATTGATTCAATTGGGATATTTGCAGAGGGTGGTTTGGAATAGAAAACCTTATAGTTAAATTTCCTTAACGACTGCCCCAACAAATCCTCAACTCCTCTAGAGGAATTAGGAGATTCTCCATTAGCTATAGGGTTTAGGTTTTCAAAGGAGTTTAGCACTTCTTCTTCGCTCACTCCTAAGTTAACAATCATGGTGGCCGATGGTGGGACATTTCGATAGTCAAAGAAAGGATTATTTCTATTGTTTGGGTTAGAGTATAATTTTTTCAGAGTTTATTAGGTTTTAGATCTCGTGTTTGAGGCACATACATATGTCTGTGGAGTGGCTAGCTACTTGGTGAAACTTGCAGTAGGTATTGGGGTCGTAGCCTGGGACATTCATGTTAGGTGGTTTGGAGAAGGTTAAGGGTCAAAGTAAGCCTTTCTGGATCAATCATTCTAGGACTTTAGAGAGTGGTTGGTTGAAGTTGGAGAATCTCCAGGGTTATTGAACTGCACGCACCTCCACAGCTCGACTAGTTATTCTCTGTTATGTGCCCTCGGTTGGGCAGTTTTGAGTTCTAGTGCTTCTAGGGTTTTTTTTCTTGTCATTCTCAATCTCTTCTACTTGTAAACCATCATCATACAGGTCTATGAAAGTTTTGAGGTTCATCATTTATAACCTCTCAACCATATTAGGTGACACATTTTGAACTATCATCCTAACCTGATCCTTCTCGACCAGCGTATTCTTCATCAGCCCTACTTTATTCATGAATCTAGTAAGGAAATTAGAGAAAGATTCATTAGGTTTCTGCATTGTCAGTTCTAGATCTCTGATTATAATCATATTGTCTTAAAAAAGCAGTACATAGTTCTTTCTAATAAGCTCTTATAGATTTTTCCAGCCTATGATACCAGTTTATAGCCATTCCCTCTAAGGATAATATAAAAAACTTAGTAATCACTGCTAATGGTGCTTTAGTAGTGTTATGGTTATTGTATACTGGCTGAGATGAATCCTCAGATCTCCTCTCCTATCAAATTTCTGTAGTTGTGGCATCTTAAACTTGTCAGGCAGCCTATTATCTTCCATTTATAGCATGTCATCAAAGTCAAATGAATACCTCATGCCTTGTCCCCTGATTAGCTCTTCCATCTTAGACAGCTTCTGGGTCAGTGCTTGTATCTGCTTGGACTCGTGGTCGTGTACCAGTTCAAAGGATTCTTTCTTCACCTTCTCTACTATGTAATTCTTAACATCCTCTAGCTTCACATCGATAACAGGTGGGTTTCTAGTAGCAGGTTGCCCCCCAGTATTGTTGGCAACAAGTGGAGCATCTGTAGCAGGTGGGACAGCAGCAGCAGCAATAAGTGGTTGTTCAATTGTAGGTGGTGGTATGACAGTAGCAGGTTGCATTAGTCCAGATAGTGCTTGTCTCAACTCATCTAGCATTATAGCCCTCATGTCATCCATCAGAGCTCCCTTGATGTCATCACTAAGTAAAAAATAGTTTGAATAAAAATCATTTCTCAAACATACATATAGTAGATTTAAAACTACGATGTTATACCATTATGCACTCGCCTGAAATAGATAAATGAGAATTCTAACTTTGAGGAGTGGCACTATGATCAACACCAAAAGATGAATCTCTCCTTAAATTTGAAATACCACATCAAAGACAAGTCTAAGCCTAAATTACACTACATGAAATGAAATGACTGATAATGTGAATTAGTGCAAGAAAATTTTTGATTTATTTTATTAAAAATTTATGCAACATTTCGATATACATAAATACCTCATAAAAATTCTCAAATATTCAATAGAGCTTAAAGATAAAGTTTGGTATATGCTATCCATAAAGCTCAACACAAATGCAATATATTCAAATAGTAAGATTGATTTTAAACCCTTGGTTTCGTGATTTAGTTCTAAATCTAATCAAGGAAGTGAATTTTTTTTTAAAATAGTATTTTAACATTATAGAAGTGATATTCATACTTGTTTTCTAACTAACTAACTAACTATATATATATAGTTGACAATTTTCATGATCAAAATCCTAATTTTGGACTTTGACAAACAATTTTGATACTAATGATTTTAATTAAATGTGTAGGAAATTATATACCAAACATATACACTTTTGGTATATATTGGTATTTTGGGCTAAATTCAACGTCTGAGATTCAAAGAGTTTTTTTACATCTTTAGAGCTCTATAATGAGAAAATAATGTTCTTCATATTTGAATTAGACATCTCAAGCTTTCTGAATTGAGCTTACTTGTCAAAATCTAAGCTCATTTGGGTATTCAAATCTTCAGTAGAAGTCAGCATATGTAGCTTTTATTTCAAATTATGTAGGTCTTAGTATTTTAGCAATATCTTAAGGTACATATATTAAATTGAGGTAATTCAAAGTGCTATGAAAATATAAGACAATTATCTAGAACTTTCATGAAGAAATTTTAGTCTAATTCGATTGTCTTTAGTCCCGTTCATGAGCATCTCACGAGCCGGTCACAAGCTATCCCTTTTTAGTGTTCATTTAAAGTAAGGGGATAATGCCACTCATAAGCACTCCTACGATCATTAGGGCAGTATTGAAAGCTCCAAAAAGACATATTTGAATGCAATGGCTATTATTTTGCTCCTCATGAGCACTGTTCACTCGTGAGTGACATTCTGATAAAATAAAGTCCAAGATTGATTCAAAATCAATTATAGACATTAAAAACATGTTTAATACATCCAACAACCATATTTTTTGTCATGACCCAAAACAGGGGCTCTGACCGGTGCTAGGGAATGAGAATTCTTTTCGAATCCGGAACCCGTAGAAAGCCTAAAAAATAAAATAAAACATACAATAATAATATTAACAACACTTAGTGCAGCGGAAATAAAATCATAAATATCAAAATAATAATCCACCACGGGATTAAATTGAATTCTCATACCATATATAAATAAATCCTTTAATACAAGTTTCAGTTCAAATTCTTAAAATATATAACTCAAACAAATATAATACATAAAACCCACAATTTATTTACAACTACTGCAGTGTCTAGATTATAAAAATAAAACTCAAGTGAGCAATTTACATAAAGAAGCCAGGGCAGAAGAAATCCGGCATACAGGCCTGCTACTGAGGTCTGAAGATGATGACTCTCCTGAAAAATAGTCAACGGAGGGGAGTCAGACCTCACTGAGTGAATTACTATAATATATATACATGCATACTAAATGGCAATGCACACAGTCAATAATATATATATATATAATAAGTATATATATACAAGCAAATACACACAGATGCAATAAAATCATTTTATAAATTTTTACTGAAATTCACAATTTATGAAGGATCAAATAGAACCCTAGAAAATTTTAACCTCATAGCAGTGTTAGACAACACTCTAGCCATACAAGCTCACTTATTCCAAATATATTCACTTGATCCATTTGGACAGTAGACTGGCCCCGAGACACTAAGTCAACCGAGCTCCAGCAGTCTGACTGTCAGTGTGATTGGCCCCGAGACACTTGGTCAACCGAGCTCCAGCAATCACACTCCCAAATCATATCACACATCAGACAAATAAAATCCAATCAATATCCTTAAACTGGTTAGTAATAAAGCCTAAATGCTATGAGCGTACCGGTACGTACTTGGTCCTAGTGCTGCCCACTAGGTAGCACGTTCTATTGATATCCTTCATTAAAATATAAAGCATACATTCATAAAAATAAATGATGCATGAATTGAATAAAATAACAATATAAACTATATATATATACTAGAAATATACCAAAAGTAAACCAGGTATATTCAAGTATATATACGTCAAATAAATCCAATATAATTGTAAAATTAACTCAATATATATTTAAAACATTTTAAATATAAATGTTTAAACAAGCATGCATATAATTTACAATATACTAAAAATAAACCAAAGATAAACCAAGAATAAACTAAAAATAAACTTGAATAATAATTGAGTTATTTATGCATATTTAATCAAAATAAAACATACATTTCTAAATCATGCACCCTAAAGCATCTACATATAGCATAGTAACTCACACTTAGTGCGCTCCTCGAGATAGGTCCGACGGGCCTGGTCCACTAGACCTCGGTCTCGATGCAACTAAACATAAAAAAAATAACAGACATCAGAATAAACCTAACAGAAAATCCTAAAATCTCGATCTAGAATATTAGACATAGAATCAGAATTAGGGTTCGATCGGATATCATGTTTTATGAGAATTCTACCAAAAATTCAGCAGAACCTCCCCTGTAAAACGGACATCTCTCTACTCAAAGAGTAGAGCCGGCCCTGTAAAGAAACACACTTCAAAAAATAGACATAGAAACACATCCACAACCCTTCGGTCGAACTCCAAACTACAGTTTACCGACCGGGGTCCACAATATACAAAACAATATAGAAATATCAAAAATACCCTTATATCATAGAAATACATTCAATAATTAGAAATTACGTAATAACCCTTAAACACAGTAAAAACCGATAAAAACTCATTTTATTATAAAAATCGTATATTATATATATAATTGAAAATAATTCACGAAAAATAGTTTTAATTAATTAAAAATACTAAATAATTTGTAGAAATCATTTTTATACCTTAAATAACTATTAAAACCAATTTAATTATATTTTTAGTCAATTTAGGGTAAAATTACCAAAATGCCCCTATATATATAAATATACTAAAATTAATCCAAAAATTCACCAAAAATAATATAATTGCACAAAATTAATTTTCTCAACATATTTATCAATAATATCAATAATTAAACTCAATTAACTAATTAATTTCAATTAAAAACACAATTAACCTAATTTTCCAAAATTACATAAACTAATTAAATTCAAAATAAATACATAGAAATTCATAAAAATTCCAAATAAATTCCTATAATTAAATTCAACACCTATATTTATTATAAAACACAATTTCATAATTTAATTAATTAATTTTCGAAAATTATAAAATAATAATAAAATATTCAAAAATACCCAAAAATCAAAATAATTCCCAAAAATTCCACAAAAATTCACACATGTATATTAGGCTAAGGGGAACAACATTTGTGAAGGAATTTCTCATGAATCAATCAATTTGAAGTTCAAAAAAATCAAGAACTCTAAAATGGCCAAATTGCAAAAATCAAAACCTAAGCAAATCTAGACCATTTTAAGTGAAAAAAAGCTTGGAATCACACTCACCGGAGCTCAAGAAGAAGAAAGAGACCGGCGGTGTCGAAAATGGTGGTCGGAAACGCCGTGAACGACGATGAGAATGAATTCGGCTTCTCCGGTGATATCAAGCTCCTCCGACGCCGGAAATGGGCTCTGCTGGCGGCGGAACAGCTGGAGGAAGGAGGTGGCACACCGGGAGGCACACCGATGATGAGAAAATGGGATGAAAAGCGGCGGAACGGCGATGGAAGCGATCGGGAGGGAGAAGAGGGGAGAATGGCAAAACCGTAAATTAATCAAACTTTATATTTTTTGTTTAATATTAAATGAATATGTATATATATATGTACTTTTACACTATATATTAAAATAATATAAATTCACACACATTAAATATACACCACACACATATAATTTAATTTTTTTAATAATTTATACACTAAAAATAATTAAATAATATTAAAACTAATTAATAAATAATAAAATATTAGGGTAATTAATTAAACCCTAATTAAATAAATAAATACACATATATACATTATTTAGTACTTTAAAAATATATATGAGTTCATGCAAGTCCCGAAAAAATTTTACGTAAAGTGTTTAAAATAATATAAAAAAATTAAAAAATCAATTTTAATTAAACAGCAACTCACGAAATATCATAAATATATACAAAAATTATTAACACTACATATCCCGATGCAGTATTAAATATTTAAAAATACGGGATATTACATTTTTAGTGTTTCTTTATATAAACACTCCTTAGAGTACAATTGAAAGGTTAAGAAACTTGTTTATCATTCATTCTTTCTTAAACATTTAATTGAGCTCTCAAATTCTCTTAAATAATTCTTTGTTTGTGTAACTGTTGTGAGAGTTGGTTGTGTGTTAGAAACAAAATTTCTCTTTATCTTAAATCTTGGGATAGATTAAAAGGGAAGTGAGATTTATTTCTAAAGGAATTGGTTTAAGTGTTGTCCATTGAAACACTTAGGATTTGATTTTTGAGTGAACCTTAAAAACTCAAGTTGTAAGATTGTAAGAATTAACCATAAAACTTTTGTGTAATCTCAATCTTGTGAACAAGATTGTGGATGGTTGAAAATTATAACATGAGATAAATTACATGGAGACGTATGATTGTTATTGAATAAAAATTTCTTAAATTTTTATATTCTTTATTCTTTTTTCTCATCTTCCATTCAATTCTTGTAAATAATTTTTTTAATTTTTAATTTTTATTTGATAGTTATATTCACACGAAATAAAAAGCATCCAAAAATGAAAATGTTCCTAAAAATATTATTTAGAGACAAAACATATATTCCATCACATATTGGTTTTCACATGGCTTATCTTGAATGTTCAGAGACGTTGGATTTCGTCCTAAAACATAACTTTTATAAGATAAATTAGAATTTCATCTCCAATATTTATTTGCGACATCATTATTGTAATGCATGTGGCGACCTTTTATTTCATCTTGTAAAGTTATTAGCGATGTGTTTTGATTTTTTTGTGACGTTTTGCTCTATCTAAAATTTCCAAAATTGTTGTAGTGATATGTGAGAGAAAGTATTGTATGTAAATAATGGAAAGTAGGAATAAATTGAGAAGAGATGAAAAGTATATATGAAAAGATATATAGCTTAAAGTTGGTTGGATTTGAACTTTATTTTTATAGGACTAATTTTCCTCACTGAGAGTATAGTAGATTAATCTATATGAATTTGTAATTCCCCATTAACTTTAGAGTGTTGACCTGTAGTATGGGCTTCAATAATAATAATAATAATAATAATAATAATAATAATAATAATAATAATATTATTATTATTATTATTATTATTATTATTATTATTATTATTATTATTATTATTATATTAATGTATGATTTCTTTCATTTGTCATATAGGTTGTTTTTCATCAAAACTTAAAAATGAATCTTTTCATAAAATAGAAGTAAAAAGCAAATATTTAAAATTGTAAAATTAAAGTATAACACATTGCAAAGTTCAATAATCACCAAAACAATTTACCCATAAAACTTGCTAACATGGCAAATATTCTATTTAAATAATAATGTGGTAACTACTAACTAGCATTATGCGCTATACCATTAAAGCGAAATTTTATAAAGGTAATGGACCGACTATGACTACTACATGATTAGCCCTTTGTTATGGTAAATTAAGTTAGATCTACCACCAAATTAAGTCATCTATTAATATACAAATTCTATCCGTTTTCCCAAATTATTTTCTTTCTGAATCTTCTTTATTATTATTTTTTTTAGTACAAATGGAACTATGGATCTAAAAGTTAAATATATGAAATCTAGAAGTGAATAATTTCACATAATGATTTTCAAAAATACTAACTGCTAATTGTCATTTTTTTCGTTACCATATCAAGTTAAAAAAGAAAGTGAATACTTTGAAACATATCATGAAACATTCAATTTCAGTTGCAAGTATAAGAAATGTACTAAAATACAAAAGTTATAATAATCAAAATTCTAGCATCGCAGAGTTGTGTTATTATAATAAAAAAAAAAAAAATTATAGCCAAATAATTTTTTTTTGGCATAACTACGAAGTGTTGTCATATTGCACTAGGTATGAAAGTAATTCTGTTTGAGTTTCGTAGCCGGTGCTCTATCTGTTTTGTAGTGCAAAAGATTGAAGTTTAACCCTTGGCGGTCCTCTCTATCAAATTGACAACGAACTCATTGATGTTTCTATCAGAACTTCCACCATAACTGGCAGCCATTTGAGCTAAATTCTTCCATTTCTTTGCAACTACATTGATTTCTTGCCTTCTCGCTCCCTCCATTACTTCCCATATGCAATCTCTTATGGCCTCTCTTCTTCTAATCCCATGCTTATCAGCTGGAACTCTAATGCCCATTTTCCAGACATCCTCAATGTACTTAGCATTGGTAGCTTGGTCGGTCCATAATGGCATTGCCACCATTGGAACTCCCAAACTCAAAGCCTCCAGTGTAGAATTCCACCCACAATGTGTAAGAAAACACCCAACTGCCTCATGTTCCAAAACTTGCAACTGTGGACACCATGTGACAACTAGTCCTTTTTCAATTCTCTCTTTTGTGAAATTTTTTGGGAGTTTAGCTTCTTCTGATTCCCTTACTATCCATAAGAAATCAGTGTTACTCATTTTTAACCCCCAATATATCTCTTCCATTTGCTCAACCTCTATAGTTGCTAGGCTTCCAAAAGATACGTATAACACTGACCCTTTTGGCTTATCATTAAGCCAATTCAAGCAATCATCATTTTTGGGTTTAAAAATACTGAAACCATAGTCTTTGTCATCTTGCAGCTGCTTGTCCAGGTACATGGATGGTATTGTAGGTCCAATTGTCCTCAATGGCCATAGCTTTGCAAGCCAATTTGCAGCCTACATATTCCAAATTCAGGATTTATAAGATCTATGTACACATATATGTGTACCTAAGTATTGAAATAAAAACGTAAAAAATGAATACAAATAGTATTTTCTAAATTATTGAATATAAAAACATGAAAAAACCTATAAATATTAAATATAAAAATGTATAAATAAATATTAAAAACATAAAAAAAAATAGATATACATGCAAATTTTATTTATAAATACTGAAAAATAGTGTTTATTACCATTGATATTATAATTATAAATTATTTTATTTAATTAATAAAATATAGAATATTTTTTGAATTTATTTTCTTTTTAAGAAAAAGCTAATATATATATTCAGGTTGGAATGGTATTTTTAAATTTACAGAAGTTGTTTCAAAAGCTTTTTGAAAAGTTTTTTTAAAGTTTTTAAAACCAAAATATTTTCGATACGTTTCACGTCTACTAATTGAAATTATCGTGCATTCTATTCACAGTATCCATATCTAAATTGACATCAAAAGGCCAACTAATAGCAAAATCAATCGGTTTATGCATTTACTTACCTCTTGCTCTAATTCATAAATAGTGTTACAAAGAACCCAATCAGCTTCACCAATATTGGAGAACTGATCCACGAGCATTTCAAAAGCAGCAGGATAAGTTCCAAACTGATAAAGAAAAGATGGGAGATCTCGAGGTTGAAGTGGAGGCAATCCAGGAGCCAAAATTTCATCAGCCTCCTTAAGAGGAAGTTTGATGAGCCCTTGATTGACATGATAGTATATGATATCAACAGCACAAGATTGAGTGAAAAAAACAGCACCAACCAGTCCAAGTTTCTTGGCGGCATCAAGACACCAAGGCAAAAAAGCATCATATACAATGCAAGATACAGGGCATTCTGCAGAAGTAGTAGTATTTAGTTTGTGAACAAGATCAACAAGCGTTTTAAAACCCACGTTTCTGAAGGTATCCAAGTAGACCTCGACACTTTCTGCAAGATCTATACCACCATCATCATAGCCGTCGGATATGGTCTCAAGGGCAATAGAATTAGAAGATGATGGTTTATGCATAATGGTGTTGGCAATGAAGCGAGTAGTGACTAGAGTGACTTTAACTCGTTTATGCTGCAAGCGTTTAGAGAATTGAAGCATTGGGTTTATGTGGCCTTGAACTGGGTAACACAAGACTATGCAATGAGCTGTGTAGGCTGTTCTTGCTTTCTCCATTGTCGTTGGTTCCACTTGAATTCTGAGTTCTGCTTCTTGCTCCATTGTTGTTTATTTTTATTCTCAATGAGAATCATTGGCCACTGAATCCCAAAACAATAATTAACAAATTGGCTAGTTCGTTCGTTTTTAATGAGTTTCTTTCTTTTGGACATGTCTGTTGGATATAAAATATTTATATATGGAAGAATCTTGCAGCCATTTGATAATAAATAATGGCAACCTCTCATTTCCACCTATAGATATGATAAGGATGAAAATCCAAATAATAATTGATCAATAAACAATGTTTTTGTATGAACTTGGGACAAAATTACTATCAAACTTTTTTTTTTAATATTTTAAAATTTTATTTTTTACTTTTTCATGTCAAAATTATTTCATATTAAATTTATCCACTCTGCAGTGACAATGAATTAAGTTATTATATTTATAGTACCATATAAATATGTATTTTTAAATTATTATATTTTCTATATTATCTCAAAATCTGTTCATGATTTTAATTTATCTTTTAGTATTTTAATTTGTATTTATTTTAATTTTTCTATTGCATTCACAAAGACAATAATAATAGTAACTGACCTATATTTAGTTTCCAAAAAAAAAAAAGTGACTGATCTATAATTATTAGAAAACGTTTAAATGCATGAAAGAGTTAGCTAACAGAGCAGGTTAATTGCAAGAGGTCATCAAATTTTACATTAAATTTTATTTTAATTCCTTAACTTTGATTTATATATTTTTTTTACTAAACATTAATTTTAATTATAAATAGAAATCATCTAAAATAATTTGGATTAACATATCGTCATATGTCAGAATTATCATATCACAATTGAACTCATCAAAAATTACTATGTCATACTCATGAAAAAGGTAATGTGATAATATAGTATGATAATTTTTATTGAGTTGAACTATAATGTGTCAACTTCAATATACCATATCATTTAAATTAATCAGAATTATTTTACATAACTTCTCTATATAATTAAAATTTAATGTATTGTAACTGAAACACACAAATTAAAATTATAGGAAAAAAATAAAATTTAATGTAAAATTTAATAACGTTCGATACAATTTATTATTATTATTTTTTTTAACAAGCAATTTACCCCTTCCAGGGCAACTTCTTCTCATTTATTATACTTTGGTTCTTTTATGGCATATATTTAATGAACATTTTTCCCCTCTATATTTTCAAAGAGAGAATAAGAAAATAAAAAACGTGAGTGTCTATATATGGCTAAAGTAGCAATTTGCCTCTGATCTTCGATGGTAAATAAACTGTGAAAAATTAACTTTTTGGCTATTTATTCTACGAATTTCACAAATTTGACCAATTAGTCGTCCAGATTATCTTTCAGAAAAATTTAATTTAGTCCAAAATAAATGTTGAACTAATTCACCCAAAACTGTTGTACATTGACTAATTTAATCCAAATTGAAATTTTTTTAAATATATAAGATATGAATTAATAAATATTAAACCTAAATTTTATTTTTAAAAATTATATTCAGATTACAAATAAATTAAAAATCATAAATCAAAAAATATAAAAATATAAAAAAATTTTAAATTGTTTACATAAATTTAAAATTTAATGATAAATTATTTTTAAAATTAAAAATTAAATTACATATATTTAATTTTTTAATTATGACCAAATAGTGCTTATGTATATAGTTAAATAATTATATATGTAGCTTTTAAAAAATTTTATTTTTTATAGATATTAAAGATATAAAAAGTATGAGTAAAATTATTTAAAAAAAAAAGAGAGTATAAAAAATTTCAACTATATGTAAAACTGAACATATTATTCTAAAAATTTTAATTTTTCAATTTATTTAAATTTAAATCATATATTCTCCCAAAGAAATAGAAAAAATTTATTAAGTTAAAAAAATTTTGACAATTTAATTATTAAAATTGTGTACATTATATATTTTTAAATTAATTGAATCTAATTACTAATTTATAAAAAAAATTTGGTGAATTAATTAAAAATAATAGTTATAGGCGGTGCGGTTTAGCGCGTGCCCAAATATTTGGCGACTACAGTATTGTGTGGGCTCAAGACCCACTAGAAAATACGATATAGGTCATGGGTCTATTCGGAGATGGAGTCGCCACCCGAATAAAAGCCGGGATATATTGTACAGCAATTGGATCCCACGGAGGTTCCCAAAAGCTGTCATCAGAAATCGAGTTCGGAAACTGGGTATGAGCGTTTGAATGCTCACCCAACCTTGCGGTTGGCCTCCGTTTGTGTTTTGCATTTTATTACCATTTAATTATTTAATTATTTCCTCATTTAACACACGTAATGAAATTGCCTTCGGGTAATTACCAGATTTTATAATTAAGTCCGAGTTTATAAATTAGTCCAATTTCATGCCTTTAAGTCCCAACATTCAAAAAATGCAGTAAATAAAATAAATAATAATTTACAAACCTACATTCAAAATCGAATTGGGAAAGGGATTAAGGATTACAACGCTTTTTAGCTAAATAAACAAAATAATATACAGAAAATAAACCAAAAAAATAACATAAAAGCGACAATGTACAAGGGATAACTAGCAAAAGTGATTACTCAATGACAGAAATCATCAAGTAATTCCTTCAAATAACACACGGTTAGCCCTTCCTTTCACAAAAAAAATGAAATCACGCGTGACAATATTTGCAAAGGGGTTCTAAAAAAAAATTTTTTACATTATGGACTAAAGAAACCATCATAATAATCAAGATAATCGCCATCATGCAATCATACAGACATATTTAAGGTCAAAAGGGGACATACCGAAGCGGACATCACGACAAACGTTAGAAAAAATGAAGCAGGAAGCAGGTTAACCCTGTCAATGAGGTGACGCCTCATCAATAGAGGCTTTTACAATTCTGGGGAAAAAGGTGATACACACACAAAAGATAGACTCCCTAAAGGCCTGTCAATGGGGCGATCGCCTCATTAGGATGGGGCGATGCCTTTGTGAAGAGGCGTCGCCTAATCACTAGGCCAGCTCTGATTCCCAAGACGTACAAACTTATACTCTAAGTAACCAAAGCATACATATACACACTCTACACTCATCATACTACAACTACATGCAAAAGTATTCAAAGATCCATCAATAAATGAGATATCAAGCATGACACATTAGAGATAGACCTAAAATGCACTAATGGCTCAGTTACATATAAGCAAGAACACAAAAAATGATGAACATGTCAAGTTTAAGTGCAGATTTTATACCAAAATGAGAGGCCCTCAGAGCTATTTTGATTAAGATCTTTACTAGAATATGGTACCTACCTTTGACACAAGTTTCTTCCTTCTTCTCTTGTGGAGAAAGTGGACCTCTTTGCTTTAACCTTTTTTCTCTTTCTTGAGGACATTTTTTTTCTTTTCTCTTCCCTTTGTGTTTCTTTTTTTTTCCAGGGCTCCCCTCTCTCTTCTTTTTTTTCAATCCCCCCCTTCTTTTCTCTTTTTTTTTTTCTCTTTTATTCCTTAGCTTTCCCATGCCCCTAAGCTTCCTAGCCCATCATGAGCTCTCATAGCCTTTTTTCTTTCCCCAAAAATATTTTCCTCATGCAAGAAAGAGGTATGGAGAGTGGGGCCCGCACCACTTGGTCGTCATGATTGCAGTTGTATTAAATGCAACTGCAAGTGGGCTGCCACAGAGGCGGCGCCTCATCAATGAGGCGATCACCTCATTGCACTGAGGCGATGCCCCTTTGGCTCGGGCCTGCGTTGGGCCAAGCGGGTTTGGGCCGAATTTGGATAGTTGGGCTTGGTTTTGGGTTTTTCAAGCTTTGGGGCTTTCAAGTCCACCTTCCACTAGAGATTCAAGCTTCATTCCATGTCCAAGTTTCACATTCTCATCATCGGACTTGACAACGGGCCGATCAAATCGAGCACCCCTAATTCGTCCCCTAACACGGGCCGACTGAATCAGGTGTCTACAGTTTGCCCCTTGATTTTTTGAAAAATCAAATGCATGTAATGACCATTTTTCAAAAAAATCACATGCACAACAATAAACAATAAGATAAGATAAGAAATGTACCTGACTCTCGGGTCTTACCCGAGAGATGAATTCCTCAATTCTGAAATGTGACCGTGATCCTTAGGTTTTTCTGGCCCAATCAGCCACTCATTAATATTTGATAAAGTATTCAAATATTGTTAACCTCAGGTTTTCCTGGCCCGATTACTGTTTCACTAGGGACCTAGACTTATGGGTTTTCCTGGCCCAACCATCAGTCACCTGAAATATGATTCTCGGGTTTTCCTAGCCCGAATCATCACAACACTGAAACTTGATTCTCGAGTTTTCCTGGCCTGATCATCACTAAGGATGCGATTTTTAGATTTTCCTGGTCTGATTATCACTCCTCTGGGGACATAGACTTCTGGGTTTTCCTGGCCCAATTGTCCTTCACTTTCGACTTCGGGGATACTACCCGAACAGTCATCTCGATCCTTTGAGCTTCAGGGATTCAAACTCGAACAGCCCTATCCTTAAGCTTCAAGGATTCAAACCCGAACAGCCCTATTTTTGAGCTTTAGGGATTCAAACCCGAACAGCCCTGTCCTTGAGCTTCGGGGATTTAAAATCGAACAGCTCTGTCCTCGAGCTTCGGGGATTCAAACCGGAACAGCCCTATCTTTGAGCTTCGAGGATTCAAACTCGAACAACCTTATCCTTGAACTTCGGGGATTTAAACCTGAACAGCCCTATTTCTAGAAACTTCATCTCAAAGATCCGTACTCTGAATTTCACCTCCTTAGTATGCGGCACTAATTTCCACCCATCATCTCATTTCATCATTCATTCATCTTTTTTTTTTGGGAAAAACCCTACATAAGGAAAACCCTACATGTTTGCTTGCTATAAAAATAACTTCTTCTTTTTGTCCTTTCTCCCTTCTATTTTTTGTTACCTTTTCTTTTCCTCTCTTTTTCCTCTCCTTACACTTCTTGTATCCCTTGCATCTTCCCCCCTCTTACAGTCAATGAAGAATGAGAGAATACCCCCTATGCCTGAGTGGGATCATATCCCGCCTCTTGTTAGCGCTTCTAGGAGCTTGGAATTGACCTGTGGGGACTCGATTCCACTTTTGGCAGACCTAGGGTCCCATATTTTCTCGTCTACATCTAGAGAGGTTAGTACCCTAAAATTTCCTGCAAAATTACATTGGGACAATGATTAATCAAACATAGTTATCAACTCAGGACATTTATTTAATCAAAAAAAGTATGGAATTTGTGCCTTATTGCATTAAAAATTGAACATTGTTCCCATATGTGCCTCACAGAGACGATTGCCTCTTCGATAAGGTGATCGCCTCATTGATGAAGTGATCACCTCATTGATGAGACGATAGGCTTCTATAAAGAGATGATTTCCTGTCACCCTTTCACAGAGCCGATTGCCTCTTCAATAAGGCAATCGCCTCTGTGATGAGGCGATCGCCTCTAAGGTGAGGTGATCACTTCATCAACAAAAAGGAATTGCGCCATTTACATGTACACCCATTCTGAATTTCTCCCTGAGACTATAAAATACATCAATTTTACTTCCCTGTCTCTTTATTTACAATATGATGCTCAGACTTTCAAGGGTGTCGGGAATTTCCATGGAGCCTGGGTCTTCTTCAGTGACTTAATCGATGAGCAGAGGGACCGGATTTAGGAGACGGGGTTCAAGGACTTCATACTCTCCCTTCCATCTGAGGAGGGGCGCACAAATTACCAACCACTGCATGCCCTGATGGAGAGGTGGTTTGATACGACCCACACCTTCCACCTCCCTTTTGGTGAGCTTACTCTAAACTCGGTATCATTTGCTGCCATCACAGGGATTGTCTGTGCCGAGGATCCTGCGAGTCTACATCAACTGTCACTGGATAAGGCTGCATATATCGAGCGACTTTTGGGGATGACTCCTGATATGAAGGGGACTCATACCCTTAAGTTGGACTTGATCAAAAGCTTCTACACTCGGGGCCGGGCCACAGCAATGGTCTCTCCCCTTGAGATTAACCAAGTGGTGAGGGCTTTTTTGCTCTACCTGCTCGGTACCACCCTCTTTGCTGACACTGCCAACTCCATCGATCTAATATTCCTATCAGCCCTTAGGGATCTTGACCAAGTTCCCACATTCAACTGGGGTAGCTATGCCTTGACATACTTGTACCAAAGCATGGACGAGGTGGTCCGAGAGGCTAAGAGGTTTTACAGCTTTTGGCATGTTGTTCTAGTACATCACAATCCCCTTTTTTTCCTTCATCTTGTTCTGACCCCCATTACTTACATTAATTTTCTCAACTTCTCCTGTTTTGTTTATTTGTTATTATTTTTTTTCAGGTCTGGGCTCTAGAGCTAGAGCTGCTTGTGGGCATTACACGAGTGGGAGACCATTTCCCAACCCTTGGTAGGTGGGGTGCCAATCGCATCGTGAGGAGGCACCTTGCGCGAGTTCACATCCACATGCAGCACATGAACTCACCAACACAAGATACGGTACCTGCAAAGCACAAATCTATTTATTAGTAAATTACTCATATTCAAATTACGTACATATTGACGTCTCTTTTCTTTTCAGATCCAAAATGAATTGTGGGGGTCCGAGGACACTTGGACCGTTGAGATGACCTGCTCCAGGCACTTATCTCAGAAGAGGGTACTCTTTTGTGGCCCTGGGTATCGAGCTTGATACTTGGGGGAGTGGGTCTTAAACTGGAGGGCAGGTGTTAGAGCTAGACAGGTCCCCAGGTCTCCTCCTGAAAGTATGCTTTGGGCTCATAAGCTAGAGGGTGATGATCTCATTCAGGCCATTACGGGCTCACCAGCTGTGGATCATAGAGTTCATGTGAAGAGCCAGTATACGGAGTTCATCTATACCCACCTTTTGCTGACGGTCCCCTTCTAGGCTACTTTTACTTCTCAGGTAAATCCTTGTCGGTTCCCCTTTTCTTGTAAATTTACTGCATTCTCAATATGTTCCTCTTGCTTTCATCTTCAGGCTACACCTGTTAGGCCTGTGGCACCAGTTAGGTCCCGAGTGCAGGAGAGAGAGCCCTTAAGACATTGACTGGATCAGGGTAAGGAGGAGACTTCTACGGCTGGCGAGGAAGCCCGGTCGACTACTGCCCCCAGTTTTGAGTTTGTCCCAGGTAGCTTTATCCACGTCCCCGACCCTTTAGTCCAATATTGGGTTCCTCCTGAGGAGTTATTGCATCAGTTCTTGACCTTGGATGGGAAATTAACCCCTGCATGCACCCCTGGTGGTGCTACTCACGTACGTTCTTTTCCTGACCTCCTTTCACTATAATTCTTAAACCAAATGTTAGTTCCAACATTTATTTCAATAATGCATATTCCACTGGAGCAGGGCCTATATATGTATCGCATGATAGAGGCCCAGAGAGACTATATGTTGGAGGTCACCCAGCAGTGGAGGGTAATAACCTCTTTTATTTTTTACATGCATGCATGCTTGCATAGTTTACTAACCTATGATTTATCTGAATAGGATCGGGATGAGGCTAGCAGGGCGAGGATTGCCACTCTCGAGCGTCAGATCAACATGTTTCAGATTGATGAGGACGATGAGGACGAAGGCAGAAGCGGGAGCGGCGCCGAGGGAGGGGATGACCCTGAGGGTACTAGACCTGATGCTTGATGTACCAAGGTTAAAACTTGTGTAGTCTTCAGATATTGAACATAAAATTTTAGTTTTTGATTTTATGAACAAAATGTTTACAGAACTCAACATTTTTCTTGATTAAATTCATTTGTTTTGCTTTTCTCATTTCTTCATATGCGAGTTGATTTCACTGTTTGCATATATTACTGTCCCATATGTTTAGACTGTATGATTCGAAGAAGCATAGACGGCTCATATTGTTGATGAGGCGATCGCCTTATTAATCCCTGGTGAAGAAGCGATCACCTCTTCCTACTGAGGCAGAGCCTCATTGATGAGGCGATTAGCTCAGCAATAGGAAGCCCTGCCCCTATAAAAACCCCCATTCCTGAGTTTGACCTAATTTTTAAATCTCCCTCGCCCTTCCCTTTCTGTTTCTCCCTCTAAGCATTTCTGAAAAGCCACAAACATGACAGAACAAAGTCTGAGGCCCCTACAATTGATTTTGAAAGGTTTAGATAATAAATCTTGGGCCAGGTTAGAGCCGTTTCACCTCGCGGTCTTCAAATCACTTTATGCTAGAAGAATTAATTTCCCCTTTCTCCATGCCATGGTCCAATTTTAGGATCCCCATAAATATATTTTTTGGCTCAACATAATAGAAATATGTCCCCTACTGGAGGAATTCAAGGTAATTCTCGGCCATCATACAGATTTCGCTTGCCGACTTGCGGTTCCTGCTCTTGAAAACCCAAATTCTCGCTCTATTCAACAACAACTAGCGCATATGTTCAATCTTCCACCCCAGTCTTCCTTCCACTGTATCTCCGGCTCAGAAATCAAATTAGAGTCCTTCCTCGAAGTCATCATGAATGTGGACAAAGGGGAAACTTACTTGCCCTGCATGTTAGCCCTCTGTTTGTATGCTCAATTTCTACTGGTTTCCCCCTCAGGGCACTGCGATACGAAGATCCTCTCCATCCTTGATCAAGTGGAGTCAGGGCTCAACCCCTTCCCTCTCATCTTAGCAGAAACCCTCATTGGATTGGATGACTTCATAAGGACGCGACGATTCTCCGAAAGCCCCTTCTTGTTGGAGGTAAGTTTCCTGTTGCCCCTCCTCTATTTCCAACTGCCAATACTGCCTGTACCTAAACATTTGCAATACCGCATATGTGGTTTTATGAAAAGCTGGGCTTGATGAAACCTCCCTAAGACATTAGGCGTTACCAACCCAAGCATTATCGAACAAGGAAACTACATGCCATCCCTGTAAACATTCGCGGCTGGCTATCAACATTCCTTGATACATTGATTCGCTAGATGTGCCCCTGGTGGGGGTTACAGCATGTGACCCTTCGGTCTTATACATATTGTGTCCTGACTGTCGGTCTCCATTTTTCCACTTTCTACAATCCAGCCCGCCTTTGTCACCAATACGGTCATAAATAATTGATTATGGAGCCTGTTCACAAGTTTGAGCCAAGGCCATTTTCTTAGAATTTTTTGGACCACCTAGTGGCAACTTGGCCTCGAAGAGCCATCGAAAGAAATCTAAGCTACGACAGTGATCAAACCACCGATGATCATTACAAAGCATGGGTTTGCTTGCAAGAGACAGAAAGAGACGAATTTATTAAATATAAAAGGACAAGAGAATTACAAATGTTAAGTTCACAGGGTAGGCAACAAAAGAAGAGAAAACAAAACTAGCTCATGGAATGAAGTCATCATTTTCTCTTTTGTTAGAAGTAATTTCCCTTTTGTACTAGTTAAACGGCTTGTAATGGACACATTATGTAATGTTTAATGACAATTAAAGCAATCCATTTCATTTCATTTAAGCTCAAAACGTATATACATTTTACTTCTGGTACATCTCATGTTATTAGTTGGCTTGCCCTTACAAGTTTTTCAACTAATCATTTTATGCCTCTCCTTCCCCTTTTACATGTCCTTAACTTTTGCCTAGACCGCCTCTTTTGAGGTTTTCATTCCAACAGGACCCCTCTTTTTTTCCTTTTTTTTTGTCTCTAACTTTTGCCTAGATAGCCTCTTTTTGAGGTTTTCCCCCTAGCGAGACTTTTTATAAAAAGTATTTCTTAAGCTTGTCTAGGTTGATAGGTTCCTTAAACTCGTTCTCCTCCATGTCAGACAAAATGGCAGCACCTTTTGAAAATAACTTTTTTACCAAATATGGTCCCTGCCAATTGGGCTTGAATTTCCCCCGAGGGTCGGTCATGAGTGATCTCATAAGTTTCAACACCAAATCCCCTTCTCGAATCTTGCCCATCTTAATCTTCTTATTGTAGGCACGGGTTATTCTTCTCTGATACAACTGAGAATGATACATAGCTTTCATCCTCTTTTCATCCAGCAGTGTTAACTGAACCAACCAACTTTTGACCCATTGATACTCGGGGAGTTTAGATTCCAGAAGGACTCTCAATAACCTTATCTCCACCTCCACTGGTAAAACAACCTCACACCCATAGACTAAAGAGTATAGAGTGGCTCCTGTCGAAGTCCTAGCAGTAGTTTGATACCCCTATAGTGCAAACTGTAAGTATTCAGACCAATCTCGGTAATTTTCTAGTGTCTTGGCCAAGATCTTCTTTATATTCTTATTTGCTGCTTCCACCACTCCATTTGCCTATGGCCTATATGAAGATGATTTGTAGTGCTCAATCTTATAGTCCTTTATTAGTGTGGCCGTCTCTGCTCAAAACTGAACACCATTGTCTGTAACTATGTAGTATGGCAAACCATATCTGCAGATCATATTCTTTTTTATGAACCTTAACATCTGCCTCGCCCCCACGATAGCATATAATTCAGCCTCAACCCACTTGGAGAAATAGTCGATGGCCACAATGATGTACCAATGGCCATTAGTTGCTTTTGGCCTTACCTCCCCTATGATGTCAATTCCCCATACAGTAAAAGGCCAAGGAGACATCATTCTGTGAAGTTCTATAGACAGTAGGTGGCTAACATCACCATATGTTTGGCAATTGTGACATTTCTTCACAAGTCCAACACAATTCGCTTTTATGGTGAGCCAAAAGTACCCCCTGGCGGGCTATATTCTTTGCCAAGACAGTCTCATTCATGTGTGGTCCGCACACCCCTTCATGAATTGCTTCCATAAGCCTCCGACCTTTATCCTTGTCGATGCACCTGAGGTGTACCCCGACTAGCATTCTTTTGTATAGCATCCCATCGTGGCTTATGAACTATCGAGACAACATTTATAGGGATATCCTTTCTTTCTTATCAACGTCATCCAAAAATTGCCTAGTTACCTTTGTAAATCATAGAACCAAGGTTTCTTAGTGGCATCAACTGGCGTTACTCTCACCTCTTCGTAACAGGGGGCTCAAGACTTTATGAGAATTAAGGGTCTGGCCTTCAGTTGTTTCCCACTTTTCCACATGGAGGCTAGTGTGGCTAGGGCATCAGCTACCTGGTTTCCTTCCCTTGGCAGATAGACGAATTTTCACTGTGTGAAGGAGCAGAGGATGGTGGTCAAGTATTCCCAGTACAGCCGTAATCTGTCCTCTTTTGTCTCCCATTCTTTGGTGGCTTATTTTATAACTAGTATGGAATCCCCATAGACAGTGACATTTTCTGCCCCTGCATTATGCAATGCTTCAAAGCAAAGATGCAGGCTTCATATTCTGCTTGGTTATTGGTTGCTTTAAATTTGAGACTTTTTGCTATCGGGATCATTTCTCCTTCTGGCATAACCAAAATTACTCCTATCTTAGCCCCTTTATTATTGACAGCTCCGTTAAAGTACATTCCCCAACCTTGTATTTCTATCACCCCTAAATGCTTGTCGGGGAACTCTAACTTCCACTCTTGGGCATCACCCACTGGACTTTACGCCAAAAAGTCTGCTACTGCCCTTCCTTTTACTATCTTTTTGGCCATATACTCTATATCAAATTCTGTGAGCAAAACGAGCCACCTAGCCAATTTTCCTGTAAGAGACAGGGCCTGCTGGAGGTACCTAAGGGGACCATGTTTGGAAACTGCTTGCACTTTGTAAGACTGGAAGTAGTGTCGAAGCTTCCTCATTGCCCAAATTACTGCTAGAAAAGTTTTCTCTACTAAACTATAAGTAGCTTCATAGGGTAGAAGCTTCTTACTCAAGTAATATACAACATGCTCTGTCTTCCCTTCACCTTCCTGTGCTAGCATCGTCCCTATTGCTTCCTTTTCAATTGCTACATACAGGATTAAGACTTTACCTGGTCTTGGCGGTTGTAAGACATGGGGGATTCATCAGATAATCCTTGATAGTCTCAAAAGCCTGTTGACATCCCTCATTCTACACAACAGGTTGGTCTTTCTTCAGAAGCTTAAAGATAGGGTTGCAGATGGCTATTAGTTTGGCTATGAATCTGCTGATATACTATAAACGCCCTAGAAACCCTCGGATCTCTTTTTCGTTCTTTGGTATGGGCATATCCCTAATTGCTCTGATCTTATCTGGATCCATCTCTATTCCTTTCTGGCTGACAATGTGTCCCAACAGTTTTCTAGATGGGACCTTAAAAACATACTTCTTCAGGTTCAGTCTGAGATTATATTTTTCTGCTATAGCCAAAAACTTGTCTAGTGCTTCAAAATGCCCTTCCCTGGTTGCAGGTTTCACCATCATATCATCCACATGCACTTCGACCTCTTTATGGATCATGTCGTGCAGTAAGGCGGTCACCATCCTCTGATAAGTAGCCCCTGCATTCTTCAACTCGAAGGGCATTACTTGGTAACAGTATACGCCCCATTCGATTTCTGTCATCATGATCTGATTATATCCCGAAAATCCATCCATAAAAGAATACATTGCATTGGAAGCTGCATTATCAATCAATGTATCGATATGCGGTAGGGGAATGTCATCCTTAGGGTAGGCTTTATTCAAATCTCGGTAGTCTACACACACTTTGACCCTTCCATCCTTCTTAAGAATTAGAACTATATTTGCTAACCACTGAGTGTCCTCCACCACTTCTAAAAACTTTGCCTTCAGCTACTTTTTGACTTCTTCCTTAACCAAGAGAGCCCATTCTAGCCTTAGCCTCCTTTGCTTCTACTTTATTGGAGCTATGTGAGGGTATGTAGGGATTTTGTGTTTTGAGATCTCCTTGTTAATTCTGGGCATGTCTTCATAACCCCAAGCAAACACTTTCTGTCTCTTTTTAAAGATTTCTTCCATTTTTCCTCTCTCACCATGAGTTAAACTAGAAGCAAACAATATATTTTTAGGATTATCGTCTGTGCCTAAATTAAATGATTCAGTTTGCATGGAATTAATGTAAAAAATATGCATAAAATGATCATCACAAACAGAATAACCATTAGGAAACACATCACACAAATAAGCAAATCCAAATTTCATTGCATTCACTTTTGAAAAGAAAAGATCGTCAGTTTCAAACAAAGAAGTCAGAGAAACATCAAAGTCATCATAAAAGGTATCTATGATAGAATTGAGGATGTAGGTCTCAAAGTCTAGGTCTTTATTATGATCATCAACACCCTTTTGCTCTGAAGTAGCTTCATCCTCTCTAGACTCCTCTTCAACCAGTACTAACTCCTCAATAGGGGCCTTTTCGATGGCAGCTTCCCAGTTTTGTTCACAAATTCAAAAAAAATCTTGAATCCCGGGATAACTTCCCTAGCCATTAGGAGAGGCTCTAGAGTCCCACTGTATGGGTGCCCGGTGCCTTCCTTTACAAAGATTTTCCACAGAGTCTTCTTCCTAGCAATGGTTTCTTTCTCTTTTTCTTCAGACCAGTCTGACATACCCATCTCTTTCCCAACTTTATCAACCTTTTTGAACCCTAACCCGTGCTTCAAAATAGGTACTTTATTTCCCATAAACTCTGAAGGTCCACTCTGATTTTTCCCTAATCCCATGCCAAGTAGAAACTTCATATTGCACATCATTCTTAGAACCCTTTCATCCATCTCATCTTCATAGATCACACAGACTTCAAAACTAAGGCTAAGGGAAATCTCCTTAAGGATCAACTTCAATGTGGCTATGGCGACTTTAGTTTCAGCTGAGATGGTGACAACCCTCCCTTCATGTGGAAACTTAACCTTTTGATGAAAAGTGGATGGAACGCCACCCAGGGGGTGAAACCATGGCCTCCCCAATAAAATGGCAAAGGTTACCGGGATATCAAGCACATGTAGGTCAACCTAAACTTCTATAGGCCCTGTTCTGACCAACACCCTAAAAGTTCTCTCTATAGATCTCTTGGTGTCATCATAAGCCTTGATAACCACATCAAAAGGCTTTAGGTCAGCTACCATCAATCCTAGTTTTGGCAAAATCTTTAATGGACACACATTGATGGTAGAACCATTGTCAACCATCACACAGCAGGTCACCTTCCCTTTTACTTCTGCTTTGATAAACAGAGCTTTATGGTGATCCCTCCCTTCTAGAGGTAGATCGTCATTGGAAAATGTTATCATTCCTTGAGGAGTTTCTATTAAGGACTGAACCATCTGTTCTAGAGTGGAATTAGTGGAAATCTTTCTCTGATCTAGTGCTAGGACCAGAGCTTCCCTGTGATCCCTAAAATGTATGAGTAACTCCCAAACACTGGCAACGATCTCTCTGCTTTGTTCTGCCTCCTTTCCCTTCTCTGCACATTCTACCTTTTCGGGCCTAGTCTTGGTAACCTCGATTTCTTTTTTCTTTTCTTCGTCCTTTCCCACAGACCAATTTGGCTCACACCCCTCGTTGCCCCATAGGTCATCTCATTCTTTTCTTTCATCATCAGAACTCCATATGTCCAAGACTTGTACCTATAACTCCAAGGGTTGTTTGCTTGTTCTCAAGTTTTCAGGCTTGGCTTATTGGGAATAGGGAGAGACATCAATGAAGGAGTTTAGGACTTGTTCTTCTATTAGGCCAGAGTTAACCATCATAATGGATGGGTTAGGAGGTGTTACATTTCGGTAATTGGGTAATGGGTTGGTTTGAGTGTTTGGTTTTCTATTTTCTAGGTCGGTAATTTTGCCTGAGTCTATCAAATCTTGGATTTCATGCTTTAATTGGGCACAGCTGTCTGTGTCATGCCCGATAGTCTGATGAAATTTATAAAAAAGCTTTAGGTTGGCTTTAGGCAAGGGTTGTTGCGAAGGCAAAGGTCGTAGCAGGTTCTTCTCAATGAGCTTATCAAGGACTTTGGACATAGGACGTCCCATATTAGAAATTCTCTAGGGCTATCTAACTGCACTGACTTGTACATTACTGTTCAGTGTTCGAATAGCATGAATCTAAATGTTACTGCTTGAGCTGGCCCCCTTTTTACCCCCAGAACCTCTTTCAAAGAATTTCTTCTCTTGAGCCAAATCTGATTCTTTTTGGACCCCAAATCTGTATAATTCTTTAAAATTCCTGATCCCCATATCCCTCAATTTCCTAGACAATGCTGGAACACACCCTTCTATTGCCAGGACCAACTGGTCAGACTCAGCAGGCCTATGCGTCATTAAGGACAACTTTCCCCTCCAACAAGTCAGGTAATCGGCAAAGGGCTCATTGAAGTTTTTTTTAGTATTCTGCAGATTTCTCAAGGACACCTCTAATTGAACATTGAGACCATATTGCTTGACAAAAGCAGCGCATGATTATTTCCAATCCAACTGAATATGCAGTTCCAAAGTGTAGTACCAATGAATCGGCGCTCCTTCCAATGAAATAGGGAACTGTTTAACAATTTGGCTTTCAATTAGCTCAGTAGCCTTCATGTATGTTTACATATTGCTTCAGATGAAAATGGGGATCCTCAACACCAGTATACTTCTTCATGTTCGGGAATTTAAACTTACGAGGCAGCGGTTCATCGCCCTTTCCAGATTCAAGTCATAATCTAAAGTAGCGACCATACCCTTCTCCTTTATCATCACCTGCATCTAATTCATCACTCTTTTCATATTCTTAGCCCACTCGGTCTGAGCCACATCTTCGGTTGGGATGATATTTCTTTGATTCACCAGATTGGCCAATACCGTCACATCATCTTCTTCCCTTCCTCTAATCGGTATCTCTTCATTAAGATCGACTGGATCGATTGGCGGTGCATTGGGTGGCTATGTTGGCTGACTTTCTCTGATAAGCTTAGTAATCTCCCCCATCATTTCTCTCATCATAGCCCGAGTTTCTGTTATTACCTCTTCTTTCCATCGTGCCCCAAATGCTTCTAGATCGAACCCTCTTGCCATCCCTAATTCTGAATTTCTGACCAAATGACCTGAACAAGTTTAGACCCACCCTGTTGAGCTTGAAGTATCTATAGCGCTGTAAAACAGTTGGTTAGAATGATGCATGATGTGTATGCATGATATGTAAGTTCATTTTATTTAGAAACAAAAGGTCGCACACAAAAGGATATACAAAAATCAAAGTATGGAACTTAAACATGCAAACTTCCACCCTTATTTCTCCCACACACATATTCAATGGCTAGTATCTTGTCCTAGGATTTTTGGCCTGGGTTTTAGTTATCAGCGGGAGATAATAAAACCAACGTCTGTAAGAAAACTCTCAAAAATGATTCAGATAAGTAATTGTTCCTTTAAATAAAGCCCAAGTCCACTTTCTATGAGCCAAAATCCTTAGCACCATAAACTTACTTGTCAAAGCCCATTTGAAATGGGTTATGAGTAGGCATGAAAGGCCTTTGTTGACTAGCTTGTTTATAATGGGCTTTGGTTGGACACGAGGGCCCATTTTACCTTGGATCGCTTATTGATGGGCTCAAGATTTATTTTAAGAGTCCATTATATGGCATAATACACATGCACATGGGAAAATTCCTAAGGATAGTTGCTAGGCCATTATATGAGCTTAAGTCTTGGGTGAAAAGGCTTTGGCTCCCATAACGATATACATCCATATACATCTCCCCACTCAAGGGTCAAACAACGCGGATTAGTACGTGTCGGTGAGTGACAATAATTAAATATTCCACCACCAGGTTTGAGTGAAACGTAGGTAGCGAAGTACTGACTATTGTCGAGCTTATTCGAGACTGAAGTGCTCATTGTGTGCAAAATGTGTAGTGAATGCATAAATGCAAGAAGAAATAAGAAAATAATTAAAGATGATAAAACACAAAATGCTGGAATCAATTTCTCTATCCCCAATGGAGTTGCCACTATAGGCGGCGGGGGTTTAGCGCGCACCCAAGTATTTGGCGACCACGGGCACTGTGTGGGCTCAAGGCCCACTAGGAAATACGATATAGGTCATGGGCCTATTTGGAGATGGAGTCACCACCCGGATAAAAGCCGAGACACACTGTACAACAACTGGATCCCACAGAGGTTCCCAGAAGCCGTCATCAGAGATCGAATTCAAAAAACTGGGTATGAGCGTTTGAATGCTCACCCAACCTTGCAGTTGGCCTCCGTTTGTGTTTTGCATTTTATTACTATTTAATTATTTCATAATTTAACACACGTAATGAAATTGCCTTCGGGTAATTGTCAGATTTTATAATTAGTCCGAGTTTGCACATTAGTCCAATTTCATGCCTTTAAGTCCCAACATTCAAAAAATGCAGTAAATAAAATAAATAATAATTTACAACCCTACATTCAAAATCGAATGGGGAAAGGGATTAAGGATTACAATGCTTTTTAGCTAAATAAATAAAATAATATACAGAAAATAAACCAATAAAATAACTTAAAAGCGGCAATGTACAAGGGATAACTAGCAAAAGTGATTACTCGATGACAGAAATCATCAAGTAATTCTTGTAAATAACACATGGTTAGCCCTTCCTTTCACAAAAAAAAAAAAAAGAAATCACGCGTGATAATATTTACAAGGGGTTCTACAAAAAAAGAGGTTTTTACATTATGGACTAAAGAAACCATCATAATAATCAAGATAATCACCATCATGCAATCATACAGAAATATTTAAGGTCAAAAAAGGACATACCGAAGCGGACATCATGACAAACGTTAGAAAAAAAATGAAGCAGGAAGCAAGTTAACCCTGTCAACAGAGGCTCTTACAATTCTGAGGCAAAAAGGCGATACACACACAAAAGATAGACTCCCTAAAGGCCTGTCAATATAGCGATTGCCTCATCAATGAGGCGATCGCCTCATTGGGATGGGGCGTCACAAAGGCATCACCTGATCACCAGGCCAGCTTTGATTCCCAAGACGTACAAACTTCTACTCTAAGTAACCAAAGCATGCATATACACACTCTACACTCATCATACTACGACTACATGTAAAAGTATTCAAAGATCCATTAATAAATGAGATATCAAGCATGACACATTAGAGATAAACCTAAAATGCACTAATGGCTTAGTTACACATAAGCAAAAACACACAAAATGATGAACATGTCAAGTTTAAGTGCAGATTTTATACCAAAATGAGAGGCCCTCAGAGCTATTTTGATTGAGATCCTTGCTAAGATGTGGTATCTACCTTTGACATAAGTTTTTTCCTTCTTCTTTTATGGAGAAAGTGGACCTATTTGCTTCAACCTTCTTTCTCTTTCTTGAGGATATTTTTTTTTCTTTTCTCTTCCCTCTGTGTTTCTTTTTTTTCCAGAGCTCCCCTCTCTCTTCTTTTTTTTTTCAATCCCCCCCTTCTTTTTTTTTCTTTTTTATTCTTTAGCTTTCCCATGCCCCTAAGCTTCCTAGCCCATCATGAGCTCTCATAGCCTTTTTTCTTTCCCCAAAAATCTTTTCCTCACGAGGTATGGAGAGTGGGGCCCGCACCACTTGGTCATCATGATTGCAGCTGCAAGTGGGCTGCCATAGAGGCGGTGCCTCATCGATGAGGCAATCGCCTCTATGATGAGGCGATCGCCTCATTACACTGAGGCGATGCCCCTTTGGCCCGGACCTGCATTGGGTCCGAGCAAGTTTAGGTCAAATTTGGATAGTTGGACTTGGTTTTGGGTTTTTCAGGCTTTGGGGCTTTCAAGTCCACCCTCCACTAGAGATTCAGGCTTCATTCTCATGTCCAAGTTTCACATTTTCATCATCGGGCTTGACAACGGGACAGTCAAACTGAGCACCCCTAATTTGTCTCCTAACACGGGTTGACCGAATCGGGTGTCTACAATAGTTTTCTATAAATTATGATTATTATTTTAGCCAAAAGATGCATCGGTCCCGGTTTGATCCTAAGACACTGAGCCTTTATTGGTTTGTTTTAGTGGACTACCTATTTTCTATAGGTGAGTCGTTAGTCGGTAATCAACTTTAAAAAAAATTTCCTTTTCTTAATCTGTTTATCTTGTTAAAATGTGTCCCATTGAGTATGTCATAAGATTGTTATTTTAATTTTCTAGTGAATCGGATTAAGGATGTTAGAGGAATCAATCTTCAATAATATTTTACTTCCATTAGATGAATCTGTGAGTTTGTAAATGCCTCTATCATAATTTATTTGAATTCTAATGAAAATTTTATAAATTTGACTGTTAATGCAAAAGGAAAGTTTTATAAACAATGAAATAAGAACTTTTTGTTTCAAAAAAAAAAATTAATTGATGAAGTGATTTTACAAGCTAATAAAAAAAGAACATGAAATAAAATAGCTAAGAAAACAGGAAGTTTGCTAAAGTTGTTGATAATAATTATTGATTGGTTAATGATTGGTGTGTTGATGCGCTCGCTCTAATCATTGTCTCCTGCCTTTATAGTCCATCATCAGTCTTCAGTTATAAGAATTAAATTTCTACAATCCCAGTCTCTTGAGTTGCTGCTTCCTCAGCTTCCAAAAACGTACTCAGCTTGAAACCTTCTTTCCACCTTTTGCATTAAGTCTCACATTACTATTGATGAGTCGGGCCTTATTCATTCATGGACTTCACGGGTTTATTTATATTTAAAAGAAAATTACGCAATTGTACATGTTTTGAGTTCAGTTTTCAACAAAATACTCTCTTTCTTTTAAGTGCTCAATTTTTTTTAGGAGTACTCAATTTTTTATTTTATTTTTATTCCTTTTTAAATTCTTTTTATTCCTTTTTTTTTCTTTTTTTTATTTTTTCTTTTTCTATGTTATCCTTATTTTTTTAATTTTTGTTTAATTTTAATTTTAATTTTAATTTTAATTTTTTTCTTATTCTCCACTGTCCTTATTTTTTCATTTTTTTCTTTTATCTTTATATTTATTTTTCAATTTTCTCACTTTTTATTTATTTTTATTTTTTTCTTACTTTCTATTATCCTTATTTTTTTAAAAAATTATTTGTCCTTTTTTTTTATCTTTTTATTCTTAGTTTTTTGTTTTTAGTTTTAATTTTGGGTATTAATACATATATAGGTGTTGTGCTCTATTTCAAAAACTATAATTAAGATATTTAAATTATATAACTCATGCTAGTTTTAATAAATAATATATATATATATATATATATATATATATTAGGCTAATGTTATTTTATTCATTTTATATATGGAAAATAAACTAAATATACAAATAATAAAATAGAAATAAATGAAACATATTTTCAAGTTTCATGCATTTAAAAAAAATGGGAACTTGAATTCAAATTAATTGATACGCATGTATCAATTATTTTTATTTATTTTTCATTTTAATTAATTGAATACAATTATATTTGAAATTTATTACTTAAGGCCAACTATTTCTTTGATAATTGTTTTCTAATAATTTACAGTTACTCAAATTATCATATTCAAATGCTGTGTTTTATGATTTTGAGATATTTTTTTCAATTTCAAATACTATTCTTACTTTTAGATACTCTGTTTGAGTTTTAAATACTTATTATAATCATATCATATCCTTTTTTTCTATATTATATACGAATAAAATTCTAAAAAATACGGATAATATTCAAAAATGCATATAACTGAATAATGAATATGATATCTGTTTTGCATTTTCAATATATACAAATAAAATTTTGAAAATATACGAATAATATTAAAAAATGTATATAACTAAATACTAAATATGACACATGTTTTGTATTTTCAACATATATGAATAAAATTCCAAAAATATATGAATAATATAAAAAAAATTTGAATAATAAATATGACATATGTTTTACATGTTCATCATATACGAATAAGATTCAGAAAATATTTAGATAATATTAAAAAATGTTAAATGATGATATGTCACATGTTTTGCACTTTCAATAATATTCAGAAAATATTTGAATAATATTAAAAGAATGTTGAATAATGATTTGACATATATTTTACACTTTCAACATATACGAATAATATTCAGAAAATATTCAAATAATATTAAAAAATGTAGTTAACGAAATAATGAATATACCACCTATTTTGCATTTTCAACAATCTATTTTAACAAACAATATTGGATACATGTTTTAAATTTTTAATAAACTATATATGGCAGTAAACAAATGTTCAATATTGTATGTATTTTTGTAATAAACACACAATATGTATAAACAACATACAAATAATATATTATTTGTATAATTTACTAATAAAAATATAAAATTAAAACAAAAAATTATTATAGAAAACACACAATAGTTACAAACAGTCATACAATAGAATCATTTATCCGTTAAAAATATCCAATGCATCACTAGTAATAATATTGATCCAAATTTTGGTAATTGGTACGAATACGTTTTTGGTACGCTCATATTGAGCTAATTCACTGTATTTACTTTTAACGATTTAACCTATTGAAAATTAAATTAAATTGATGGGGATGAAAACTTTAAATTTTAATTTATTTAAAAAAAAAACTCATAAAAATACAAAAATAAAATCCATATAATTATTCATACATGTTATTATACTGAAACACATAATATATATCTATATATGTATTACATGTTTATTCTTTTTTCGTAAAGATATAGGTATCAAATTCCGCTATTTTTTATTTAATAGAAAAAAATTATTTTTACCGTGCAGTCCATTACTTTTGCACAAATTTTACTAATTAGTACAATAGAAGTCATTGATGCCCACAAACTAAAACAATTTTAAATACAAATAAATTCAATTGAATTTAACTACAACTATTCTATTACATAATTACAAGTACAAGTCGTTATACAATTAAATTACTAATTATTCCACGTTAAAGCTATACTGCAAGCAAGATCTGAAATGCTTCAATTGAAATTGCTCTGAAAGAAATAGCCCCTCCTTTAGCAAAGGAGAATCGAAATACTAAGAAAGTTAAGATTCGTGACAAGGAAGATGAGCAGATTGACAGTAGCAGCCAAAAGAAAATGTCCTTCAAGGATAAACTGATGGCCGACGCTATGAACATCAAAAATGAATTAAACACTTAAGAAATTGATATAGAGGTAGAAGATGGAGACATGCACTCCCAATGTGAAAATGGAATCCTGATGATTCAATTCTCATATAGAGTCCACTGTCTCATTGCTCAATTACTCAAGAAAACGGTCATTGTTCGTTTGCTGGGTCAATTAATTGGATATAAATTATTATGTGCAAAGATCAAGGAGCTTTGGAAGCCAGAAAATGGTTACAAATCATTGACTTAGATAACAACTACTTCTTAGTGAAATTTAACAATGAGAATGATTACTCAAATGCGCTCCTGAAAGGACCATCGATCGTATTAGGACACTACCTCACAGTCCAACTATGGAACCCATCCTTTAGCACTAATGACAATGATTTATCTTCCATTGCAGCGTGGATTAGGCTGCCTGGTCTACCGCTATAGTATTATCATAAGAGTGTCCTTCATGCTATTTCAACAAAGGTGGGTGGACCAATCAAAACTAATTATAACACTGAAGTGGGAGACAGGGGAAAGTTTGCCCATGTGGCAGTGGAATTAGACCTTCAAAAACCATTAGAGTCTCGCATTCAAATAGATGGGCGGCTACAACAAATCAAATATGAGTCCCTCCCAATCATCTGCTATCATTGTGGAAGATATGGGCGCGTCAAAGATCTGTGTAATTTCAAAGAAAGTAGGGAAGAGCTACATGGTAGCATCAACCAAGAGGAACAAATTCAGCAAGGGAACATAATGATCAATTCTGTGGAGACCCAAACAAGAGATTCACAGGGACCACCGGAGGAAGCCATGGAGAACCATACTCTTGGTCCGTGGATGCACACTCCGACGAGGGGACGGAGAAGGATGAGTAAAGGAAACTCCGAGAATTAAGCAAACATGAGTGATTTTACAAGGAAAACATTGACTCAATCCAAATTTGATACACTAGCACAATTAGAGGAAGACTTACTTATAAGGAAATTTGGGGAGAATCAAATAGAAGAAGACAATTCCTATAATACTGGCATCAGTGAGGAACGGATCTTTCATAAATGGAGTAGTCATATATTACCTCAATCTTTGAAACTAAGCTCCCAAAACAAAAGCAATGGGCCTAACCTATCCAAAGACACATCCAATAAAGTTGGAAAGGGCATAATCATATAATCCATAAGTAAGCAGTAGCAAACCTAGCCTGAAGCCACATAACGCCCACTACGCCTACATCAGAAACAGTTACTGCTTAAACGTCTTTAAATCAAAAAATTCATACGGTTGTGTGTAGTACTAAAACTAAAAGGAGAAATTAAGCCCTTAGATCTTCTGTCAGAGATAGATCAAGCAAACTAGGGAGACCTCCTGACCTAAAAAGCATGGTAAAATTAAAATGGCAAAGCTACCATGAAAGCTAAAATAAAAAAAGTGGTGGAGAAAGTATCACTAGCCCTCCTACGAACTCTAAATTTAGAGGAGACAAGTTTAAACATGGATGAAAATAACCATGATGGAGAGGAGAATAAAGCTTCTCCTTCTATAGAGGAAACTTAAAATCATAAGCTGTTAATGCAGCCTCTAACTCCTTTTTTTCCTTTTTCTCTTTTTATTTATGTATCCTATAATTATGTAGAATTGCCAAGGGGCAGCTAGTCCCAAATTTTGTCGCTCACTTTTAAATTTTTTAAGGTTTACAAGCCAGGTGTTTTTGTTTTAACAAAGCCTAAAATCAGTGGTTGCAGAGCTAACGTAGTCATTAGAGCCACATATTTCCCGAATTCATTTCGAGTTGAAGCAAATGGTTTCTCGAGAGGCATTTGGGTCATGTGGGATGATCGTGTGAAGCTTCAGGTTCTTGTTAGCAATAAACAATATGTTCATATAAGCATCTCCAATTTTAATAGGCATCAAGTATTAGTCATTGCTGTCTATGCTAATCGCCAAGCCAAGATTTATGACCATCTTTAGAGCCATCTCCATAAGATAGCAACTACTACAAACAAGCCTTGGGTGATTGGAGGTGACTTTAAAGCTATTTTATTGGAGAGTAAAAAAAATGAAGGGTTGTCCAAAAGGATTGGCAGCTATAGTAAATTTAGAGGATGGGTGCAAGAATATGATTTACATGATATGGGTTTTGTGGGTTCGAGATTTACCTGGGCATGTGGCATCATTCATAAAAGAGTTTATAGGTTTATATGTAACAATAGTTGGTACAAAAAAATTTCCTAAGTCTTGTGTTTGTCACCTTGCCAAGCTGAATTCATACCATAGGCCAATAATGCTAATGGTAGAGGATAAAGAGAGTAGACCTAAGAATAGAAGGCCTCCACCCGTGTTGGTACAACTTTACCAACCAAAATTGGCAACAAACGTTATCAATGCTTACAAATATCGCAACCCTTCAATCCCATATGCTAGAATGGAACAAATATACTTTTGGGAATATTTTTGCTAATAAGAGACATATTCTCAACAGGATTACAGGAATTCAAAAAGCTAAGGAGCACTATGATTCTGCTAACCTCCAAAAGGTAGAAAGTGAATTGTTAAAGGAACTTGATAATCTCTTACTTGAAGAAGAAGTCTTCTAGAGACAAAAAGCATCTTATGATTTTATCAACCTTAGTGATCGCAATACAACTTTTGTTCATGCTCGGGTCAAAGCCGGAGAAAGATGTAATCAAATTAAATATCTTCGACTTCAAAATGAGCAGTGGTGTAGCGATGTTAATCTTCTGAAGGAGGATACATTCGCTTACTTTAACAAACTGTATACTGAAGATATATCTCCCAAGTCTTCGTTTCCATTGCATGGTTGTTTCCCGCCTTTTAGTCAAGAAGACTACTTAAGCTTTCTCAATCCTATCTCTCTTGAAGAGGTCAGAGGAGCTCTCTTTAAAATGAATCCCTTTAAGGCTCCAGGTCTTTATGGTTTTAATGCCTTCTTCTTCTAGAAAACATTGGGAACTCCTTAGGTAAGACCTTTATCACATGGTCAAACATGTCTTTGATGGAGGTTCCCTTGATGCACAATTAAATAAAACAAATCTTTCCTTAATTCCCAAGATTCCAGAGCTTGAATTATGGCACCACTTTAGACCCATCAGCTTATGTAATGTCAATTACAAGCTAATAACCAAAGTCATTACAAATAGGTTGAAAACAAGTATGGGAAAGGTTGTTAGTCCCATGCAAGCAAGTTTTATTAAAGGTAGACAAATTACTGAAATATTATTATCGTGCAGGAGATGATACATTCTATTAAGAGGAAGATTGGCAAGAAGGGTATTATGGCGATTAAAGTAGACCTAGCTAAAACCTATCACCGCTTGAGTTGAGATTTCATTCTTGACACCCTAATTGACTTAGGTCTTCCTTATAACTTCATCAATGTAATAATGAAGTGCATTACATCTAGTACCGTGCAAATCACCATTAATGGATAATTATTTAATGAATTCAATTCATCTAGAGGAGTGTGCCAAGGGGACCTGATGTCACCCTATATCTTTGTGTTATGCAAGGAGCGTCTCTCTTAAGCAATCAATATGGCAACGGGGAAGGGTGAATGGAAGCTCCTCAAAATTTCCAAGTATTGCCCATCCTTGTCTCATTTATTTTCGCTGATGATTTAATATTGTTTGCCCAGACAGATAACAAGAGCATAGCGGTAATCCAATATACGTTGGAGGAATTTAGTAAAGCATCAGGACAACTAATCAATAAGGATAAATCTATGATTTTTTTCTTGAAGAATACTCCTAAGCAATGTGCTGATAGGATAGCGATGGCAATGGGCTTTCAGATTACTAGTGACTGGGGTAAATATCTGGGGAACCCAGTTATCCACCATAGAGTAGGGACTAGAGTGTATCAACCATAGGTTGACAATCTAAGAAAAAAAAACCCCAAAAAAAAAACAAGGAAGAACCAAAAAAAGAAAGAAGAAGAACACGCAGGAAGAAGAACACTCAAGATGATGAAGGAAAACGAGGGAAGATAAAAAAGGATACGTGTGTAATTTTTAATAAAAGTAGGGCACACGTAATGGATATTTTGTTAAAAATTATATCTAAAAAAAAGGATATTTTTGTAAAAATCCTTATATTTAATTAATATTGGGCCGAATATGTTTATAGCTTAATGGGCATAATTTTAATTCTAACCAGAAAATTATATCCGGGCTCAAATATTAATATATAAAAAAATTGTACATTAACAAAATATTGGCATATTATATTATATTTAAATAATTTAAATATAGTTTTTATTTTCATTAAAATATTATTTTATTTTAAAATTATTTAATATTGTTATTTAAAAATATTAATATATTCTAAACATATTAAATAAGTCATAAATGAATTATATGATGTTTAGATTTGAGTTTAAAGTGTTGATACAAATTAATTAAACAACTCATTTTCGGTTTGACCAATTTATTGTTAGATATGTCTTAATATGATTTATTTATCACATGCTGTCACAAATTTTTAGACATATATATATATATATATATATATATATATATATATATATATATATATATATACTTTTTATTTTCATTAGAATATTATTTTATTTTAACAATTTTTAATATTTTTATTTAAAAACATTAATATATTTTAAACATATTAAATGAGTCATAAATGGGTTATCATGTTTAGATTTGAGTTTAAAGTATTGACACAAATTAATTAAACAGCTAATTTTCAGATTGACCAATTTATTTATTTATTTTTTGGACTAAGAGGAGGGCATCCAGGCCAAACACAAAACAAGGAGACTTAAGAAAATTCTCACACTCCTTAGCCAGGAGACACCATATCTGTCACCTTCTAAAAGTTGAACCACCTCTCCAGATGGAGAATTAACCATATGCACTCCAATGGGCTGAAGAAGAGCATCATTTGCTAATTTAACACCTAAAGAATTTCCTTCCCGCAGCATATGAACAACCTTAATACTCCAATCCCTCTTCAAGTAATCCAGGCACATGAAAGCTAGGTTAGCATGTACTCCTTTGCATATGGACTTCTGGTTAATCCACTCAACGACAATAGTTGAATCCACCTAAAGTATAACTCGCATAAACTGTTGACTCTAAGCAAGATGAAGACCTTGCAGAACTGCCTAAAGCTCAGCACTAATAGCATTACAAACCCCAATATGCATAATGAACCTGTAATCCACCTCCCTTACGAATCTTGAATCACTCCACCCCCATCAGCTCTTCTACACAGCCTTTTACTACACCCATATGTATTTAACTTTTCCCACCCTTGTTGCGGAGGCTTCCAAAAAACAAGTTTATCCATATATGTACCTAAATAAAGCTAATTACCCCTGTGAGCTAGCATAACACATTTGACTTCCTCACAATATTCTAGAACCTGCTTAATTCAGGAATGGATAGGGACTTAAGCTCCTTTGAAGACAAGGTTATAGCGCCACTTCCAAAGCCACCACAAAATAATTGCAAACTTTTCGTTCCATTTCAAAAAGTGACTATCACTACTTTTAACCAAAAGATTCATCCAAATCCACTCATCAAAAGGAGTTGTCCAAAACTCCTAGATTTTTACCAAAGGCAAAAGGATGTTCCAAACTGCAGATGCCTGGGACAGTCCTCAAAGATATATAGCAGAGTTTCATCTCTGCCAATGCACTAGGGACAAGTGGTATTAGAGGTAAAACCTCTTCTGACCCGCTTTACATTTATCATAATCCTACCATGCTTAACTATCCAAATAAAAGAATGAATTTTTTAAAGGGACATTAAGATGCCAAATCTGCTTCTAAATTCAATCATTTCTTGTCGAGCCGTCCTACTACATTTCATAGGCAGACTTTACTAAGAAATTACCATTAGAAGAGAATGCCCAATAAGTCTCATCCTCAATAACATGATTAACCTGAACCAGACAAACAGAGATACAAGCTGAAATATTAGCGGGGAAAATTCCATGTAAAGCTTCTCAATCCTAACCTAGTCCCTATACCCAATAACTTGTAACTAATCTGAACATCAACCACAAGGTTAATTTCAACCAAAGCCATAAAGATTAATGGAACATCAAGTAGCCATTTATTCAACCAAAACAAAGTATTTTGCTCATTTCCCACTCTCATACACACCAACTGAAAGAACTATAGAGGCTTTCACAATACCCTTCCAAACCATCGAAGAATTATTTTTCCTAACTAAATAAATAATCTTCACCTCTGAACAACAATGCTTGTGCCTTATAACCTTTGACCATAAGCTGCCTCTTTCCACTATCAAACGCCACCCCAATTTTATGATAAATGCATTATTGTTGTGCCAAAGGTTTCTAATACTTAAGCCATCTGAACTCTTAAGCAAAGTGACCACCTCCTAATTGACAAGTCTCATTAGCAGAGAGCTATTAAAGGCACCTCCCTAAAGAAAATGGCAAGTGACTTTGTTCACCTCCTAAATAATCGAAGCAAGGATGGGGCTCGTCTGCATAAAAAAACTAGGAATGCTCATCAACACGAACTGAACTAAAATGGTCCAACCCACAAAGGAAAGAGTCTTTGATTTCCAACCCATTAGCCTCACTGAAATTCTTTCAACCACTTACTGAAAATGATTTCTAGATAATCTCCCGTGAACAGCATACATCCCCAGATATCTACCCATCTCCTAAACAATAGGGATCCCTAACAAATTAGATAACTTAGTGGCTAGCTTCGCACTAACATTTTAGAGACAAAAAGAATTGATTTAACAAAGTTAATCTTTTTTCTTAAAGCAGAAAAAATCTATTAAGAACATCCAAAATAATTCTCATATGAGATTCATTGGCCTCAATAAATAATACCATATCATCTACAAACATTAAATGAGACAAAGGAGGACCTCGTCTAGACAAGCGAATAAGCTGCCATGACCCATCAACACCAATTGATTGATTAGTTATGACAAACACTCAATGCATAAAAATAAACAAATAGGGGGATATTGGATCCCCTTGTCGGATCCCTCTTCAAGGATTAAAGGACTCTAACTTAACACCATTCCAAAGGACAGCCATCGAGGTAGAGGAGATGCAACTCATAATATTTCTTATCCAATTAGAATTCAACCCAACATCTTGTAAAGTATACCTCAAAAATCCTAAGACAACCTATTGTACGCTTTCTCGAGGTCAATCTTTATAGCCATAAAGCCCTTGCTAGATAATTTGGAATGCATAGAATGAATAACTTCTTAAACACCACAATATTATCTATAATTTGGTGCCTTGGAATAAAACTACTCTGCATTAGGGCCACTAAGAGAGGGAGAAAAGGTTTTAACTGATTGATTAAAACTTTAGTTAAGAACTTATATAACACATTACAAAGGCTAGTTAGGCGCATTTGCTTAAGAAATTCTGGGTTAAAAACCTTTGGGATCAAAACTATAAGAGTCTTGTTAATATATGAAGGAAGCTCTCTAGTTTCAAAAAACTTCAGTGAAAAATTGCATATTGAATCTTTAACCACGTCTTACATTCTTTGAAAAAAACCTACTTGATACCCATCAGGTCTAGGAGCTTTGAACGAAGCCACGTTGAAAATAGTCTCCCTTTTCTCATCAATGGAAAAAGGACTCACAATATATTCCTACTGACTGAGAGTCAAATTTGGAAACAAATGCTGTGGGAAATCAATGTTAGTTCTAACACTTCTCTGCTCATCCATATACAAATTTTTATAGAATTTGCTTACCATCCTTGGAGAATATTTTGATCCCACACCCAATTATTTGATTCATCTTTAATGCCCTATATAAACTTTTTTCCTCCTCCTTGCCAAAGTGGAGAGGTGGAAAAACTTAGTGCTACTATTACCTTAGTATATCCACTCTTCTCGGGATTTTTAATAGCAAAACACTTCTTCCTACTACAAAACTAAGTTGAAATCCTTTTTTAGTTTATATTCCAACCCTAAAATCCTATGAGAAGGATCTTAAGCAAGAATTTTTTAAATGCCTTCAAGTCGAGCCCAAAAACGCCTTTTCCTAGCAAAGATATTTTTGAAGCAAGAAGTAATCCATTCTTTAAGCTTATGAGCTAAATCAGTAGTATTATCTAACACTGACTTTTCCTTTAACCAATTAGCCTTAACTACTTCTTTAAAGTCATGATTAAGGGGCCAAACTGCTTTAAATCTGAAAGGACGACTAATGGCAATACCGGTTGAAAGTTAAAGCTTGATCAACAATGAATGATGATCCGAACAGGTCTGAGGGAGGTGAGTAATAAAACTATTAGGAAAAAGATATTGCCATGCTAAATTACAAATTGTTTTATCCAGTCTTGCCCCTCTAAAGCTTGTGGTAGAGTTTCCTCTTAACCAAGTCAAGCAAGGACCAGTAAACCTGAGATCAAAGAGCCCTTCCTCAAACATCCATTAGTTAAAAAGTGCATTGGGCATCATAGAGAAACAAGCATAACCCTAGTTTTAAATTATTCTAATATAAAATGAGATTTATAGTGTTAGTACATTTTAAAAATCAACTTTAATTATTTTATTATTTTGTGGTTAATATTCATTATTTTATGTTTAATTATTTTTCTACGTAAATATCTTTATTTTGAAATTTCTTCTTCTTTTTCTTTTTCTTCTTCTTATTATTATAATTATTATTATTATTTTGGATAGTATTATTTTAATAATATTAATTTATATGCATTATTATTTTTATCAACTTACATTATTTATTTTATTATTAAATTGTTTTATTTGTATTAATGTTATTTTTTTAAGTGTTATTTTATGTGTACATTATTGTGTGATGTGTGTGTGTTTATTATTATATGTGCGAATATACATATGAGTATATTTTTGTGGTGTAGATTCATTTGGCTAAAGTATTATTATTATAATATAACGTTTTATTATATATATATATATATATACACATGTATGCATACAACAAACCCACATACATGCACATGCATTAAACACCAACACACAGCACAAAAGAAAAAGAAACATGAACCAAAGTAAGAAACAAAAAAAAAAAAAACACATGAGACTTTATCTTTCTTTCTTCCCTGCACCGTCCAACTTTTATACTGTCATTGTGCCTCCATCACTTCCGGCCACCGTTTCTTGAGCTTCCGGTCTCTATCAACTCTCTGAGCTCCGGTGATTATGATTCCAAGCTCCGTCTAAGCTTAAACCCGATTGTTTGTGAGTTTTCTCGATTTTTTGGTTTTAAGCTATTATGTTTTTTTCAGTTGATTTAAACAAACTCCCTTAAGAAAAGTTGTTCCTAGTAGCTTGATCTTCATGAGTAAATTTTTTTTTTAATTTTTGGAATTTATTTTAATTTTTGTGAATTTTTGAATATTTTATTATTATTTTATTAATTTTCGTAAATTAATTATTAAAATTATAACTTTGGCATATTTGGTGTTATTATTAATTTTTATTAATTTTAGAGTTGAGATTATAATTTTTGTGATTTTTATGTAATTTTTATAATTATTTTATATTATGTCAATATTGGATAATTAGGTTAAAGTTTGATTTTTGTTGAAATTGTTGTTTAAATATGTGTTTTGGTTAATATTAGTAATATATATGTTGAGAAAATAATTTTTATGCATTTATATAAATTTTATATAATTTTTGAGTAATATTAGTATTTTTGCATTATAGGGGGTAAATGTGTAATGTTGTGTTAATTATAGCTAAATACTATATTTTAGTTGGTTTTAATATTATTTAAGGAAATAAAATTATTTTTACAAATTAATTACTATTTTTAACTAATTAATACTATTTTTTCAAAAATTGTTTTCAAATAATATATTATATATTATTTTGGAAATAAAACGGGTTTTTAGTAATTTTTAATATGTATTTAGGCTAATTATGTTATTTGAATATATAAAGTGAATTTTTATTAATTTTTATTGAATTATCAAGAAATTGGATTTTTAATAATATTATATTATTATTTTGGGATTTTTACTTAATTATTGAGAAAATAATTATTTTTAGTGTTTTAATGTTAAATATGCTATATTTTGATATTTTGAGTATATTTGTGTAAATTATTGATTTTTAATATATTTATTATATTATCTAGAATTTTGGTGAATTATAGACCTCGGTTGGGGAAATTGTGTAGTTCAAGATCTCAATCGAGGGGTGTGTGAATTCTGGGTTTAGAAGTTCATTTTTCTTGTAGGACCGACTCTACTTTTTAGTAGAGAGATGTCCATTTTACAGAGGAGGTTCTACCGAATTTTTAGTAGAATTCTCGTAAAACATGACATTGGGTCAATTCTGTGTCATTATGTGTTCTAAATCTTAGATTGAGTCTCTATAGAGCTTAAGTTAGATTTATTCTGATTCTTTAATTATTTTATTTGTTGAGTTGCATTGAAACCGAGGTCTAGTAGATCGAGCTCGTCAGACCAGTCTCGAGGAGCGTACACCCGTGAGTTGTTATTTTATATGTATATTGCATTTAGGATGCATGTTTTAGCATATATTCATGTTTTAATTGAGTTTAATCATAAATTGTTTTATTAAATGTTTAGTATACCTTAGGTATATTTTTGGTATATTTCTAAATAAATGCATGTTATTTTTATTTATTTTTACTTGCATGATTACAATATACTATTGGTTTATTTTTGGTATATTTTATGATTAATTTGAATTCATCTGACATATATATACTCGAAATATACTTAATTTATTTTAGGTATATTTCTAGTATATATATGGTTTATTTTACTATTATGAATGTCATTGTACATTATTTATTTTTCGAATAGATGACTTATTTTAAATGAAGGATATCGATAGAACGTACTACCTAGTGGGCAGCACTATGATCGAGTACGTACCGGTGTGACAGATTGTAGGGTTGAATTACTAACTTATTTATGGAAATTATGATATGATTGATTTGATTGAGATGTAATGTGATTGATGGTGTGATTGCTGGGGCTCGATTGACCAAGTGTCTCAGGGCCAATCACACTGACAGTTAGACTGCTGAAGCTCAATTGACTTAGTGTCTTGGGGCCAGTCTACTGTCCATATGGAATAAGTGAATTTATTTGGAATTAAGTGAATTTATTCTGAATAATGTATTAATATTTTCTTATTGTGATATGAAAGAGATTATTTTTATTATACTGATTTGGGATTTTAATTATGATGCATATTTATTTACTTTAATTATTGCATGTTTTTATTTTAAAGCTGGCTACGGGTTCCGAATTTGAAAGAATTCCTATTCCCTAGTGTTGGTCATGACTCCTAGTTTTGGGTCATGGCACACCATGACTAACTTCCAAACTAGAGAGAACTACATTAAAATCCCTAGCAATTAACCACGGGCCATTCATATTCAACTTTGAACCCGAAAGCCTGTACCAAAGCTCTTTTCTGAGTGTGGCATTAGGACTACCATATACAATAGAGAAGAACCATCTTTGGCCATCATTTTGATCAATAGAGACATGAATGAACTAAGGATTAGTATGCAGTACCGTAATGCTCATCTCATCTCACCAAAAAAGCCAAATGCCACCACTAAAACCCAAAGCTTCCACTCTTACCCAGAACTCAAAACCCATTTTTTGACAAACTGAATATGCATTAAAACCACTCATTTTCATCTACCAAACCAAGAATAGAAGGCTTAGAAGAAGTAATCATAAACTTTAGGGTATGGTCAAACTCTCTAGAGGCCGCCCCTTAGCAATTCCATATCAACAACAATATAAAAACAATAGTTGAGAAAGAAAAAAGAGATCTTCATAACCAAGCTCTTAACAAAAATAACTTCCACATATGGGAAACCAATATGCAAATTAGTTAAGATGCCCTCTCTCAATAATCATCTCACCTTCTTTAAGGGTGTCTATACCATCATTACCTAAATAGCATTCATTCTCAATGAATTAATCTTCCCCTCCATCCCCATCCTCATCTTCTATATCATTCATCCTATCAGGAGGATCCAAGGTGTAAGGCATGTTTACAATCAAATTTTTTGGGACTTTAGATCCTTCCCCAAGCAGACACGAATTCTCTATTGCAAGAGTTAGATTTTAAGTATGTCGTACCATAATAGTGGAATTTTCTTCCCCTTTCCTCCTATACACCACAGTATGTTCATAAGCAACAACTGCTTAATGAGAACTCCCCTTATATCTTTTTTCTTTTTTCTTTATAAAATCCTTCATAACTAAAGCTAAAGGGATATTGACATCGACAGCTATATGTTTTCCTCTAGATAATGAAGAACATTAAGCCTAGAACCTCTGCCTCTTCCCCTACCTAACCTAGCAATGTAGTGGACTTATAGACCTAAAAACCATCATACCTATTATCAAACAGGCTCATACCATTCTCAAAGAGAGGCCCATCAATCTCCAAAACAGCAAAATAGGAAGAACTTGTGTTAACCCTTATATCACTTAGATGGTATCTCTTATGTTTAGGCATTGATTTTGAATCTTTCTTATATATATTAGCTCATTGACCCTCTTTCCTATTTGGCTTCTAAGATCTTCTATGGACAATCATCCATATTCCAAACTTATCATAATCTCCATATTTGTTATTTCCTCAACCTTTCTATTCGGATAACCATCAACCTCATCACTTTTCTCTACCAGCACTAGAACTTCTTCAGGTAGGTTACACACTTTTGGACAGAGGTCCTTCTTATGCCCAAAGTGACCACATTTAAAGCATATAAGATGAATGCCTTTACACTCTATTTTCCTCACTCTTCTGCACAACTTGAATTTGGACAATAAGGGTTTAGATAGGTCTAACTCAACACATCCTTGTAAACTTCCCCCTTGAGCACTCACACGTATTGGCATCCACTTTCACCGGAGTTCCAATACATTCTGCCTCGAAACTCTAATAGTTGGACAATCCTCATCATCTAAATCCATATATATTGTTCCCTCATCATCATCTGAAGTATCATCTAAAGGATCCATGTTAGGGAAATTAACTCCCTCTTTAAGCATATCTCTAAATGATCTTTGATTATCAGCCCCCATGGATTCATTCACAATCTCCATCATTTACTCCATCGGATTGTCATCATCTAACATATTCTTAGTACCCTCGATTGCCTTTCATTTTACCTTCCTAATGCTACGTTCCAGTTGATCATTCTCTTCTAGAGAGCCCTTGCTAGGGTCGCTCGTGATCGCCATTTTCTTTAGTTATTTTTTTCTTTAAAAAAGGAAAGATTTTGAATAATCTTTATTGACCAATTTATTGTTATATATGTCTTAATATCATTTAATTATCACATGTTGTCACAAATATATATATATATATATATATATATATATATATATATATATATATATATATATATATATATATATATATGTATATATATATTAAAAACAACTTCACTCATTATTATATAAAAATTAGATAATTAAGTTATTTATAAATAAAAGTAAAATTATATTAATTAAAATATAATTCTAATTTAATTGAAAGTATATTTTTTATTCTAATGAGGTTAACTTCTATTTTATTTCTAATAAAAATTAAATTAAAAAAATATAATTCTAATATAGTTGAAAATATGTTTTCTATTTTAATTAGAAACTTCTATTTTATCTCTAATTAAATTAAATTAAATTAAATTAATTAAAATGTAATTTTAATATAATTGAAAGTATATTTTCTATTCTAATTAAGTTAACTTTTATTTTATTTCTAATAAAAATGAAATTAATTAACATATAATTCTAATTTAATTGAAAGTATATTTCTTATTTTAATTTGATTATGTGTTAAGTGTAATATTTTTTAGGTTGGTTTCCTGCAATTTATGGTGTTTGTTGTTTTATTTTTATTAGAATTCTAATTTTTTTTACTATTATTTATTTCTTTACATAATTTTTTTTATTTTGCTTTGAAATAAATAAATATATGCTACAAAGTTTAATTTCTCTCGATGCAATAATGGGAAAAATGTAACTATGATGGGAGACATGCAATGATGAAGAAGACATAATTATGAAAGAAAAAAAAAAGGAAAATAAATAAATAATGAGAGGAATTTATATAAAAAAGGAGATGAAGGTGTTACTGGAAAGGAATGTTATAAAAGTAGGACAGGAAGAAGTAGAGAAGAAGTGGTAGGATGTGAAGGAGAAGAGGAATTTTTCCACACAAAGAGCTAAATCAAAAAGAGTTTTTTTTCTCTCTTCTTTAATTTTGTAAGTTTTCAATGTATTTTATTTTATTATTATTATTATTTTAAATTTGTGATGATGATTATTATGTTTGGCTAAATTTATTTATGTTGGAGATTGTTGAACTTATTTTAATTTAAGTTGATTCGAATATTAGTTTTTATTTTAAATTTCATAATTATTCGTTAAACTTAATTGATTATGATTTGGCCATTCATAATTTATTTTTAATTAAGGTTCATTATTGAGAAATTTTAATCTTAATAGAAATATAAATGCTTGTTGATTTGATTTAAGTCTAGAGATAACTTAAATTATTTTAATTTTGAATGAATGTGCTTCATGATTTATTTACTAAACTTTATTAGATTTTAATTTAATGAGAATTAATTGAAATCTTTTCAATTGATAGAAATAAATTAAGTAATTTTTACTTGAAAAAGATTAATTGCTACCTTTGAAATTCCAAGAATTACAATAGAAAGAAAAACTAATTTCTTGTAATCGGCTTAATTAAAATATAGTGATACAATCCCTAACATCATTCTTATTATTTGCTTGTTAAAAATAAAATAAAATAATTTTATTCTTTAGTTTTATTTTAGCTATTTAAAATTAGCAATTATAATTCATTTATTATTTGACTCTTAAACAAGCTAAAAATAGAATTAATATTTGGATAGACATTCTCGTGGGATTGACTTTTACTTATTCTATATTACTTGATAAACTCATATGCTTGTGAGAATCAATCAAGTTTTTGGCGTTGTTGCCAGGGATTGAATAAGTTTAACAACATAATTGGTTTTATTTTACTTGATTTAAGTTATTTCTATTTTAAATTTGGATATTTATTTATTTGTTTTCTATTATTATTTATTTATTTTAATTAATTATTTTAGTGTTGCATAATACTCGAAGAATAGGGACAGATCCTCTCATTTTTATTCCAGAACTTACACAGTTTGAAAGAGAGAATATGAGGCATTTTCAAGAGGAATCAAATACCATAGCAAAACAATGAGAAGAAGAAAGAACATTTATTAGATTTTGCCATGCCAAGTCTGGATAGTACATAGTAAAGTATTGCAAGGCCAACAATCAACACTAATAATTTCGAGATTAAATCATCCTTACTTCAAATTATCCAATCAAGTGTTCAATTTTATGGCTTGCCAAATAAAGATCCTAATGCCCATATTGCTAATTTCCTAGAGATATGCAACACACTCAAGTACAATGGGGTGTCGAATGATGTTATACACCTGAGGCTTTTACCCTTTACACTAAAGGACAGGGCTAAAGCGTAGTTGAACTCATAGCCACCAACTTCAATCACTGCATAGGATGTATTGGCAAAAGCTTTTCTGGCAAAATATCTCCCACCTTCAAAGTGAGCAAATATTATCAAGGATATCACCATCTTTAAATAATTTAGCATGGAATCCTTGAGTGATGCGTGAGAAAGATTTAAAGAGTTACTAAGAAGTTGTCCTAATCATGGTTTGCTAAGGGATGTGCTCATTAGAACTTTTTATAATAGTGTTACCCAATCCACTAGAGACACTATTGATGCAGTAGCTAGAGGTTCTTTTATACAAAAAATAGTTGAGGCTGCATTGTCACTTTTGGAAGAGATGGCAAATAATAATTTTCTTTAGCCATCAGAGACCTACTAAAGTAAGGAGGTAGAATTGGGGTAGATGCAATGACTTCTCTTCAGGCTCAAATAGTAGGACTTTCAAAGTAATTGGGGGATCTCAACCATAGAAATGTAGTGGGTGCAATAACTTCACAGCTCCCATGCGAAAATTGTAATATAATAGGGCACTTAATTGGAGAATGTAGATGTGGCAATAATGGTGTTTATAGAGATTTAAGCTTAAAGAAAGTCAACTTTTTTTGGAAATCAATTTCAAGGAAAATAGGGTAATAATCCATTCTCGAACACTTAAAATCTAGGATGGAGGAATCGCCTAAATTTTTCTTGGAAACAATTTAGTTCCCCAAGGCTTTCAAAATAATATGACAAGGCAAGCACCTCTGGGTTTTCAACAACCTCATCAAGATCATATAGCCTCAATGGAAAATAAATTAGATAAATTTTTGGAGGCTATGTCCACAAAATGAGTGATCAAGATGAAAATCAGAAGCGAATGGAAGAAAAATTTGATCAAATAGCTAAAAACCATTCATCTTCAATTCATAATATTGAGGTACAGTTAGGTTAGCTTGCTAATGTAGTAGCATAAAGAAATTAAGGGAATCTTCCAAACAATACCAAAAAAAATCCAAGGGAGCAGTTGAAAGCAATTACACTTATGAGTGGTAATGAGATAAGATCATGAGATGAGCTCAAGAAAGATGTGGTTGAGACTCAAGAAAAGAAAATTTAGAATGGTGATGATGACTCTAAGGAAGGCAAGGAGTAGCAAGTTAAAGATAGTGATGGGAAATAGCAGCCGTTTATATTTAACTCATAGAAATAAGAGACAAGAATGTCTTTTCCACAAAGATTGAAGAAGCCTAATGATAAAAAGAGGTTTGCTAAGTTTTTAAATACTTTTAAAAAGCTTGAACTTAACATTGCTTTTATTGAAGCTCTTGCAGAAATGCCAATATATACAAAGTACTTGAAGGATATTATCACCAATAAAAGGAGATTGGATGACAACCAAACTGTAGAATTAACTAAGACCTGTAGTTCCATCATCACTCATAAAATACCAACCAAATTAAAAGATCCAGGGAGTTTTACTCTTCCTTCTATTGTTGGTGCTCAAGAATTGCTTAAATGTTTATGTGATTTAGGTGCAAGTATTAACCTTATGCCATTTTCCTCTTTTCAGGAAATTATAGCTTAGGAAGTTAACCCCTATGAATATGACTTTGCAACTTGCAGATCATTTCATAAAGAAACCATATAGGATCAGTGAGGATGTTTTGGTTAAGGTAAAAAAATTTATTTTTCTTATGGATTTGTAGTCTTGGATTTTGAAGAGGATAGTAAGTGTCCTCTAATTCTTATAAGACCCTTTTTAAATACTGGGAGAGCCATCATAGATGTTCATAAAGGGAAAATCACACTTAGGGTTAGTGATGAGAGTGTGGAGTTTGTGATACCTCGATTAATGAAATACCTAATTAAAGTGGAATTTTGCATGAGAGTGGAAGTTGTAGATAAGTGTGTGAGGGGGGTAAATTTAAATAAATAGATTCTTGATAAAAGCTTAGAGTGTGAAGTAAATGGTGAACCCTTATAAGAATCCACTTTTATTAAGCCTAAAATTTTAGTGCGTAACGACAACCTCACTCCTCCATTTATTGTAAAAACCACCCAAGCTAGAGCTTAAATTATTACCTACCCATATAAGATACACCTTGTTAGGGGAGGGAAACACTTTACCCATTATCATTTCCAATAAAATGTCCATTGAACAAGAGAAAAGGATATGTGAAATAGTAAGAAATAGGGTGATGTTCGTTTGGTGGAAAATTTCAAATATAAAAGGGATTAGCCCTTCAATTGTTATGCACAGAATCTATATAGAAAAAGGGAGTAGAGCTGTCACAGAGAGAAAAATGTGCTTAAATCAAAACATAAAAGCGGTGGTTAAAAAGGAGATTATTAAGTTGTTAAATGCAGACATTATCTACCAAATTTCTGATAATGAGTGGGTAAGCCCATTGTAGTGTGTATCGAAGAATAGTGGAATAACTGTTATGGAAAATGAAGCAGGTGAGTTGATTTTGAACATGATGGCTAATGGGTGGAGAGTATGTATTAACTATCAAAAATTGAACTCATCCATAAGGAAGGACCATTTTTCCTCTCTCATTCATTGACCAAATGTTAAAGAGGATAGCAAGACATGCATACTATTATTTCTTGGATGGTTATTCGGGTTACAACCAGATTTTTATTTTTCTAGATGACCAAGATAAAACAACTTTCACATGTCCATATGGAACTTTTGCTTGTCGACACATGCCTTTTGGACTGTGCAATGCACCAACTACTTTTTAAAGATGTATGATAATAATTTTTTTTAATCTCATTGAGAACATCATGGAGATATTTATAAATGATTTTTCTTTTTTTAGTGATTCTTTAGAATTATGTTTGTCTAACCTTGACAATGTCTTGAAAAGATATGAAGAGGCTAACCTTGTTCTTAATTGGGAAAAGTGTCATTTTATGGTACAGGAAAGGATAGTCCTTGATTATAAAATTTCAAGTGTAGGGATTGTGGTAGATTGAGCTAAAATAGAAATTATAGAGAAGCTACCACCTCTAACAATATTCAAGGGAGTTCAAGGATTTATAGGACATGTGAGTTTTTATAGGCATTTCATTAAAAAAATTTCTTTAGTTGCTAAGCCTTTAACCCAATTGTTAGTTAAAGATGCTCCTTTTAATTTTAATAATGATTGTTTAAATTCTTTTAATAGGTTGAAGGAGGCTTTAGTTTTAGGCCCAATTATTTCACCTTTAGATTGGATACTTCCTTTTGAGATCATATGCGATGCTAGTGACCACGCTATGGGGGTAGTGCTTGGTTAGAGGAAAGACAACAAGCTCTATGTCATTTATTATGCAAGTAGAACTCTTGTAGAAGCTAGTTGAACTACACCACAATCGAGAAAGAGATGTTGGCGGAGGTTTTTACTGTTGATAAATTCATGTGATACTTACTTGGTTCAAAGGTTACTATTTTCACTGATCATGCAATAATAAAATATATCTTAGCTAAGAAGGATGTAAAACCATGTCTTATTCGTTGGGTGTTACTTTTACAGGAGTTTAACTTGGAGATCAAAGACAAAAAAAGGTTTTAAGAATGTTGTAGTTGATCATTTGTCCATATTATAGGATTATGAATAAATGAAGTAAGAAAAGGATATCAATGATGAATTTCCTGATTCTTTGTTGTTAGCAGTTCAATATTTTAGTGCTCTGTGGTTTGCAAACATCGCCAATTATTTAGCATATGGAGTCTTACTGCAAGAATTCTCCTATCAACAAAAGAAGCATTTCCTCTATGAGGTGAAGCACTATCTATGAGGATCCATTTCTCTACAAGATTTATGGAGATGGGTTAATTAGAAGGTGTGTTCCTAAAATTGAAATGTTGGAAATGTTGTCTCATTGTCATGATTCTGTATATGGTAAGCATTTTGGAGCAACAAAAACTGCTGCGAAGGTGTTGGAAAGTAGTTTTTTTTTCCTAATTTATTCAAAGATACTAAGGAGTATATAGAACACTATGATAAATTTCAAAGATATGGAAATATCTCTAAAAGGAATGAAATGGAACTCATATCAATACAAGAAGTAGAGATTTTTGACATTTAGGGATTGGATTTTATGGGTCCCTTTCCATCATCTCTTATGAGCCAATATATCTTGGTTGGGGAAGACTATGTGTCTAATTGGGTGGAAGCCATTCCTTCACCTATAAATGATGCTAAAGTGGTGATAAGATTTTTTAAGAAATTGTTCAGCAAATTTAGAGTACCTTGAGCTGTGATTAGTGATGGAGGCTCGTACTTTTGCAATAAGCAGTTTGAGTTACTACTTAAAAGCTACAAAGTTCACCATAGAATTGCTACCGCCCCGTATCACCCTCAAACCAGCAATTAAGTGGAGGTCACCAACAGGGAAATAAAGAAAATTTTAGAGAAAACTGTGGGCTTTTCGAGGAAAGATTAGGCGTCTAAATTGAATGATGCTATATGGGCATATCGTATAACATATAAAACTCTAATTGGTATGTCTTCTTATTGATTAGTTTTTAGGAAAGTTTGTTATTTGTCGATGGAGCTTGAACATTGAGCTTATTGGGCCATTAAGGCACTGAACTTTGATATAAAGGCAGCTGATGAAAAATGTTTGAATTGGATAAGTTTTGATTTCAAGCATATGAGAACACCAAGCTTTTCAAGGAGAAAACAAAATGATGGCATGATGCTCATATTCTCAAGAAAGAATTTAAAGTTGGTGATTTTGTTCTTTTATTCAATTCTATATTGAAGTTGGTTTTGGATAAATTGAGATCAAGAGGGAGTGGTCCATTCAAGGTGCAACAAGTCTTCTCTTACGATACGCTTGAACTCATCAATTTTAAATGAAATTGTTTTCAAGTAAATGGATAGAGGTGCAAAGTGTATCAAGGAGGATTTATGCCCAATGAGAGGGAAACTCTTTTCCTTCATCAACCTTAATGAACAATTATAGTTTTGGTCATGCTATAGACCTAAAAATTAGCATTATATTTCATAACATTATTTTATTTTTAATTTTTATTATCATTTATTTTCTTCATGTGACATGTTTTTATGATTTCTTGGAATTCTTAATAAGTTTAATAAGTGTGTTTGTGTTTTCTTTCAAGTTTGACAAGAAAATAATCAATTAAACTTTATTTGTGTAAGACCAAAATTTTATCACCATAGCAGCTTCTCTACTATCGCATCCCTACTAAATTCTTAAGCCCCTCTACTGCACTATCAGTATCAAAGGCCAACTACTATCACAATACTGCACAAAAAAGAAAAAACACATCCCAACATCTTCCTTTTCTCATTATTCATGTTCTCTTTTCCACTTTCCTTTCCTTTTCCTTTTAAATCCCTAATCCCTTCAATTTTACCTCTTCTTATTCTTATTCTCCCATCATTTTTATTTTCTCTTTTAAATTACTTCTTTCCCTTTAAACTCTTTTCAATTTTTTTCTTTACTTTACCATTTCATTTTCTCACCATAATTTCTTTCATTGTCATTTTGCTTTCTCTCCTTCAACATGCCAAGAACCAAACATGTAGTAAAGAGAGCTAGGAGTTCCATGGAAGGTACAAGTAATGGGAAGCATATAATTAAAGATGAAAAGGTCATTGACCTTGCCTAAAAGTATAGTGCTCCATTTCCCATCAAAACTCACGAATGGGTAAAAGATATGCAACTCTTGCCTCAAGAACAATTTCCACTTGCAAATATATTAAGAATGATATTTTAAGTAAATTGGGCATTAAGGATAATATATATATATATATATATATATATATATATATATATATATATATATATATATATATATATATATATATATATATATATATATATATATATTATGTAGTAGATTAGGGTAGTCTAAATTTGTTTCTACACCATTTGACACCTATAGAGAAATCACACTTAAGTTCTTTACCACTTTGAATTTCATTGAGAAGAGTAATAAGCATTTGGTTTTTAGATTATTTAGTAAAGATTATCATGTCAAGTATGAAATCATGCTTGAAGTGTTTGGTTTTCCTAAGAATGGCATTTATCACCCCCCCCCCCCCTAAAACTTATGATCTCAAGGCTTTTTGGCATCAAATTTCAAGAGACAATGATTTTAGGGGTGTATATTACACCTAATAGGTTAATTACTTATCACCAGTATTTAATCATTCATAAATTTATGTTCTATGAAATTTTTAGGAAAACTATAGGAAATAAAGTGTCAACCCCTGAGTTATTCATATTGTGGTACATGCATTCCAAAACAAAAATCTCTACCACATATTTCATATTTCATAGTTTGTGGAATATTGTGAAATCATCTTGTGCTACCATTTCTATGGGTCATATTGTCACTGGTCTTGCTTTGCATTTTAGTACTTTTAATCTGTCTACTACTAACATGTTCCTTATATAAGTGGGCACATTGCACTGTTATCTTCTGTCTTGTGCTGAGATTATTATAGGTCAAGATGAGTAACAGGCATCAGATACTTTTAAATGTTATCTTTTATGACATACAATAGAAGATTGAGCACCAATTCTTATTCTAGAGGATGACGCCAATGATGATGAAGAAAATTATGCTACGAATGACAACAGTGAATGGCAAAGACTCTTAGAAAATTTAAAAGCCATAGAAAAGAAAATGGATGATAAGTTTAAAATAATGAAAAAGAAAATCGATGACCAACATGATGAGCTAGATTATCATATTGATTTTCTAAAAAAAGAAATGGGCTACCATAATTACAAACTTCTCCAATACATCAAATTATCGGGTTTACAAGTATCTTCGCCAACACCTCCATCTTTACTAAAATCACCATCTTAAGGGAGTTTTTCACTTTCTTTATTTAGTTATTTCTTTAATTTTCTTTTTAATGTTGCTTTGTTTTGTGTGTCACATTTATGTTTCACATTGAGGGCAATGTGAAACTTAAATGTGTGTGTGGGGGGGGGGTGCATGTTGCAAATTGGAAATTCATGTGTTTTATTTTTCATTTGATGCGTTTTATTTTATTTTAAGTTATCTCAATTTATTTTATTGTGTTTTATTGCATTATATTCATGCATAGGGTAAATATAATCAATTCTCCCCACAACTTTGATGCTTGCAATTTATCAATCTCGTGAGTTTGGCACATTGGTATAGTTTTCTTGATTAATTTATTTAATCTCTATTTAGTGTTTGATTTGAGGTTTTTAAGCATTATGAGCAATTTGTGGTTACAAAATATATTTTTATACTTTAATGAATCTAATGCTTTCTCTCTTTTTGAATGTGTAAATATACATAATTTAAGAGGAATTAAAGAAGTTCTGGGTTGGATAGCTTGAGTTATTTGAATTGCTTGAAATTGACACTTAATATATTTAAAAAAATTGCTATGGAAAGGAGCTGAAATTTCTTATTCAAATTTATAGATGCTCATTTACTTCAATGCTCTTCAAAGAGTACAAGTATCCTAAAAGGACCTTTCAAAGGGTTCCACACTGAGTAGTGAGAGAAAGGCAGGGGAATTCTAATGATAAGAATCTTCATAAGCAAGCTAAAAAAAATTATATAAATCTTCTTCGTGTCTTTTTTAAGCTAATTCTAATGAAAGAGTTGTCTTACTCGTTTTCTTTCTTTGTGAATCTTGATTTATGCACATTTTTATATTCAACGAGAGAGTTTTCTATCCACTCAGTAATTTTTATTCATGTTCTTGATCATGAGTTGCTTATTTTATTTATGTGATTTAAATCTTATATTAAGTTAAAATTTTGTTAATTGGTTAAGTTAAAATTGATCAATGTGTCGAGTTCATGTTGTTGATACATATTGTTTTCATTTTGCTTGAGGACAAGCAATAAGCTAAGTGTAGGGTTATTTGATTATGTGTTAAGTGTAATACTTTTCAGGTTGTTTTGGTGTATGTTTATGGTGTTTTATTTTTAGTAGAATTCTTATTTTATTTTTTACTTTTTTTTACTATCATTTATTTCTTTGTGTAATTTATTTTTATTATGCTTTGTAATATATATATATATATATATATATATATATATATATATATATATATATATATATATAATTGCTCTTAATGCAATAATGGGAAAAATGTAACAATGATAGGAGACATGCAATGATGGAAGAAGACATGTAATGATGAAGAAAACATAATTATGAAAGAAAAAAAATGAAAAATAAATAAATAATGAGAGGAATTAATATAAAAAAAAAAGGAGATGAAGGTATTATTGGAAAGGAATTTTATAAAAGTAGGATGGGAAGAAGTAGAGAAGAAGTAGTAGGATGTGAAGGAGAAAAGGAAAATTTATACACAAAAAGCTTAATCAAAAAAGAGTTTTTTTTTTTTCTTTCTCTCTTCTTTATTTTTCTAGGTTTTCAATGTATTTTATTTTACTTTATTGAATTTGGGATGATGAATATTATGTTTGGCTAAATTTATTTATGTTGGGGATTGTTGAACTTATTTTAATTTAAGTTGACTCATATATTAGTTTTTCTTTTAAATTGCATTAAACATTCATTAAACTTAATTGATTATGATTTGGCCATTCATTATTTATTTTTAATTAAAGTTAATTATTGAGAAATTTTAATCTTAATAGAAATATGAATGCTTATTGATTTGATTTAAGTATAGAGATAGCTTAAATTATTTTAATTTTGATTGGATGTGCTTCATGATTTATTTACTAAACTTGATTAGATTTTAATTTAATGAGAATTAATTGATATCTTTTCAATTGATAGAAATAAATCAAGTAATTTTTACTTGAGAAAGATTAATTGCTACCTTTTAAATTCCAGTAATAGGAAGAAAAACTAATTTCTTGTGATCGGTTTAATTGAAATATAGTGATACAATCCCTAACATCATTCTTATTATTTGCTTGTCAAAATTTATTTTCTTGTTAAAAATTAAATTATTTTACTTTATTTTTTTAGCTATTAAAAATTAGCAATTATAACTCATTTAATATTTGATTCTTAAACAATCTAAAAACATAATTAATAGTTGGATAGACATTCAATTTTTGTGGAATTGACTTTTACTTATTCTTTATTACTTGACAAACTTATATGTTTGCGAGAATCAATCATAATTATGTTAACTTCTATTTTATCTCTAACAAAATTAAGTTAATTAAAATTTTAGTAGTAATTTTGTTTAAAAAATATTCTTTTTATTTTAATTAGGTCTACTTATAGTTTATTCAATATAGATCAAATTAGATAATGTAATTTTATAAGTGTTACTATATTAAATTTAATAAGTAAATAATTAAAATCAAAATTATTAAATTTTATGAAATAATTAATCTAGATGAGTAGAATGAATAAATCTAGGTGGTTGGCTCATGTAAATAGTCTCTACTAGAGTGCCATGAAAAAAGGCATTGGACATATCCAATTGATTATTGGCCAATTTTTTATAGTAGCAATGGCAAGCACTATGTGTATTGTAGAAGCTTTGATAACAGGACTAAAGGTATCCTTGTAATCAAGTCTACATTTTTGTGTGAATCCTTGAGACACAAGAGGAACTTTATATTGATCAATGCTACCATCCAATTTTCTCTTGATTCGATAAATCCATTTGCAACCTACAATATTAACATCAAGAGGTATTGGTACCACAACCCAAGTAGAGTTAACAAGGAGTGCATTTATTTCCTCAGACATTGCATTATTCTATACAGGGTATTTGTTGGTTTATAAATAGGTGTGAGGTTCAATGATGAGAAAATTCTGTTTAGAAGAGTCATGAATGGTAAGATGTGCATGGAGTTTTTAAAGAGTAGAAGGTCTCAATTGCATGGGGTGAGTATCTTGGTCTATGGTAGAGGGTTGATTGTACATACTAAAATTAACAACCAAATTAATACCAAGAGGTGATGATATTATTGAAATGATGGGAGAGTTCAGGTCTGATGTAATGGGGTTAGTATTGGATAATGACGTAGGAGGAGTTAATAAGTTAAGTTCAGGTAGATATGGGTGAGAAGGATTTAGTGATTGACTAGGAGTTAGTGAGGGTGATCTTATAATCGTATAAGAAGTAGGAAGTAGTGAAAGATCATTACCTTCTGACTTCAGACCAAATGAAGATGTAGTAGAGATAGTAATCCATAAGTGAGAAGAGGGAGTTCAGTGAATTTGGGAACTAGGGGATAGAGTTTTAAATGGAAAGGCAGTTTCATTAAAAGAGACATGGCAAGCAATATAAACTCTATCTTTTTCAATGTTAAAACACATATGGCCATGAGTAGTGGAGGGAATGACCAAAACAAACACATTTTTATGTTTTAAAAGAAAATTTATGTTTGTTGTATGGTCATAACCAAGGGTATATTGTACAGCCAAAAATTTTCAATTCAATGTATTTTGGTGGCTTATGATGTAACAATTCAAAGGGATTATAGTTTTGAAGAACTTTACTTAGCATATAATTTATTAATTACACACTTGTTTAAAAGGCATATGAACAAAATTTTAAAGGAACATTAGCATGAGCCAAGAGTGTAAGTCCATTGTCAACTATATATCTTATTTTTTGTTTTGAAATACCATTCTATTTGTGAGTATAAGGACAGGCAATGTGATGCACAATGCCTTGTTACTTAAAATAAACATTAAGCTTTTGATACTTACCACCCCAATCCAAATGAAAGGATATTTTTTTGGAATTAAATTGATAAGAAACTAATGATTGAAATTCTTAAAACATATGAAATACTCGAATTTCATTTTTCAAAAAATAAATCCATGTGAACCGAGTAAAATCATCAATAAATAAAACAAAATAAGAAAGCCCTAAATTTGACAAAATAGGAGAAGTCCTTATGTGTTCAACAGAGGTTAATGGCATGCGAGCCAATTTACCTAGTTTACACACATGACATAGAGACATGGAAAATGTAATATCCTGAGTTTTTTAAATATTTTTATACTGTATCAGGATATGCAGTGTTAATAATTTATATATATATATATATATATATAATTTAATTAGCTTGTTATTTATTAAAGTCATTTTTATTTGTTTTAAGTATTTTAAGGGATTTACGTAAAATTTTCCTGAGATTTACATTTTTGGGAAAATAAGACCTAAATAATTAATTACTTACTTACGTTAGCTTGTTTTATTAAATTGCATGCTATCAGGCATGATTATATTTTTGCATATTAACATATATACATATACATGCATAGATATTTTTATTTAACCTTTGGGGCTTATTTTTAATTAAAAATATATTATATAGTTGTATTAAGTTAATGTGTGTTATATATATATATATATGTATATGTATGTAATATTAAGTTGATTTTTATATATGTGGTGTGTGATTTTTCTAAGTATTATATTAATAATTTATGTCATAAATTATTAAAGTTATTATTATTATTATAATATATATATATATACAAAAACACAAATTTCCCTATTTTCTTCTTCTCATTTCCCGACCCTCCTCCATCAACCCTCGCACTCACCGTCTGTAACTTCTGTTCATTTTCATTCAGAGTGCCTCCTAGAGTGCCACCGTCTTCTCCAGCAGCTCCGTCGTCCCTGTCATCTTCCCCGACGCCGGCCAAGTCCATTTCCACCATTCTTGGCCGAAATTCAAGATTTTCACCGTTCTTCCTCCTCCGGCCGTTATTCTTCACGATTCTGGTGTCCTTGAGCTCCTCAAGCTTCGTTGAACTTGATCCAAGCTTTGGTTTGAGCTCTAACTTTCTTAATTTTTCTGTTTTTTGATTTTTCTATTTCGGCCATATTGACTTTTCAAATTTTTTTGAGCTTTTCCTTATGATTCATGAAAAGTACCTTAACAAATGTTTCTCCCCTTAGCTCAATCTACCTATGCGAATTTTTGTGGAATTTTTGGAATTTATTTTGATTTTTGGGTATTTTTTATTATTTTATTAATATTTTCTAACTTTCGAAAATTAATTAATTAAATTATGAAATTGTGTTTTATGGTAATTATAGGTGTTGAAATGAATTATAGAAATTTATTTTTAATTTTTGTGAATTTTCATGTATTTATTTTGAATTTATTTAGTTTATGTAATTTTGAGAAAATAGGGTTAATTATGTTTTTAATTGAAATTAATTGGTTAATTAAGTATATTTATTGATATTATTGAAATATATGTTGAGAAAATTAATTTTGTGCAATTATATTATTTTTGGTGAATTTTTGGATTTATTTTAGCAAATTTATATATCTAGGGGTATTTTGGTAATTTTACACTAAATTGGCTAAAAATGTAATTAAATCGGTTTTAATAGTTATTTAGGGTATAAAAATGATTTCTACAAATTATTTAGTATTTTTAACTAATTAAAACTATTTTTCGTAAATTATTTTTAAATTATATATAATATACGATTTTTTCTAATAAATGAGTTTTTATCGATTTTAGGGTGAATTACGTGATTTGGATTTATAAAATGTATTTTTATTATATAAGGGCATTTTTGGTATTTTGTAAATACTTTGTGAATTGTGGACCTCGGTCGGTGATTTGTAGTTTGAAGTCCGACTAAGGGATTGTGGTTGTATTCTGTGTTTATTTTCAAAGTGTATTTCTTTGCAGGATCGGCTCTACTCTTTGAGTAGAGAGATGTCCATTTTACAGGGGAGGTTCTGCCAAATTTTCAGTAGAATTCTTGTAAAACGTGATGTCTGGTCAAATTTTGATTTTAATCCTGTGTCTAGTAATCTAGATCGAGTCTTTCGAACTTCTGTAGATGTATTCTAATATTCTGTGGTCGTTTGTTTGTTTAGTTGCGTCGAGACCGAGGCCTAGTGGACCAGGCCCATCAGACCCATCTCGAGGAGCGCAATAAGCTGTGAGTTTCTATTTTATATATATACGCTCTAGGGTGCATGATTTTAGAAATATATGTGTTATTTTGATTAAATATGCATAAATGATTTAATTAGTACTTAAGCTTATCTTTAGTTTATTTTTGGTTTATCTTTAGTTTATTTTCGGTATATTTTAAACTATATGCATGTTTTGTTAATGAATTAGGTTTAAAATGTTTTTAAATATATTTCTAGTTTATTTGCAATTATATTGGATTTATTTGAAATATATATACTCAAAATATACCTGGTTTACTTTTGGCATATTTCTAGTATATATATGGTTTATGCTGCTATTTTATTTAAATTCATGCATCATTTATTTTTATGAATGTATGTTTTATATTTTAAATGAAGGATATCAATAGAACATGCTACCTAGTGGGCAGCACTAGGACCGAGTATGTACCAGTACGCTTATAGCATTTAGGCTATATCACTAACCTGTTTGTGGATATTGATTGGATTTGATTAATTTATGTGTGTGATGTGATTGAGAGTGTGATTGCTGGAGCTCGGTTGACCAAGTGTCTCGAGGCCAATCACAATGACAGTCAGACTACTAGAGCTCGGTTGACTTAGTGTCTCGGGACCAGTCTACTATCCAAATGGAACAAGTGAATATATTGGAATAAGTGAGCCTGTATGGCTAGAGTGTTGTCTAACACTATTTTGAGATTGCGATTTTCTAGGGTTCTATTTGATCCTTCATAAACTATAATTTTCAATAAAAATATATAAAATGATTTTATTGCATCTGTGTGTATTTGTTTGTATACTTACGTATTATATATACTTTTGACTGTGTGCATTGTCATTTAGTATGCATGTATATATATTATAGTAATTCACTCAGTGAGGTCTGACTACCCTCCGTTGATTATTTTTCAGGAGAGTCATCGTGTTCAGACCTCAGTAGCAGACCCTTACGCCGGATTTCTTCCGCTCTGGCTTCTTTATGTAAACTGCTTATCTGAGTTTTATTTTATAATCTAGACATTGCAGTAGTTATGTTCGATTGTGAGATTGTTGTATTATATTTGTACGAGATATGTACTTTAAATATTTGAACTGGATTTGTACTAAAGATTTATTTATATATATGAGATTGAGTTGTTGATTTAAATCTCGTGGTGGATTATTATTTTGTAATATTTATTATTGTATTTTCGCTGCAGATTATTTTAATTATGTTATTATTATTATTATTATATGTTTTTATTTTATTTTAAGGCTTGCTTCGGGTTTCAGATTCGAAAGAATTCCTATTCCCTAGTGCCAGTCATAGCCCCTATTTTAGATCGTGACAGAAAAAAAGAACTAGAATAATCTAATTTATTTTGATTTATTATGGAAGAGACTATGGGTTTATGAGGATGTCCTAATCTAGCATGCTAATATTGAAAGGATGGAGATTCATTAAGAAAATAGACTTGGATGGATGGTGATGGGAAGTGGTATAATCCATCTTCACTCGGTCCTCATAACAGGATTTCCTTTGTCTTTTAATCCTTAACAAGAAAGTGAGAAGGCCAAAATTCAAAAAATCATGAATTATTAGTTATGAATTTATGAACAAATAATAAAGATTTGGTAAGGGCAAGGACATGAAAAACATTACTACGTTTTAAAGGAGAAGAATTAATTGATGGATATAATGCATTACCTTTGGTCATAATTGGCAAACCTTGGCCATTACCTACTCGAATTTGATTCATTCCTTGATAATAAGTAACATTATAGATTGCATTAGGATTAGGAGTCATATGATGACTCGCTCTAGTGTCTGGTGTCCAACCGATGGGAGGTGCTGGCAAGTGTGATGTAGGGTATGGAGCAAAGGTGGAACCTAAGTGAGTTTATGAAGAGAAAGTGGTCGAACGCCAAGCAATATTTTCTTGTAGAGAAACATTATTATGACAATATTGATACCTTCATTTACACTTATCTGTAGTATGATTATGGTAACTATAGATTTGACAAGTGATGGGACTACTGGCAATTAATGAAGGCCGAGGAGATGAGTAAGAGACACCATGAAAGTTGGTTGATGCAAGTTATCTTCTATTGAAATTAATAGATGGGTGATAGGCAAGATGAGCTTGTCCCAAATTAGTAAAGCTTTGAAGTAGAATTTCATTTGCTAGTAAATGACTATAAAGCTCCTAAAAAGAAACAGGTTTAGGTCTCAAAGTTAATGTTGAGATAAGTGGATGATACTCACTACCAATATTACAATAAATAATCATATTGAATTTTGTTGTGGACATATGATGACTGACTGCTGCCAATTCATCTACGAGGGTATTTGCTTTGTATTAATAAGTCAAAATAAACTAGTCATTCTTTTTAGTTCTTAAAGTTGAATGTGTAGTTGTAACTGACAATTTTGCAAGTTACGCCAAATGCACCTTGCTAGTGCATGCTGAACAGGATGAGATGATGTGAGGCCAATAACATAAGGGAGTACCTCTTCAATAAGGGAGGATAATAGCTAAGATAGCAAGCATTGATCCTTTTGAAACCAAGTAGTATAGGCTAGATTGGAGATGGACCGTGTCGGGTCAGTGGTAGAAGCAATAGTGAGAGGTGGAGCAGGGATTGAGCCATTAATTAAACCCATCATGTTGTGGTAATTGAGAAGTAGTACAAATTGTGTTTTCCAAGCTAAGAAATTTTTAAAGGTTAGTTGGATAGCAAAGTTGTGATGTGTTGTTGCAGTTATGGTGTTTGTATTCTAGTTAAGAAGAACAAGTTGGTTATTTCCATCAGCCATTGGAGGAGAAAGAAAGTAATTTGCGTTTTAAAAAAAAGAATGTTCACAGCTCTGATACCATGTGTAGACGGCCGGGGTTTAGCGCAGGTCCAAGATTTTAGCAACCGCGTCACTGTTTGAGCTCAGGGCTCTAGAGAACACACTAACCATTGTCACAAAGACATGGCGTGGAGATGAGGAGTCGCCACCCAGGGTAATAATTGGGACATATCGAAAAGGTGGTACTCGATTCCCTAAAAGAAAGCTAGCACCACAACCAGGAGATTCTAGATACGGAATACCAACTTCTTTCAGTCTTATGTTCATTTAGAATTACTAACTTATCCTCTATTTACATGCAATTTTATATAAACCCAAAACAATAAACTCCAAGGCAAACTAGTCATGAAATATACAAGTAAATAATGCATTCAATAAATCACATAATCCCTAAGTTAGTCTAATCTACATGGATTTTAAATAAATGAGTTAAAGTCTACATGTTTTAAATTATAAGTGAACCTAAAGACCTAATTCCTTTCGATTTAATTAAATGAACCTAAGTCTACTAATTTTAATAAAAATGAGCTTAATTCTACATGTTATGAAGGTATTTAAATTAATGGCCCTAATTCTACATGTTTTAATTAAACAATAATTTTAAATCTACAAATTATGAAAAGGTTTAAATTAAGTGAGCTAAGTCTAAATTAATTAAATTAAATTAGGTGGGCCTATGTCTAATTAACCAAATGGGTCTAAAGGTATTTCTAACCTAAAATCTAATTAATTATGGACCTAAAAATATATTTTAATTAATTAAACCTAATTAATTATTAAATGATATGGGCTAAAAATAAACAAATCAAAATCTAAAATGGGCTTAAGTCCCAAAACACACAAAAATAATAAATAAACTCAAAAACAAATTAAAAACATAAAAAAAAATTAAATAAGATCAAACAAATAATTAAATTAATCCTTACTAAAATTCTAATTTTTATTAACATGCAACCTAAATTAATCTACGTCCTCCATTAATTTTAAATAATTAACAAATTAAAACCTAATTTTTACTAACCAATTTAATCAAAATAAACATGCAACCACACATATAGATTTATTATTATTCCTACTATTGGGGCTATTACATTAATTCATAAAACAATTAATAAAATAAAAAATAAAGACAATAAAAATAAAACCCTAGAAACTAAGTCTCTACGGGGCTTTATCCATAATCTTTTATGGACTCCTAACTGAAATTCATCTCCTTCATATGATCACTATGCGTTTTCCTCCATAATCACATAAAACATAAAATAAAATAATAATTAATGAATAAATTATGATAAAATAATAAGAATATAAAAATAAAATAAATAAATATATAAAAGAAGTATAGAAAAATATGATATGCTTATGGATGATTTAGGGTGCTCCTCAGATTTATGATTCACCGTTCTTGTTAAATCTTCGAATTTTTCCTTTAAAAATTCTTCACAAGTCTTGAATTGATTGATGAATCAAAAAGAATTTTTTGATAAAAATAAATATAAGAAGAATATAACTACAATTTTCTCTCTTCTCCTCTCTTTCTTTCCTACACTCTTCCTCCCCCTTTTCTTTTTTTTCTCTCCTCTTTTTTTCTTCCTCCCCTAGCTCCCCTTTTATAGTGAAACTAGGAAGCCTAACCCTAATCCTAATGTGATTCTCATTCCTAAAGTGTATTTAGGAATTTTGAACCAAATAGGATTGAATTAATTAGGAAGTTTAAACCAATTTAGGATTGAATTAATTAGGAATTTTAAACCACCTAAAACACTAAATTGGAATAATTAGAAATAGGAAAACGGAAGAGTTCAATTTCGACCAAAATTGTGCAATTCCGATCGGAATTGTATAATCCCGATCAGAATTACATAATTTTGATCAAAATTATGTAATTCCAATTAGAATTACATAATTCCAATCGAAATTATGGAATTTTGATGTGCACTTTTTTTTAACATTTAACTATAAAAAGGCCCCCGAAAAAATTTAAATTTTGCAATTAGGTCCTAAAAAAATTTTACGATTTAGTCCTTGAAAATATTAAATTCTTTCCTTAAAAGCCCTTATAATTTTTTAAAGATTAAGTATCGAAGATATTTTCATCATTGGAGTCCTTTGCTGCATCCATAACATGTCATCCCGAATTTGGGTGTCTACAGTTGCCCCCCTTTGTCGCTGTTTGCTTAATAAATTATGGCAAAGTAAAATAGCACCTAATTTATAAATTGAAAGTTAGGATACTTACCTGTACTCCGTGAGGCTTCTGCTGGTGAATTTTTTATACTCGGACGTACAACATTTTAAATGACATATCATAATCGGTCGTATGATATTGATTATACTCAGTTGTATAATCGATTGAAGATACATTGCACTCGGTCATACAGTGCCGACCACACTCGGTCGTATAGTTTGTTTTTGATAAGAAACATCACCACTCGATCGTATGATGCTAATTATACTTGGTCATATAATCAATTGAGGATACATTGCACTTGGTTGTACAATGCCGACTACGCTCGGTTGTATAGTCTGTTTTTTATAAGAAACATCATACTTAGTCCGTATGATGTTGATTATACTCATTCGTATAATTGATTGATGAATACATTACACTCGGTCATACAATGCCAACTACACTCGGTCGTATAATGCCAACTACACTCGATCGTATAGTCTATTTTAATAAGAAACATCATACTCGGTTGTATGATGTTGATTATACTCGGTTGTATAATCGATTGATGATACATTGCACTCGATCGTACAATGCCAACTACACTTAGTTATATAGTCTATTTTTGATAAGAAACATCACACTCGATCATATGATGCTGATTATACTTGGTTGTATAATTGATTGATGATACATTGCACTCGATCGTACAATGCCGACTACACTCAGTCGTATAGTCTATTTTTGATAAGAAACATCACACTCGGTCGTATGATGCTGATTATACTCGATCGTATAATTGATAAATGAATACATTGCACTCAGTCATACAATGTCGACTACACTTGATTGTATAGTCTATTTTTTATAAGAAACATCACACTCAGTCGTATGATGCTGATTATAGTCGATCGTATAATCAATTGATGAATACATTGCACTCAATCGTACAATGCCGACTACACTCAGTCGTATAGTCTATTTTTTATAAGAAACATCACACTCGGTCGTATGATGTTGATTATACTCGGTCGTATAATCGATTGAGGATACATTGCACTCGATTGTACAATGTCGACTACACTCGGTCGTATAGTCTGATTTTAATAAAAAATATCACACTCGGTCGTATGATGTTGATTATACTCGGTCATATAATCGATTGAGGATACATTGCACTCGATCGTACAATGTCGACTACACTCGGTAGTCCGTTTTGATAAGAAACATCATACTCGGTCGTATGATGCTGGTTATACTTGATCGTATAATCGATTGATGATACATTGCACTCGATCGTACAATGGCGACTACACTCGGTCATATAGTTTATTTTGATAAAAAACATCATACTCGGTCGTATGATGCTAATTATACTCGGTCGTATAATCAATTGATGATACATTGACAGTTTTAACCATTTCCTAAATTATTAAACTATAAACCTTTACAATTTTGGACCAAATTGCAAAGAATCAAATGGACCTAAATGTAAATGAAAGTTGAAGGACCAAATAGGATATCTTCCCCTTTATATATTTCATTCCTTCTTTTCCCGATCCATACTCTCTTTTCCCTATTCTTATTCTCTTTTTTTTCCTTTTCATTTTCCCTTGATTTTCAAATTTTCTTTTTTCAATTAAACTCTCATCCAATATTCAATTTTGGATCCATCTGATCCTATGGCCCACCCACAATGTAGACAACGCGGAAGTAGTTCCAAGCAGCCAGATCCCTTCACTTTACATCCATATGTTCCCCAAAATTATTTGGGACTTCATGAAGATGAGGAGATATTTCCATTGACCCACTTGCACCTCCATAGATGTTCTCAAGCTGGAAATGAGGAAAATTTCTTATCCCTGTTTTTAATTCTACAATAAACATATTTATTTTAGTATATAAAATTAATGTTTATATGCATGCAATTTAAAGTTGATGTGAATCATGAAAAATTGATAAATTAAAATAAAAATGTGTTAAATTTCACTAGGATTGTCATCAAAGGTCTGAATTTTTGGATTAAAATCCTAAATTTTTGACCAAAATTCTTTAATTTTTTACTAGAAATCAGGAAATCCGATCGAATTTCTAGATTTTCGATCGAAAATCTAGAATTCTAATCGAAATTCTAGATTTCCAATCAGAAATCTAGACTTCCAATTTATTTATTTATTTTTTTAAAGAAAGAGAAAAAAAATGTAAAAATTAGAAATTTAGGAAAGAAAATGATCTTGTTGTTTCTGCATTTTTCAGAAACCCCTGAATTTCTTGAGTTATTTTTACTTAGCGCGAGAGTTGTTCCATGACTTGTTTGGAGAGGTGGCACAGCATGTCTGGGCATCTGGCTTTTGACGCTTTGTTGCTGTTTTACTGACTACTCGGGGTAGGTCAGATCACTATTCCCTTTTTGCACTTATCAAGAGATAGATGGACACTACTTACACCTTCCACACACGAGTGGGTGAGCTGACTATTTCCCCGATGAGCTTTTCTACCATTACCGGGATTGTATTCAAAGTTTCCCCGATTCCTTTAATATCCATTACTGCACTCTTTCGGAGGATGCTAGGAGTCATTACGTCCGTGACCTACTCGGATTCATTCCAACATGGAAGAATAGGAAGAACGCGCTTCTTTCCTCCCTTGTATAGGGTTTTAGGAGACTACCTACCACTACACCTCGCCAGATTCTCCAGAAGGCGAGATGTTTCTTATTGATTCTACTCAGTACTACCCTCTTTTGTGAGATTGGTCATGAGGTTAGCATCGCTCTTCTTGGCCCTCTTCAAGATCTTTCTAGGGTCTCTACTTTGGTTTGGGGGTCTGCAGCACTTGCTTACCTCTACTATAAATTGGATATTATTTGTAAAGGTATTGTGATGATGTGCAGCTTCTGGCATGTTTTGCATGTATGCTCCCTATCCCTTTTTAACTTTTTACTTACTTACACCTTCCCCTTTTTATTTCCTTCATCTTCCCCTTTTCAGATTTGGGGTATTGAGACTGGAGTGATTCGAGGTTTCAGTGCTATCAGCTCTAACAGGAGTCTTCCCCTGATGCAAAGATAGGGTTCTTCTCATCTTGCCAGCATTAAACATGATTTTCAGACTTATCAGGATCAGCTGAACTCCTTAGAGTGGGACCTGGTAAGAAAATTTTAACTTTTAGTATTTCATCAATTGCAGAAGTCTAAAAAATTTACATAAAAATGAATGAGTTTGCAGGTTAGATCAGATTGGTTGGCTGGTGCTGAGGACATTGAATGATATGAGTTTATGATTTCAACTATGAGACTTAACACTATAAGAGTTTTGCTTCCTGGTTATGGCTGCCAGATGTGGTATCTTGGTGAGCGTGTTTATCACTGGCATATGGGACCTTCCAGGAGACTTGTCCCTTCTTCTATTCCTCTTTTGATGTTATGGAGTAGCAGCATGATTGGCCCGAAGCTTAGAGCTGGTCTTGAGGGATATGACGCTTTGACGATGCTTGAGCATTCTCATCATTATCGAGAGTATATTCGAGAGAAACTCTTAGAGCAGGTTCCTATGGACCCATCTGAGGTATGCTTTTTCTCACTACTTTACTCCAATTGCTCTCATCATTATTGACATTTGATTCTCTGTATAGTTTGAGTTATCTTATATGATTATGCTGCAATCCATAATTGCTCACAAATTTGAATGATTGAGTTGAATGCCTTGAATTCTTTGTGCTGGCTAATTAGCACTTTTATTGACTGACTTTAAATTTTACTGTGTTGATTGGCTTTGCAAGTTAAGTATACCCCCTTTTGAATTTGAAATTCCTACAGAATTGCTAAAGTTAGTTTTAATAAGATGAATGTACAAAAGTATATTATTATTTTGAAAATTTATAAGAAAATTCATCACTTTCACGAGATAACATGTACTTAAACAATCTCCTTAATTTTGATCCTCATGACTATCATTTATTTACCATTTGCAAAGGGCAGAGGCATCATTAACCATTTTATGCTAAGAGCATATTTTTTACCAAGTGAAGAGCTTACTTCCATACCTAAATTCAGAAAGAATCTACTAGACAAAACTTATGGTATTTGAGCATAAATGGATCAGATTCTAAGTATCAAAACAATCTTTGAATTATTTTTGTGCTTTCCTTCCTTATCCGAGTATTTCCCACCTTTCTCATATTACTCAGTATGGATACTATTGGAAAGGTCCTTTGGATACTCACACTCATATAGAGCATTGGAGTAAATATAGCAATTTTTGACATGGTCCTTTTTAGTATTCCCTGCCTTTCTTATATTACTCAGCATGGATACCGCCAGAGGTTTTATGTTCATACTCTTACTCATTTCTGAGCATTAGAGTAAATTATGCTTGCTCTTTTTTCTATTCTCCTCTTAGTATTCCCTTACCTTTCTCGTATTACTCAGCGCGGACACCGTCAAGGGATTTTGTACTCATACTCTTTTCTGAGCATTGGAGTAGATTACATGCACATTTATCATTCACAAGACTGAAATGATACCTTAAAATTTAATCAATTTATGTCACAAGTCCATAGATTTTGTCTTTGTATATTCTTCCCCTCGTTTGGGTGCAAAACAAGCATTAGATTGATTAGAGTTTAGAAATTTTCAACATAGAACTGCCAACAAGACATCTGAATTTTGTGACGCTAATAAAAGAAAGCCACAAAAATCAAAGGTCATGAGATAAATTTTCACACATGATCTTGTGAAGTGGATGAATTTCCTTTCAATTTGTGAATTTTCTTATTGAGGATTTATTTTATTACAGAATCAAAGGAGATAAAGTTGAACTACTTCCCTTTGGTATTTGTTAGGGGTTTTATTACACAGGGTGAGGTTTTGACGAGCGATTGGCATTTTCTATCTTGTCCATTCTTATTGATGTATCAGTTCCTTTTCCTTTTCCTTTTCCCTGCACAAAATACCATAAGTTAGTATGGTCTATTTGCAAGTGAACAAATTTTGTCAAAATGCAGGTGTTATTCATTTTTGCATTCTTCCCTTTAGATTTATGGTGATGATGTCTCTGATCACAGGGTCGTGATACTCCACCATCGAAGTTATGGCTTTATCCCATTGAAGTTATGGTAGAGGGCTTTATTTCTCTTCCCAACATTTCCTACAAAAGAAAAGATTTAGGAGTTAGAGGTTTTTATTTCATAATCAAAGAAGTTTTCAAAGTGCATTCATCTTAAGTTTTAAGGGCATTCTTCCCTTTCATATTAAATATAAGGAACTTGAGCATCCTATCTAGCCTCTTGAAGTTTTCAGGATAATGCTTCTTGGTAGTGTCACTCGTCTTATTTTCATTCTTTCAGATGTTTCATATGTGGATACTCTGACTACTTTCCTATTCTTTCAACACTAATTTCAAACATTAGTAGCAGAGTATTTGCATGATCTTGTCTAGGCTTAAAGACAAAAAAAGTGTTTCATAAAATATGTATGCAAGTGTATGCATGCTATGTATGATGTGCATGATCCTAATGGGTCTCCTGTTTGGAACAAAGCCATATTATTGATTTTGGAGTATAAGAATGAGGTTCCGGCAATAGCTTGCTAGTCTTAGTTTCGATGGACACGATGCCAGCACTTCTATGCCCCCAGATCAAAGGGACAATCCAATTAGAGAGTGGAGCCCTTGGTCGGATATTGAAGCTAATGAGGACTAACTTTCTTTAGGAATTGTACTTTGAGATATTTCAGGACTGTCTTCTTTTATGCACCATAGACCTTTATTTTGGACCAAATTGTAATTTCCCCCTTTTTTTTTGCTTAGCCGCCCTTTCAGGTTTTCAACTTAGCCTTTTTTTTAAGATTTGGTTACAAGAGAAATTGAGTCTGCTTGATGCCCCCCCCCCAATGCTTTGACTTATCAACCTCATCATCTACAATCCCATCCTTTGAAGATAAAAAAATAAGCATACTAGAGATCAATGGGTTGATTGGATGAAAGGCATTACTAATACTGAGATTACTTGGATCTGTCCTTGGTGGAGATTAAAATTTATGACCATCAACTTATATGACAACTATGTCCCTATTCTCGGATTACACTCTTTGACCTTTCTTTCTCCTTTATGCCTCTGTTGTCAGTATGGTCACCTATAATTCATTGTTGTTGTCGTAACTGACTTCGAAGGTTTCCTTCTAAGGCAAGACTTCTTAGACAAGGTGAAGAACTTGTGGCCTCATAGAGCTTTGGAACCTGGATGCTGACATGACTACTGATGATAACTACAAGACTTGGGTTGCTATGCAATCTATAGAATCACCAAAACTTATCAAGTACAAAAGGACTCAAATATTATTAGATGAGTCAAGAAAGAAACAAAAACATAACTAGTGGTCTCATAAGTCTGGTTTCTTATGTTTTATTTTTCCTTCAAGTCTTTGTGTCTTGTAACAAAGATAAAATATGCAATATTTAACAAAAATATCTTTTCAATTCATTTCATTATCCAGGGCAAAAATGAGTACATTTGTTACATCACATGACACAACTCCTGTTATCAGCTAGTCTTTTCAAATTTTCTAACTGAACATTTTTCCTCTCATTTTCATTTCCCAATCTTCCACCTGATCAGCCCTTTATAGGTTTTCTAAACAGTGGGAATGTCCTAACTTTTACCTAACTAGCCTTTTTAGGTTTTCTAGTTAGCAGACCTTTTTTTTTGTTAAAGGTAGTATTTTTTAAAAGCGATCCAGGTTAATTGGCTCAATGAATTGATTCCCTTTTAGATCTGATATCTTTGTGGCTCCCCTAGGCAAAATTGTCTTGACTAAATACGACCCTTCCCAATTCGGTTTGAATTTTCCTCTCAGGACAAACACCATTGCTCTTGTGTGTTTTAATACCATATCTCTTGCTTTTATCTTTCCTAGCTTAACCTTTTTATTGAATGCTTTTGTTATTCTCCTCTGATAAATCTGAGTGTGGAATAAAGCATCCATCCTTTTCTCATCTAGTGATATAAGGTAATCAATCCTCTTTTGCATCCATTCAATGTCGGGGATCTTTGCTTCCATAATCACCCTCAAGGATTTAATTTCTATCTCTATGGGTAGAACTACTTCATAACCATATACTAACGAGAACGGAGTTTGTCCCGTAGCCATACGTGTTGTAGTTTTGTATCCTCACAAAGCAAAAGGAAGGTGTTTGGACTAGTCCTTATATGTCTTCACCATCTTAGAGAGAATCTTCTTTATATTCTTATTAGTCGCTTCTACTGCTCCATTAGCCTGAGGTCGATAAAGTGAGGACTTATGATGCTCAATCTTGTATCTTTGTAACAACTCAGCGGTTTCTGCCTGAAACTGAACTCCATTGTCTATCACAATATGATGTGGGACCCTAAACCTACAAATGAGGTTCTTCTCAATGAACTTTTCCATCTGTCTAGCTTTTAGGGTGCTAAAGGATTCTGCTTCTACCCATATTGAAAAGTACTTGATTACAACCACTATATATTTATGCCCGTTTGAAGTAGTTGGTTTTATTTCCCCTATTATATATATTCCCTAGGCTGCAAAGGGCCATGGAGATGTTAAACTGTTTAGAACTGTAAGGGGAAGGTGATTGAGGTTCCCATGTATTTGACATTGATGGCATTCTCTCACTATTCAGATGCAGTCTTTTTCCATACTCCCCCAATAGTACCCCTGCCAAGTAATCTTCTTTGCCAGAATTATCCCATTCATATGTGATCCACAGACTCCTGCATGAATTTCTCTCATCACCTGCTCCGCTTCATCCTTCTTGAGACATCTCAGCTATATTCCATTCGGCATCCTTCTGTATAATATCCCATCATGACTTGCATAATGACGTGCAAGAACACGAAGAGCATATCTATCTTTGGAAGTTGCTTCATCTGGGTATCTTCTTTCCTCGATAAATCTCTGGATGTCATAAAACCATGGCTTTTCCTCTGGCCCTATCTGAATATTCATGACATGTTCTTTGCCATAACACAGAACTTGCATTTTCATTATCACTAAAGGTTTCATCATCGATCCCGTCGGTTTATCCCATATTGAAGAAAGTGTTGCCAAAGCATCTGCCATCTGATTCTCATCTCTTAGTAGATGCATAAAAAGACATTTGGAGAAATTCTTTATCAGCTTTCTCAAATAATGAATGTAAGGTTTCAGTCTTTCTTCTTTTACTTCTCACTCTTCATTAGCTTGGCCGATGACCAACATGGAATCTTCGTAAACCAATAGGTCTTTTGCTTCGATTGCCAATGCTGCTTCCATACCATAGACACATGCCTCGTATTTAGCCATATTGTTGGTAACCCTAAATTTTAATTTCTTGGCCATTGGGATGGTTTCTCCTTCTAGTGTGATAAGAATTACTCCTGCTCCTCTATTATTCACTACTCCATCAAAATATAGTTTCCATTCTCAGTGTTCTATTACTGCTAATTCTCATCTGGAAACTCTAGATTCCACTGCTCATTTTCTTCAACTGCATTTTGGGCTAAAAACTCTTCTATAGCTCTACCTTTAATGACCTTTGTAGTGACATACTCTATATCAAACTCTGTTAAAAGTACCAACCATCTAGACATATTTCCAATCAAAGCTGGTGTTTGGAACAAGTATTTTAAAGGATCTATCCTTGAAATGGCTTGTACTTTGTAGGACTAGAAGTAATGTGTTAACTTCTTTATAGCCCAGATCATTATCAAACATGTCTTTTCTACCAAATTGTACTTTTCCTCATATGGCAGGAACTTTTTACTGAGGTAGTATATAGCGTATTCCACCCCTTTGGGCCCTTCTTGTGCTAGCATTGCTCTCATTGCCTTTTCTTTTAAAGCTAAATATAAGATTAAAGGCTTACCTTATTTTGGTGGCCTTAATACAGGTGGGTTAGTAAGGTATTCCTTAATCTTATCAAAGGCTTTCTGGCATTCTTCATTCCATTCCACGGGCTAATTCTTCCTCAAGAGCTTGAAAATTGGGTTGCAGACCATAGTAAGTCTCGCAATGAACCTGCTGATGTATTGCAGTTTTCCGATGAACCCTTGTACTTCCTTCTATATTTTTGGTGCTAGCGTCTCTTGAATGGCTTTAATCTTGTCTGGATCGACTTCTATTCCTCTATTACTGATTTTGTGCCCCAATAACTTTCCTAAAGTTACCCTAAAGATGCATTTCTTCGGATTAAGCCTTAGGTTATATTTTTCTATTCTTCCTAAGAACTTATCCAAAGCCTCAAAGTGTCCCTATCTTGTTTCAGACTTAACCATTATATCATCAATATAAATTCCACTTCCTTGTGCATCATATCATGAAATAAGGCAGTGGCCACTCTTTGATAAGTTGCTCCTGCGTTCTTTAATCTGAAGGGCATCACTTTGCAGCAGTATGTTCCCCATTCCGTGATGAAAGCAATTTTGATTTTATCCATAATGGCCATCATTATCTGATTGTAACCTGAGAACCCATCCATAAACAAATACATCGCACTAGATGATGCACTATCCACAATCACATCAATATGGGGTAAAGGAAAATCATCCTTTGGACATGCCTTATCCAGGTCCCTGAAGTCTACACACATTTGAACTTTTCCATCTTTCTTAGGAACTAGTACTATATTTGCCAACCATTGAGGGTACTCCACAACTTCTAGAAAACCAGCCTGGATTTGCTTAGCGACTTCTTCCCCTATCTTTTCTATCCACTCGAGCCTTAACCTATGAAGTTTCTACTTAATAGGTTTAGCTTTAGGATATGTTGGAATGTGATGCTCTGCAATTCCCCTTTCTAACCCTGGTATATCCTCATAGGACTAAGCAAATACTACCTTTCTTTTTATTAATATTCTCTCAAATTTTTCCCTCTCTTCAGGAGTTAAGTCATGTGATATAGAAATGTGTTTTGGTTGTTCATTTGTGCCCATGTTTAATGAATCTAATTGAATAGAATTAATGTCAAACATGCATGAACGATCAATATTAAAATTCCCAAGACCATCAGAATCAACATCACACAAGTAAGCCAAACCAGAATTTATATCATTGCCCATAAAATAAAACAAGTTCTATTCAAAGAAGACAATAAGAAAATTTATTTCCTATTCTAGATGCTAAGGATGCTAAGTCTTATGATGGTTATCCTTCAGGTGCCTAACACAATGGCTATTCTTGCACTTCCTCATCCTTGTTGTCTTGCACCATGTTCTCAATAATCCATTCCTCGTAGATCCTATCGGGCATATTGACATGTTCCTTTGCACTGAGGTAATACTTTTCATATCCTTCTTTAATGAAGCTCTCATTCAATGGTTTTGCTTTCTTTCTATCCTTCCATACTTCCACTTTATATGTTTTATTATCTTGCACCTTCTCATCATCAAACTCCTAACCCCATCCTATAGGTATAATTAACTCAAAGGGTATGTCAAAAGAAGGTGGTTTAGTGTAAAATACCTTATATTCCAACTTGCTTGAGGGCTGACCTAGCAAATCTTCTGCCTCTTCCACACATTTAGGAGCATTAGGAGATTTCTCAGTAGTTTTAAGGCTTAGATCCTCAAAAGAGTTTAGCACTTCTTCTACTCCTGAGTTGATCATCATGGTGGTTGGGGGTGGCATGTTTCGATAATTTGGGAAAGGATTATTCTAGGTATTTGGGTTTGGGCTTGATTTTTCAGGGTTTATGATTTTTCCAGAATCTATGAGGTTTTGGATTTTATTTTTGAGGCGGATGCAGTTATCTATAGAGTGTTTATGGTTTGAATGGAATTTTCAATGTTTATTTGGGTTATAGCTTGGGGTGTTTGGGTTTGGTGGGTTTGGATTAGGTAAAGGTTAAAGTAAGCCCTTTTTCATCAGGCACTCTAGGACTTTTGACAAAGGTTGGTTAAAATTGGAGAATCTCCTAGATTTTTGAATAGAATGCACTCTTATGACCCGACTATTATTTCCTTACTGTGTGCCCCTAGTTGGGTAATTACTGACTTCAGTGTTCCTAATGGCCTTCTTTTTCTCACTTTTGATCTTTTTATCTTGCAACCCATCATCATAAATGTCTATAAGTGTCTTAAGATTCATCATCTATGACCTCTCAACCAAGTTAGGTGACACATTTCAGATTATCATCCTAACTTGATCCTTTTCAGTTGGCTTATTTTTCATTAACCCTATCTTATTCATGAATCTAGTCAAACAATATGAAAATGATTTATTAGGCTTCTGCTTGGATTCTAGCTCTTGAACTTGCACAAGTAATTCCCTTCTTGCTCTATCAACATCATCCAGCTTCATTTCCTCAGTATTGTCATTGTTAATAGGTAATGGACCCATAGCAGGTGGGTTGGCCACAGGTGGCGCAACAGCAGCAGGTGGTGGCATCAGTCTCGCTAGAGCTTGTCTTAATTCGTCTTCCATCATTGCTCTCATATCATCCATCAGTGCTCCTTTGACATCTTCTAGGGTCCAATTTCCTCCCTCTTGTTGTTCCATTCTTTCAATTCGTTTAGGTTGCATAGCTTTTAAATAGAGCAAATTAATAGGGCTCTTTTCCAATCTGCTAAGGATCTCTTTCTTGATCGATTGGAGGCTTGAATCAGTTCTCACCAGTCTACCATCTTTTTAACTCTAAAAACAAGAATACTTGGACAAATCTATGATGGCTGTAAGACAAATGGTTAGTATGATGCATGATATGCATGTATGCATGATGCACGTGCTATGTAGGAAGTAGCAAGTAACAAGCTAGGTATACATACATCCTTCCAACCTTATTCCTCCCGCACACGTACTCAATGGTGAGTCTCTTTTCCTAGGATTTTTAGTCTTGGTCTTAATATCAACAGGGGATATTAGGGACCGATGCGCATGCCAAATCTCTCAAAGCAAAATAGTAGCATAGAAACAGCATTTCAAAGTGTAAAAGATTAGCCCGATATTTATTAACCTTAACAGGCTTCTAAAGTATGGGCTTGGGCCCTTACAGATAGAAATACCTCATGGCAACATTCACAAGCAATTTAGGTAGATCCTAAGGGAAATAACTAAGCCATTATATATGGTTAGGGTCCGATAATAAGGTCAAGGTTCCCTTAGCAAGATGCTCTCCATTATGGACTTTTAGTTACAGGCCAAGGTCAGAGGACCCTAGCATCCTTTGCAAACTCGAGAGAAGACTACCCCCCTTAAAGACTTGGGTTACAAGCTCTGGTCAGATGAGCCCAGTAATCTCTCTTGGACTAAGTTAAAGCTAAGAGTGATAGTTAGCCGATCTACAACCCCATGAAGCTAGTGGAATCATGGAATCATAAACCAACACCATCGGTTAATAGGGACATGCAGAATGAATGGAAGAATAAAATAATAATTAATAAAATAATTCTAAAGAACACAAGTACAATTAGTATCTCTTATCCTCAATGGAGTCGCCACTGTAGACGGTGGGGTTTAGCGCGCATCTAAGATTTTAGCAACCGCGTTATTGTTTGAGCTCAGGGCTTTAGAGAATACACTAACCATTGTCATAAAGACATGGCGTGGAGATGAGGAGTCGCCACCCAGGGTAATAACTGGGACATATTGAAAAGGTGGTACTCGATTCCCTAAAAGAAAGCTAGCACCACAACCAGGAGATTCTAGATACAGAATACCAACTTCTTTCAGTCTTGTGTTCATTTAGAATTACTTTATGAATTACTATCTTATCCTTTATTTACATGCAATTTCATATAAACCCAAAATAATAAACTCTAAGGCAAACTAGTCATGAAATATACAAGTAAATAATGCATTCAACAAATCACATAATCCCTAAGTTAGTCTAATCTACATGGATTTTAAATAAATGAGTTAAAGTCTACATGTTTAAAATTATAAGTGAACTTAAAGACCTAATTCCTTTTGATTTTAATTAAATGAACTTAAGTCTACTAATTTTAATAAAAATGAGCTTAATTTTACATGTTATGAAGGTATTTAAATTAATGGCCCTAATTCTACATTTTTTAATTAAACAATGACCTTAAATCTACAAATTATGAAAAAGGTTTAAATTAAGTGAGCTAAGTCTAAATTAATTAAATTAAATTAGGTAGGCCTATGTCTAATTAACTAAATGGGCCTAAAAGTATTTCTAACCTAAAATCTAATTAATTATGGACCTAAAAATATATTTTAATTAATTAAACCTAATTAATTATTAAATGATATGGGCTAAAAATAAACAAATCAAAATCTAAAATGGGCTTAAGTCCCAAAACACACAAAAATAATAAATAAACTCAAAAACAAATAAAAAACATAAAAAATAATTAAATAAGATCAAACAAATAATTAAATTAATCCTTACTAAAATTCTAATTTTTATTACTAAATTAATCTATGTCCTCCATTAATTTTAAATAATTAACAAATTAAAACCTAATTATTACTAACCAATTCAATAAAAAAAAAGCATGCAACCACACATATAGATTTATTACTATTCCCACTATTGGGGTTATTACATTAATTCATAAAATAATTATTAAAATAAAAAATAAAGACAATAAAAATAAAATCCTAGAAACTAAGTCTCTACGGGGCTTTATCCATATTCTTCTATGGACTCCTAATGAAATTCATCTCCTTCATATCATCACCATGCGTTTTCCTCCATAATCACCATAAAACATAAAATAAAATAATAATTAATGAATAAATTATGATAAAATAATAAGAATATAAAAAATAAAATAAATATATAAATAAAAGAAGAATATAAAAATATGATATGCTTATCGATGATTTAGGGTGCTCCTCAGATTTGTGATTCACCGTTCTTGTTAAATCTTCAAATCTTTTCTTCAAAAATTCTTCACAAGTTTTGAATTGATTGATGAATCAAAAAAAAATTTTTGATAAAAATAAATATAAGAAGAATAGAATCACAATTTTCTCTCTTCTCCTCTCTTTCTTCCTTACGCTCTTCCTCCCCCTTTTCTTTTTTTTTCTCTCCTTTTTTTCTTCCTCCCTTAGCTCCCCTTTTATAGTGGAACTAGAAAGCCTAACCTTAATCCTAATGTGATTCTTATTCCTAAAGTGTATTTAGGAATTTTGAACCAAATAGGATTGAATTAATTAGGAAGTTTAAACCAATTTAAAATTGAATTAATTAGGAAATTTAAACCTCCTAAGACACTAAATTGGAATAATTAAAAATAGAAAAACGGAAGAGTGCAATTCCGACCGGGATTATGCAATTCCGATCGGAATTGTATAATCCCGATCGGAATTATTGTAATTCCAATGCACACTTTTTCTTAACATTTAATTACAAAAAGGCCCTAAAAAATTTAAATTTTACAATTAGGTCCTAAAAAGAATTTTGCGATTTAGTCCTTGAAAACATTAAATTCTTTCTTTAAAAGCCCTTAGAATTTTTTAAAGATTAAGTATCGAAGACATTTTCATCATTGGAGTCCTTTGCTGCATCCATAACATGTCATCTCGAAATTGGGTGTCTACACCATGTTAATGTTTATGTTTTTAATATACTGAATAATGAAAGTTTACAAAATATATATAATATATGAAGTATTGTAGAGATATACAACTTTAACTAAATAAGAAATAAGAAAAAGAGTTATCAACAATAACAACAGTAAATATCTTCAATAACAGAATCAGCATGTGCCACATTATAAGGGTTTGACTGACTAAAAACTACAAGTAGAGGTGTTAAACTGACAAAAAGTGACAAATACAGGGGGCAATAAATGCATTATATCATCATATTAGCGAAAATTAATGCATTTTAGCCAAGTTTCGTGTAAAAATGGTAAAACTATAAATTAAGGTGTCAAACTGATAAAAAGTAACAAGTACAAGCGGTCATGTATGTATTATGCCAAATAAATAAGACTGTTATTAGTTTTAAAAATTTTAATAATAATAATAATAATAATAATAATAATAATTATTATTATTATTATTATTATTATTATTATTATTATTATTATTATTATTATTATTATTATTATTATTATTATTTCAGGATAATGTGTTATGAAAGTGATAGAGGACTCCAACGATGAAAATATCATGAATAGGTCCTCGATACTTAAGTGTTAAAATTTCAAAGGTCTAAATGCATCTTTTAAAGGAAGGATTTAGTGTTTTTAAGGACTAAATTGCAATATTTTTTAGGACCTAATTGCAAACTTAAATTCTTTCAGGGGTCTTTTTGTAATTAAATGATAAAAAAAACTTGTCAAAATTCCATAATTCTAACCGAAATTATGTAATTCCAGTCTAAATTACACCAATTCCAATCGGAAGAATTACACTAATTCTGGTCGGAATTACACTAATTCTGATCGGAATTATAATTTCGATCTGAATTACACCAATTCCGGTCGGAATCCCGGTCAGGATTGGACTCTTCCATCTCTATTTTTTTTTTTAGACTTTTAACTCAATCCTAATTGGTCTAAAATTCATAAATATGATTTTAAGTATTAATCCTATATTTTTAGGAATTAGAATCACGTTAGAATTAAGTTAGGGTTTTTGGTTTTTTTTTCCTATATAAAGAGGACAGCAGAGAAGAGGAGAGAGGAACAAAAAGAGAGGAGGCAGCAACATATTTTTAAGCTTTTGGGTTTTTTTGCATTTATGAAAGCAATTTTTATCCATTGTTGATTCTTAAAAAGAGCTTTCTTAATTCTCTTTTTGGAGTTGTTTTGCTACAAAAATTCCTTTTGATTTATCAATTAATTCAAGATCCTTAAAGAATTTTTGAAGAAGAAGATTTGAAGACTTGTCAAGAACGGTGAATTACAAATCTGAGGAGTACCCCAAATCACTCATAAGCATCATCTTCTTCTTCTTCTTATTCTATTTTTTTTATTTCTTTTTGATATTATTAATTATTTTATTCTTTCAAGTTATTATTATAATTTATTCATTAATCATAATTTTATTTTTATTTTTTTTATGGTGATTATGAAGGAAAATGCATGGTGATCATGTTGGAGGGATGAATTCATGAGAAGTCTATGGAAAACCATGGATAAAGCCTCGTAGAGACTTAGTTTCTAGGGTTTTTATTTTATTTTATTTTATTTTTAATTTATTAACTATTTTATGAATTAATGTAATAGCCCCAATAGTGGGAGTAGTGAAATTATGTATGTGGTTGCATGTTTATTTTGATTAAATTGGTTAGTAAAACTATGTTTCAATTAGGTAATTATTTAAAATCAACGGAGGAAGTAGATTAGTTTAGGTTGCTTGATAATAAAAATTAGAATTTTAGTAAGGATTAATTTAATTATTTTTTTGATTTTATTTAATTTTTTTATGTTTTTATTTGTTTTTGGGCTTATTTATTATTTTTATGTATTTTTGGGGCCTTAAGCCCATTTTAGGTCTTTATTTATTTATTTAAGTTTAAGTAATTCTTTTAGCCTATCTCACTTGATAATTAATTAGGTTTAATTAATTAAAATATATTTTTAGGTCTATAATAAATTAGATTTTAGATTAGAAATATCCTTAGGCCCATTTAGTTAATTAGACATAGGCCCACGTAACTCAATTTAATTAATTTAGACTTAGCTCACTTAATTTAAGTTTTTTTTTTCATAATTTATAGATTTAAGATCACTATTTAATTAAAACATGTAGAATTAGTTCCACTAATTTAAATATTCCATAATTTGTAGAATTAGGCCCATTTTTTATTAAAACGTAGACTTAAGTTCATTTAATTAAAATCAAAAGGAATTAGGTCTTTAGGTTCATGTATAAATTAAAATATGTAGATTTAAATCATTTATTTAAAATCCCTGTTGATTAGACTAACTTAGGGATTATGTGATTTATTGAATGCATTATTTACTTCTATATTTCATAACTAGTTTGCCTTGGAGTTGATTGTTTTTAGGGTTTATATGAAATTGCATGAAAATAGAGAATAAGATAATAATTCATAAAGTAATTCTAAATGAACATGAGACTGAAGAAGTTGGTATTCCGTATCTAGAATCTCCTGGTTGTGGTGCTAGCTTTCTTTTAGGGAATTGAGTACCACCTTTTCGATTTGTCACACTTATTACCCTGCATGGCGACTCCTTATCTCCACGCCATGTCTTTATGACAGTGGTTAGTGTATTCGCTAGAGCCCTGAGCTCAAATAGTGTCGCGATTGCTAAAATCTTGGACGCGCGCTAAACCCCACTGTCTACATATATATTACCAATCAATAAATGTGAAACAATTGCATAGTTGTTTACTAGTGTGTGTGTGTGTGTGTGTGTGTGTGTGTGTGTGTGTGTGTGTGTGTGTGTATCAACTAATTATATTATACTTAGAAATTATTTTGTTTAGTTCAGAAGACTGTACGTAGAATTTTTTTTGTATTTTTTTTTATTTATATAAAAAATTGATGAAATCATTTTTAATTTTTTAAATTTTTTATAACATAATACAAAATGTTTCAAAGATTTTTTTCCTAAAATGAGAAAACATCTAAATGATTAGATTTTTATGTTGAGACAAAGCCAATTGTTTCTATGCCTAGCCCAATAGATAGTAACGTAAGTACAAAAACACTTACATGGAGGATTCTTCAGTCACAATTCCTCTCCTATTATAGCTAAAAATAGAGAAAGAAAAGCAACGCTATACATCTCACTACATGGTTTTAGCCTATCCAGCACAAGGCCACATCAACCCAATGCTTTAATTTTTTAAACTAATACACCATAATGGAGTTAAAGTCACTCTATTTACTACTCACTTCATTTCCAAAACCATCACTCATAAACCATCTGTTGCTGTCATCAATCTGAAACCATCTTTAATGGCTACGATAAAGGTGGTTAGATCAAGCAGAGAGGGGGTTCTTAAACTCTTGCCAATCTTGTCTAAAAGCTAAATGCTTCGGGAGGCTGCCCTATGAATTGCATTGTTTATGATGCTTTTTTGGCTTGGTGTCTTGATATTGCCAAGTAATTTGGGCTGGCTAGTGCTGCTTTTTTCACTTAATCTTGTGTTGTTGATGCCATATATTACCACGTAAATCAAGGGCTTATTAGACTTCCCATGAAGGAGAGTGCTAAAATTTTGGCTCCTAGGTTGCCTCCGCTTCATCATCAAGATCTTCCATTATTTCTTTATCAATTTGGAACTTACCCTACTATATATGCATTGCTTATGGATCAATTTAGCAACATTGATAAAGCTAATTGGGTTCTCTGCAATACTTTTTATGAGTTAGAACAAAAGGTTAGTTAATAAATTTATTTCCTTTTATCATTTTGTTAGTTTGTAACTAAAACAAATTAATTTTAATGGCTAGAAGCTTGGATTTCTTTTAGTAACTCCATGTAGAAAACTAAAAGGTGGGAGAATTTTATCCTACATTTTCTTTTATTAGTTCCAGGCAATAAATTGGCTTGCAAAATTTGTACCTGCATTAAGGATGACTGAACCAACAATATCATTATGAGTGACCTTTTGGTTTATAGTTTCTGTTTCAAGACAAATTGGTTCCGTAAGGGTCTTTTCATTTTGTTTTCAAGGGGCATGGCAACTTTACCAAATAAAAACAAATGATTGGTCTTGAGAGGAACAAGACGCTTTTTGATTTTGTGGAGTCGCCACTCAATTTTTAGAAAATTAGGAAAGAAAGGGATAACATCGGGTCACTCGGCAAGTATGGACCCTATTAAATATTTTTGGGTTTGAGGGATCACATCTAGTTTTTGACTATTTCTTATTATATAATGTTCAAGGCATAGCTATCGCAATACCCTAATTTCAGTAATGACAGTTTATATAGCATTCACACAAATCATTAGATAATTGAAGACAATAAAACTGAAGATATTATTATTACATCACTTTTTTAATAAAATACATATAAAAGGAATAAAAGATTGTTAGAAAAGTAAATCTAACTTATATATAATGAATCTACAAGATAAATACAACCATTCACACAGCTTGCTCTATCATATGAATAATTAGATAAGCAATGGACACTTAATCACTTGAAAGAGTAAGTAAGATGTGTAGATGATCATGCATGTTCACAGTGATTATTTATGGTATTATGATATATGTTGATAATATAGGGGATGCATGATGTCAGCACTGGACCAGAAACATGATGACGTTGTTCCAGGAGATGAACTTTTTGCATTATTGATATTTATGATGTGATTTCATGTTTTGGAACTAAAGAATGTAGAATAATGATATGAAATGAGTGTAAGCACCCAATTTTAGGATGCATTTGTGCATGAATGTGACAAAAGCCTCTATGATAAAAATTAGTTGAAAATTGACCTCTAGTGTTAAGTTTTAAGATTTCAAGGACTACATTGCAATGTTTTTTAGGTTTAATTGTAGAAATTATATTTTGCAGGGGTATATTTGAAAATGTGCATAATGCCAATCGGCAATACACAATGCCGATTGACATTCTAGAATGCTGAGGCGCTAAAATTTTAGCAAAAATCTCTTTTTTTTAATTATGACTGGTCCAAAATTTAATTTATTTTTAATAAATAAATTAATTTTGGTATTTATTTTTCCAATACACGTCTCTTACACGTATAATTTTTTGAAATTAAAATTCTTATCCTATTATTTTTGAGAGGGAGGATTAGAGCTACCTCTCTTATGATCACGTAAGTGGTTAGCTAGGGTTAGAACGGGATACAAAAAGAAAATTTTGGCAAAAAGGAAAAAAAAGAGGCGGAGACTGCATAAAGAGAGAAAAAAGAGAAAACTCTAATAGCTACTGCAAAAAAGTTGATTTAAAAAAATACATAGGAAAAAAAGAGAAAAGAAAAGAAAGAAAACCCTTTTTCAAAAAAATACATTCTTTTCAAAGCCCAAAAATCAAAAAAAAAAATACAAAGGCAATTTTCTTAAAAAACAGTGAAATCCCATTCTAAGAGGCATTCAAACAGCTTCTACATAGCATCGCTTTCCTACTCCTTTCTTCTTTATTAATTCTTTCTTTTATATTATTTTATTATTTTTTGTTTAATTTTCATTATTTTTTTCTTTCTTCATTAGTTTTAATCTTATTTTCCTTTTTTTAATTATTTATGTTCCATGCTTCTAGGGATGAATACCTGATTGAACTAAGAAAACCCATACAGAATTAATGAATAAGAACCAAAAGTCAAAGATCCCGATTTAATTTTTATCTTATTCTATTTAGTTTATCTTATTATTTTTTAGGTTTTTGAATTTGTTTAATTTATTTTTTAAGGTTGTAATTTTAATTTTATTTTCTTTATTATTTTTGGTAGATCTTATAATAGTCTCGATAGCGAGAATAATGAAAAGTCAAGTTTTCTTTTGTCCTTAAAAAATTAATTAGTAAATTAGGCTCTATCAGATATGAGTATCGAAACAACAGTTACACCTGAGGCTATAGTAGCAAAGGTCACAGAAAAGAAGCATGGCTTGATAACATTCTCGGTTGATGGTTTGCCTTTTGAAGGTAGAAATTATAACAAGGCACTATTTATCCCAGCTGAAGTGAAGGGAAAGAGAACCAATTTTGCAATGGTAGACAACGGTTATGCTATTAATGTGTATCCATTAAAAAATCCTGCCTAATTTAGGTTTGAAAGTTGATGATTTGAAAGGTTCAAATCTTATAATCATAGCTTATGATGATAGCACCTGGACTGTGGAGGGCACATTCCAAGCTCTGGTTAAAACAAGACTTGTAGAGTTAACTATTGAGTTCACTGTATTAGACATCCTTGTCATATATGCCTTGCTTTTAGGAAGGCCATAGTTCCATGCTCTATGAGGGGTACCCTCAACTGTGCACTAGAAGATAAAATTCCCTCATGAAGGAGAGGTTGTAACTATAGAAGCTGAAATCAGTGCAGCTGTGGTAGCCATACAGGAATAAACATAAACAATTATACGTTCCCCCTAGTTTCCAAGTTGCTAAAATATTCAATGGAATTAAGATGGACCCAAGAGTTGCAAGGATGATGGAGAATATGAATTATCAACTTGGATAGGGACTGGGAAATAATAAGCAAGGAAGCCATAAACCCCCAAAATTTAAAAGTCAGAGCGACACCAAGGGATTGAGGTGCACTGAGACAAAAACCTAGTAGCAAAAGAGGAAGGAAGAAGGGAAAGGCCAAGATAGATAAGCCCTTAGGGAGAATCAAGCCTATGAGTGAGAATTTTATCAAGCTAGAGGAAGGCAAGTACTATTTGAGTGCTAATGAATCTATCAATGTTGCTAGAAAAGACATTCCTGGGTTCGAGATCTTCAAAAAGCATATTATGGAGAACCTATTAGAGGATAACAAAGAGGAAGTGATGAAGCTGGTAGTTGAGAAGATGGGTGATACTGTTGTTAAAGAGCTGTTATGTCTACTACTTGAAGAGGAGCCACCCCAGGATTTAGCTACTATCATTAGTAATAGTTTTAGTGATGTTTTTTATGAAGAAACTGATGTGATAACGTCTAGCCTTTATGAGGATGAAGATCTTATTTTTTCCATGGTCAATAATATGAATTCTAGTTTTGTTTACTTGTGTGATGTCCATCTTGATGGTTCTGTGCATTTTAATATTAATCGTATGTGCATGTTAGACATTAATTCCATTCAATTAGATTTATTAAACATGGACACAAATGATAATCCTAAGAACACTTCTATATCACATTATGTAACTCTTTAAGAGAGGGAACATTTTGAGAGAATATTAACAGAAAGAAATGTAGCATTTGCTTGGACTAATGAAGATATGTCAAGTTGAGAAATTATGAAACATCACATCCCAACTTATCCATAAATTAAAAATGTTAAATAGAAACTACACAGGCTAAGACTAGAGTGGACTAAAAAGATAAGAGAGGAAGTTGCTAAAGAAATCCAGGCTAATTTTCTAGATGTGGTAGATTATCCTTAATGGTTGGAAAATATAGTACCAATACCTAAAAAAGACGGTAAAGTACACATATGTGTGCATTTCAGGGATCTAAACAAAGCATGCCCAAAAGATGATTTTCCTTTACCTCACATTGATGTGATAGTTAGCAGTGTAGCATCGAGCGCAATGTATTCTTTTCTGGATGGGTTTTCAAGATATAATCAGATAATGATGGCAGTCATGGATAAGATCAAAATAGCTTTTATTATAGAATAGGGGACGTATTGTTATAAGGTTATGCCTTTTGGATTGAAGAATGCAAGTGCAACGTATCAAAGGGCAGTGTAGACACCCAATTTCGGGATGATGTGTTATGGATGCAGCTAAGGACTCCAATGATGAAAATATCATGAATAGATCTTCGATAATTAATCTTTAAAATTCTAAAGGTTTAAATGCATTTTTAAAGGAAGGATTTAGTGTTTTTATGGACTAAATTGCTATATTTTTTTAGGACCTAATTGAAAAACATAAATTCTTCCAAGGGTCTTTCGTCTGTTTTTTTATATTTAAATTCAATCCTAATCGGTTTAAAACTCCTAATTGGCTTTTAACTCAGTCCTAATTTATCTAAAATTTCTAAATATAAATTTAAGTATTAATCTTATATTTTTAGGAATTAGAATTATGTTAGGATTAGGCTAGGTTTTCTAGTTCTTTTTCCACTATATAAAGAGGATAAAGAGTAGGAGAAAGAAAAAAGAAGGAGGCGGGAGAAGAAAGAAAAAAAGAGAAATGTGTTTTTGAAGAGGGTTTTTTAATTTTTTTTTTTCTTTTTTGAGTTGTTCTACAAAAATTCCTTTTGATTCATCAATTAATTCAAGATCCTTGAAGAATTTTTGAAGAAGAAAGTTCGAAGACTTATCAAGAAGGGTGAATTACAAATTTGAGGAGTACCCCAAATCACTCATAATCATCATCTTCTTCTTATTATTCTTTATTTATTTATTTATTTATTTTTTATATTATTAATTATTTTTATTCTTTCGAGTTATTATCATAATTTATTCATTAATTATAATTTTATTTTATTTTTTTACGGTGGTTATGGAGAAAAACGAATGGTGATCATGTGGGAGGGATGAATTCATGAGAAGTCCGTAGAAAACTATGGATAAAGCCTTGTAAAGACTTATTTTCTAGGGTTTTTATTTTATTTTATTTATTGCTTTTTTTTATTAACTATTTTATCAATTAATATAATAGCCCCAATAGTGGGAGTAATGAAATTATGTGTGTGGTTGCATGTTTATTCTAATTAAATTGGTTAGTAAAATTAGGTTTTTAATTAGGTAATTACTTAAAATCAATGGAGGAAGTAGATTAATTTAGGTTGCATATTAATAAAATTAGGGTTTTAGTAAGGATTAATTTAATTATTTTTTTGATCTTATTTAATTGTTTTTTTATGTTTTTATTTATTTTGGACTTATTTATTATTTTTATGTGCTTTTGGCCTTAAGCCCATTTTAGGATTTGATTTATTTATTTAAGTTTAGGTAATTCTTTTAGCCCATCTCACTTAATAATTAAATAGGTTTAATTAATTAAAATATATTTTTAGGCCCATAATTAATTAGATTTTAGGTTAGAAATATCCTTAGGCCCATTTAGTTAATTAGACATAGGCTCACCTAATTTAATTTAATTAATTTAGACTTAGCCCATTTAGTTTAAAGCTTTTTTCATAACTTATAGATTTAAGATCACCTTAGAATTAAAATATGTAGAATAAGGCCCACTAATTTAAATATTCTATAATTTGTAGATTTAAGCTCATATTTAGAATTAAAATTAGTAGACTTAAGTTCATTTAATTAAAATCAAAAGGAATTAGGTCTTTAGGTTCACATAGAAATTAAAACATGTAGATTTAACTCATTTATTTAAAATCCATGTAGATTAGACTAACTTAGGGATTATGTGATTTATTGAATGCATTATTTACTTCTATATTTCATGACTAGTTTGCCTTGGAGTTGATTATTTTTAGGGTTTATATGAAATTGTATGTAAATAATAATTCATAGAGTAATTCTAAATGAACACAAGACTGAAAGAAGTTAGTATTTTGTATCCAGAATCTCTTGATTATGGTGCTAGCTTTCTTTTAGAGAATCGAGTACCACCTTTTTTATTTGTCCCAGCTATTAGCCTGGGTGGCAACTCCTCATCTCCATGCCATGTCTTTGTGACAGTGGTTAGTGTGTTCTCTAAGGCCCTGAGCTCAAACAATGTCGCGGTTGCTAAAATCTTGGACGCGCGCTGAACCCCGCCATCTACAGGCAACTACTGCTCTTTTTTAGAACATGATGCATAAAGAAGTAGAAGTATATGTAGATGACATGATGGTCAAGTTAGAGACAAGAGAGGGACACCTTCAAGCTTTAGATAAGTTCTTGGCTTGAATTGAGAGATACAATATGAGGCTCAACCCAAATAAATGCATTTTTTGGGTTATTTCAGGAAAACTGCTAGGGCATATATTTAGTAGTAAAGGAATTGAAGTAGATCTAGATAAAGTGAAAGCTATCCAGGAAATGCCAATGCCAAAGACAAAGAAAGAAGTAAGAGGATTCATTAGCAGGTTGCAGTATATTAGTAGATTCTTTGCAAAGCTTACTAATATTTATGACCCTATCTTCAAGCTTTTAAGGAAAGATCAGCCTTTGAAGTGGAACGATGATTATTAGAAGGCTTTTGCTAGGACTAAGAAATATCTTGCCAATCTGCCTGTATTGAAGCTGCCAAGGGAAGGTAAGTCATTGATCCTATACTTGGCTCTAGAGGAAAATGCAATGGGGGCAATGCTAGCATAAGAAGGACTAGATGGAGTAGAACATGGAGTGTATTAACTTAGTAAGAAGTTTCTGCCATATAAGGAAAAGTATGATTTGGTAGAGAAGACATGTCTAATAATGATCTGGGCAATAAGAAAATTGAGGCATTATTTTCAATCCTATAAAGTTCAGGCTATTTTAAAGATAGATCCTTTAAAATATCTATTTCAAGCATCTATTTTAATTGGAAAAATGTCTCAATGGATGATACTCCTAACTAAATTTAATATATAGTACATTACCACAAAGTTTATCAAAGGAAGACCAATAGCAGAATTCCTAGCTCATAATGTAGTAAAAGGTGATGAACAGTAGAATTTAGAGTTTCTAGATAAGAACTTAGCAGTCGTAGAGCACCGGGAATGGAATCTTTATTTAGATGGGGCTATAAACAACAAAGGAGCTAAAGTAAGAGTGATTTTTATTATGCCGAAAGGAGAAACCATACCAGTGGCTAAGAACTTAGTTTTCAAGGTAAAAAATAATATGGCTAAGTATGAGGCATGCATTCATGGAGTGGAGGCAACAATAGCAGCTAGAGCAAAAGAGTTATTGTTATATGGGGATTTAATGTTGGTCGTCAGTCAGGCTAATGAATAATAGGAGGTGAAAGAGGAAAAGCTGAATTCTTATATTTGCTATTTGAAAACTTTAATAAGGAACTTCACTAAATGTCTCTTCATCCATTTGTCAAGAGACAATAATCATATGGAAAATGCACTGACAACACTCTCTTTGATGTGGGATAATATGACTAGATTGACTATAAAGCTTTTGGTAATCGTAAAATCAAAAGCTCCATGTTATGGGGGAGAGCAAACTATAGGTATTCAAATAGGGCTTGAAGAGGTGGTTTCATGACATTCAGAGGTTTATTAAGGAACGAAAGTATCCAAATGAAGCGACTTCAAAAGAGAAATATGCTCTTCGTGTTCTCTCATGTAATTATGCAAGTCACGATGGAGTATTATACAAAATAATGTTGAATGGAATGTAGCTCAGATATTTTAAGAAAGATGAAGCTGAAGAGGTGATGAAAGAGATTCATGCAGGAGCTTGCGGTTCTTACATGAATGGAATGATCTTGGCTAAGAAGATAATCAAACAAGGGTATTACTAGATGAGTTTGGAAAAAGATTGTATCATAATAGTAAGACAGTGCCATCAGTGCTAGATCTATGGGAATCTTAACCATCTTCCTTTTATGATGCTAAATAGTTTATCATCTCCTTGGCCCTTTACAGTGTGGGGGATTGATATTATAGGAGAAATAAGACTGACAGCATCCAATGGGCATAAGTATATAGTTATAGCAATAGATTACTTTTCTAGATGGGTAGAGGCTAAGTCCTTTAACACTCTAAAAGCAAAACAAATGGCACGATTTATTAAGCAGAGTCTTATTTGAAAGTATGGGGTCCCAAGCCATGTTGTGATAGATAATGGTGTCCAAATTTAGACAAAAATGTCAAAGTTGTTATAGAAGTATAGGATTAAACATCATAAGTCTTCACCTTATCGCCCTCAAGCTAATGGAGTAGTAGAAGTAGCTAATAAAAATGTTAAGAACATTCTCTCTAAACTGGTCAAAACTGGTCAAAACTTACAAGGATTAGTTTGAGTTTCTTCCTTTTGCTTTATGGGGGTATTGGACTACAGCTAGAACTACCACGGGCCAAACACCATTCTCTTTAATGTATGGTTGTGAATCAGTTTTGCCTATATAAACTAAGATTAAATCTTTGAGAGTGATTATGGAAGCTTAAATACCTAAGAATGAATGGGCACAAAAGAGATATGATCGTCTAGTATCTCTGGACGAAAAGAGGATGAATGCTTTGTTTTATACTCAGATATATCAGAGAAGGATAGTAAGATCATTCAACAAGAAGGTTAAGCCTGAAAAGATAAAGGCTGGGGACCTAGTGTTAAAATAGTTTAGGGTAGTATTATTTGATCCAAAAGGAAAGTTCAAACCAAATTGGCAAGGACCGTATTTAGTTAAGTCAATTATACCTAAAGGAGCTGTAAAAATATCAAATTTTGAAGGGAATGAGCTCACTAAGCCAATCAACCTAGATCGTCTCAAGAAATACTATCTTTAAAAAAAATAATAATAATAGTATGAAAGAAATAAAAGTCCACTGGATAGAAAACCTGAAACACTAGTTAGGAAAAAATTAGGACATTCTCGCTATTCAGAAAACTCATAAAGGGCTGGTCAAACAGAAATTAGGGAAATAAAAGTGAGAGAAAAATGTTCTGTTAGAAAATCTAAAAGGACTAGCTGATAACAAGAGTTATATCATGTGATGTAATAAATGTACTCATTTTGGCCCTAATTAATGAAGCAAATTAAAATGAAATTTTTGTTTGAATATTGCATATCCTATCTTTATTATAAGGCATAAGTGTTTAAAGGAAAAAAAAGCATGAAAAGCCTAAAAAAACATATCTATGAGATTACTACTTTAAATATGTCTTAGTTTCTTCTTTTGTGATTCATCCTATAACATTTGAGTCCTCTTCTACTTAGCAAATCTGGGTGGCTCTATAGTTTGCACGATAACCTAAGCTTTGTAGTTATCATCAGTAGTCACATTGGCATTCAAATGCATATTTCGCTCGAAGTTCCTACGAGGCCATAAGCTCCTAACCTTGTTTAAAAAGTCTTATCTCAAAAGGGAAGCCTTCAAAGTCAGTAAAAATAGTGACAATGAACTATGGGCAGCCATACTAATAGCAAAGACATGAAGGGGAGAAAAAGGTAAAGAAACATAGCTCGAGAATGGGGACACTATGATCATATAGCTCAATGGTCATGAACTTCAATTCCACTAAGGGTAAACCTATATGATCTTAGTATCTGCAATGCCCCTCAACCAGTCAACCCATTGGTTTATAGTAAGTTTATCCTTCATCTTCAATGGATGAGACTGTAGCTGATGAGATTGATAAGTCAAAGGGTTGGCAAGAATGATAAGCAAACTCAACTTTTCCTGTAGCTAGATCTAAAAAAAAGCCCATTAAGTTAAAAAAAAACCTGAAAGGGCAGCTTAGGTAAAAGTTAGGACAAGCCTGCTAAATTGAAAACCCAAAAGGGCGACTTAGGTAAAAGTTAAGGCATATAAAAGAGAAAGAAAACAATAAAGGATTCTAGTTACACACATGAAGGAGAAGTAAACTATCTAAAAGATGATTTTGAGTTCTGAACTAGTCTAATCCTATGATACTTGCCAACAAGAATAACAAGCATAGGGTTAGCTCCAGCTTGTACCTGCTCTGAAATACTCACAATCTGTGTGTCAGCATTTCCATGAGATGAAGCTAGTAAAAATTGTGTATAAAGACAAAAAGCAATGGTTCTAGTCTAAACAATACTATTCTTATCTTTAGTTTCACAGACAGTAATAAAAAAAGATATATCAATGGTCCCAGGGTTTTGAGCATATAGATAGATGTCATCTGGGGGCAAATCAAAGAATGCTACTAGCTTATCAAGAAATTGCATTATCAGATTAAGAAGAGCAATCATGGCAATTGAGTATAATAAACACCCCAAGATAGCAGCAAATTCTTCAATCATTGGGCATAACTCTTGCCTATTGAATCTGAACACATGGTCCTTAGCATCCCAAAAAGTTATAATAGCATGCAAAAGTTGTTGTTGATATTCAAATGATAAAGGGATTTTTGTGACTTGCATTGAAAAGGGAGAAAGTTATTCCAAATATTTCCATCAAGGCTCTTAAGGAATTTCTTCGTCAATTGGAGAGATGCTTAAGTCATGATTGAAAGTGTAGAGAATGAGGAATAATGCCCTTTGTGTAGAACAGGAAAATTAGTTCATATGAGAAAAGGATTCTATTTGCCCAAGGAATATGGATAAGATGAGGTGATGGAATCTAAAAGAGAATTACCCATTGTTAGAAGGATTTTAATGGAATAAGTTTACTCAAAAGCAGCTACCAGTTCAAGTGATACATTACAATACTCAACAGTGCAGAATCCAAAAAGTAACAATATTATAGAAATAGTCAGATACAAGCACACTGAGAGTCAGAAATAAAAATAGTCTTGATCAGTCATCATGAGCTCCCGAATCGGGCCAAGGCCTCCATCCTCCAATCAAGTCATCATGTTAATAAATATTTGAAGACCTAGCAAATGAAGTCCTAGCACTATAAGGATCAATGCCTAAGTCTACGAGCTATCAATTAAGCATCTCATTCTCGCGCTCTAGACCACTGGAATAACTCTACACATATGGGAAATGTCATATCATATGCATTTCATGCATACACTTTGCATTTTTCAGTGTATATACTTACCCGCCAATTATGTGTGACCTACATAGTAAAACCTCTAAGACGAGGCAAGATCGTGCAAATACTCTGCCTATGTCTAGGGAACCTGTTTCATAAAATTTTCTATTAACATCCATGTCAAGTGTATAGATCATGCAGGAAATAAGTCAAATAGACTCATATAAGAAGTATCTGATGGAGAAAAGCTAGGAAGCTGAGCATCACTAAAATATATATACTGCTCAATCGAAGTCTGAATAGCAGGAGCCCAATAAAGCATAGACCAGTCCAAAAGAGAGACATCGCCAAGGATACCACCAACAGAAGCCCCCTCATAACTAGTCCCAACGTGCTGAGTATAGTGTGTATGACTAGGTCTGGGCTTAAATCTCTCAATATAGGGAGCAGTCTCATTCCTCTAAGCACTCTCTATCTCTTCCCCCATCTCCTCAGCAACAGGGGAACTAATCTCCTCAAACTGTGAAAAAGAATAAGTAATTTATGGGGTCTAAAAGAATAAATGAAATGATCAGAAGTTACCTCAGCATGATCAATAGGAATCTGCTTTAGGAGGTTCTCATGAATAAACTACTGGTAATGGCAAGATCGCTCAAGAAAAGTTGAGGCAATATATCCCTATAACTCCTCTCTTAGCTCTGAACCCATCAAGTGTGAGCTATGTAACATCGAAAGAGGGATATCAGAAGGAATATGACACCATGAAGTTCCAAAAGCCCAGCAATATACTCGCTCCCCCAGATACCACATCTGACAACCATATCCAGGGAGTAGAATCCTCATGGGCTTAAGACGTACTATTCCAGCCATAAAATTGTATCTCTGGACATCATCAGCTCTCATTAACCAATCATTATTAATCTATAAATTATGTCAATTAAGTTTAACTTGCATTATAAAATACTAATGATTTTATTTTCTTACCAGGTGCCACCCAATGGAGTTTATCTGGTCATAATAGGTCTAAAGAATATTTTTAATGCTAACAGATGGGAAGAACCCCATCTCTACATCAAAGGGAGACTCCTGTCAGAGCTGATAGCATTAAAACCCTGGATTAACTTGATCTCTATACTCCAAATTTGGAAAATAAAGAAAATACATCAGTGAATTATAAAAAAAAAAAAGAGAGAACATACATGTAGGACGTGCCAAAAGTAAGACATCATGACAGCACCTCTATAAATGTTATCCAATCTATAATAAAGACAGGTTAATGCAGCAGATCCCTAATCAAGGGTAGCAACTCGATCTAAGTCACAAAGGGGGCTGAGTAAAGCAATGCTGACCTCATGACTAGTCTCATAAAAAAGAGTCATGCCTAGTAGTATGAGGAGGAGACACCTCGCCTTCTGAGCAATCTGATAGGGAGTAGTAATAGGCAGACATCTGAATCCCTCGACTAAAGATGAAAGGACAACATTTTTTTTATTCTTCCACATCGAGACAAACCCAATAAAAAAATAAATAGAAATAAGGAAATATTACTTCATTACCCATATTTGTGCACCTGTGGAGATGTAGGTAAGTCAAAGGGAGGGAGGTAGAGCCTTCTCGAAGTCCAAGACTATTTTAAGGAAAACGGGGAGACAAAATAATCAGATCTGCTAGAATTTCTACTCCCCTATGTGGTTTGTGTTGCGAGGCAGCCATAAGATCTAATGGATTACAAATCGGACGTCAGATTATCAAGTAATCAAAGAAAGAAAAAATCAATGTAAAGGGAAAATGAAAGGAAAAAATGAAGATGAAATGAGAAATGGAATGTGACATGAAAAAGTGAAGTATATATGATGGAAAATATCCATTTTGATCCACCAAAACTTACTTGCATTCAAGTCTAAATTTCTTCCTTACAATTTGGTCCATTCATAATCCACTCATGAAGTTCATATCATTTATTAATAATTCATAAAATTATTAGTTACATAGTTAGTCTGTATTAAAATTATGGATCCTCTATCAAGTACATAATACATAACATAATTACAGAATTTGATTTTTTTTGCATTTTAGATGCATCATCATTTTTTGTCAAGGATTTTTAAATCTATTTTGTTATATGCTACACAGTAGTTGTAATAGAAATTTCAATTATTTCGTTATCCACTGCCAAGTAGTCATAACATGAATTTCAAATTCAATATGTTATATGCTACAAAGTAGTTATAACATGAATTTTTAAATCTTTTAATCTACCAGACACTACACAGTAGTTATGGTATCATTACTACACATTCCACAGGAGCTATAGCATGTTCTCAAATCATAAATCGCTAAACATCCCACAGGGAATACAGTGAGAATCATTACATATAAATCGCTAAATGTCCCACAGAGAATATAGAAAGAATTAGTACATATATTTCATTAAACGTCTCACAGGGAATATAATAAAATCCATTGTCACTAGACATCCCAAATGGAATATAGTGCAGTTCAGCAAACACTACACAGAGTTATGGTATCATCGCTAGACGTTCCACATAAGCTATAGCATGTTCTCAACTCATAAATTACTAAACATTCCACAGGGAATATAGCGAGGATTATTACATATATTTCATTAAATGTCTCATAGAGAATATAACAAAATCCATTATCACTAGACGTCCCAAAGGGAATATACTGTAGTTCACTAGACACTACACAGTAATTATAGTATTATTGCTAGACATTCCATAAGAGCTATAGCATGTTCTCCAATAATGAAACACTAAATGTCCCACAGGGAATATAGCGAAACTCATTTACATATATCTCACTAGACGTTCTATAGGAACTATAGGGAAGCATGCTAAATATAGCATCTTGCTTAAAAATTACACAGCAATTTAAGCATCGATCCATCAATTAGGATACAATTAAGTATCCTAACTCTTTCCTTTGAAATTGTGTCCTTCTATTGCTTTACCGCAATTTATCAACCAAATAGCAATAAATGGGGTCAACTGAAAGCACCCAATTTCAAGATGCATTTGTGCATGAATGCGACAAAAGCCTCTATGATGAAAATTTAGTCAAAAATTAACCTCTAGTGTTAAGTTTTATGATTTCAAGGACTAAATTGCAATATTTTTTGGGTTTAATTGCCAAAATTGAATTTTGTAAGGGTATATTTAAAATGTGCATAATGCCAATCGGCATTACACAATGCCGATCAACATTCTGGAATGCTGAGGCTCTAAAATTTCAATAAAAATCTCTTTCTTTTTAATTATGATTGGTCCAAAATTTAATTTATTTTTAATAAATTAATTAATCTTGGTATTTATCTGTCCAATATGCATCTCTTACACGTATAATTTTTGAAATTAAAATTCTTATCCTATTTGTTTTGAGAGTGAGGATCAGAGTTGCCCCTCCTGTGATCACGTAAGTGGTTAGCTAGGGTTAGAATGAGATATAAAAAGAAAAGTTAGGTAGAAAGGAAAAAAAATAGGAGGGGAGATGGTGTAAAGAAAGAAAAAGGAGAAAACCCTAATAGCTACTGCAAAAAGAGTTGATTGAAAAAACATAAAGGGAAAAAAAGAGAAAAGAAAAGAAAGAAAGAAAGAAAAACCTTTTTTTCAAAAGAAAATACGCTCTTTTCAAAGTCCAGAAATCAAGAAAACATTGAGGCAATTTTGTAAAAAAATGGTGAAATCCCATTCTAAGAGGCATTCAAATAGTATCTACATAGCATCACTCTCCTACTCCTTTCTTCTTTATTAATGCTTTCTTTTTTATTCTTTGTGTTTCATGCTTCTAGGGATGAATACCTGATTGAACTAAGAAAACCCACAAAGAATCCATGAATAAAAGCCAAGAGTCAAAGATCCCGATTTAATTTTTATCTTATTCTATTTAGTTTATCTTATTATTTTTTAGGTTTTTGAATTTTTTTAATTTATTTTTTAAGGTTGTAATTTTAATTTTATTTTTTTTATTATTTTTGGTAGATCTTATAATAGCCCCGATAGTGGGAAAAATGAAAAGTCAAGTTTTCTCTTGTCTGTAAAAAATTAATTAGTAAATTAGGTTCAATTTGGTAAACCCTAATTAAAATCAATGGAGGCAATAGATTAATTTAGGTTGCATGTTAATTAAAATTAAGTTTTTTAGAAGAAATAATTTAAGTGCATGTTCGATTTTTTTTTTTATTTGATTGTTTTGATTTTTTTTTTTTTGGGCTTGTTTGTTGATTTGTGTGCTTTGGGCCCCAAGCCCACATTTACACTCTAACCCATTTAATAAATAGGCTTTTAATTATATTTTTAGGTTTACTTAATTTTAAAACCAATTTAGGCTCATTTAGGTTAATTTAGACTTAGGCCCATTTTTATCTAGAATTAAAACATGTAGAATTAGACCCAATAATTTAAATACTTCATAATTTGTAGATTTAGGCCCACTTTTAGAATTAAAATAAATAGACTTAGGTTCACTTAATTAAAATTAAGAATTAGGCCCCTCTAATTAATTCCTTTCCTTAAAAATTTATAGACCATAGGCCCATTTCTTTAGTTAAATTAAGATGAATAGAATTAGGCTCATTTATTAAATATGTAGGATCACCTTTTAGTCCATTTCACTTATAAATAAAAAAATTATAATTAAATAAACTTAAAAATAAAATTAACATAGTTTAGACCTAAGGACAATGCGCTTTATATGCATTTTTTACATGTTGTTTTATGACTAGTTTGCTTTAGGGCTAGATGGATGTTTAATTAGGGTTTAATAAAATTGTGTAAATAAAGAATAAAATAGTAATTCATAAAGTACTTCTAAATGAACATAAGACTGAAAGAAGTTAGTATTCCATTCCCAGAATCTCCTGGTTGCGGTGATAGCTTTCTATTAGAGAATCGAGTACCACTAAAATGATTTATCCCAGTTATTACCCTGGGTGGCGACTCCTTGTATCCATGCCATGTCTTTGTGACAATGGTTAGTGTGTTCTCTAGAGCCCAGCTCAAACAGTGTCATGATTTCTAAAATCTTGGATGTGCGCTAAACCCCGTCATCTACAATGAGCATAATAAAGCATAGATTATTCATATAGCATGCAAAATTTCCAGTCTCATCACCCAAGCACAATAATATTCCCAAATGCTAATAACAATAAAATAAAATGCAATGTGATAAAATAAACGTGCTAAAATGATTGTGTGGTCCTCATACTCAACTAAGCTTGTGTGGGTTTTTAAAGCTTTAGTTTTGAGGGATTATCAAGCTTTCCTCGTCGAAAGGTTCAAAATGACAATAAAATGATGCTAGTTTGTATACCTTTGAAGCTTTCTTTGACAAATATGAGGCTTGTTTTAGTGGAAAAAAGATCTAATCTCCTAAGAAAAAGACAGTGGGAGAGCAAAAACTATTTGAAAAAGCTCTTCCAACGCCTTCGATCGAACAGATTTTTGAGTGTATGTGTGCTTCCACTTGCTCCTCCCCTCAAAATGGGAGTATTAAGGTGTCTATTTATAATGAAAAATGTGTGGAATAGGGGGGTATAGGCATGGTCACGCGTGTCCCTAGGATGGAGTGCATGACCAAGCGAAGTGTGTGTGGTCACGCACTAGCACATAGCCAAGTGCGCTCGCGCATGGTTACACGTACTTTCGCGCTTTACGCACTCTATTTGAGGCTTATGTAAGATTTTCTGAGGTTGATTCCTAGGGTTTTTTGGCCTTCCAAAGGCATTTTTTAAGTTCATTTTGTCAAATTCAGCCTTGACTTTAACATATGACACCTAGGGGTATTTACACGCGCTAATCCTCTAGTTTGTTTAGACTATTCTGAGACCACTTCCAAAGGTTTTAGAGCCTTCTAGATGTGTTTCCAAAGTCCATTTTGTCTTCAATTTTAATACGTGACACCTAGGGGTGTTTATGGCTTTATAAGCACTTTTAAGCAACACGCGTTGATTCTTAGGTTGTGTTGGACTATTCTGGGACTACTTTTGGAGGTTTTGGAGCCCTTTGGACGTGTTTCCTAAGTTAGTTTTATCAAAATCAATTTCCATTTTTTCATGAAGTTAGGTCCCGATCTAACGAAATGAACATCAATCCAACAAGCTGAGTGTTCTGAGAAAGGAATTCTTAGAATAAGCTTCTCATTATTTTGATAATTCATATTTTGTAAGGTCAGAGCACAAATTAATGGCTTGATGATTGATTTTACACACCGGTGGGGTCAGTTAGGTTTTATAAGGTTGCACAGTTCAGAGGTGTTACAAATGAGTAGACCCTATTTATCTTGGAGGTTCATTTCATCGTTAGACCTTTTTGGGGACAGTCAAAGTTGAGGTATGACAACCATCTATATACTTAGATAAGTAGCTTGAAGATGACAAAGACTATGGATTCAGCATCTTTAAGCCAGATAATGATGCTTGCATGAATTGGCTTAACAACATGCTAAAAGGGTTAGTAGTGTATGTATCATTCGGAAGCATGGTAGCTCTAGGTTCTAAGCAGATGGAAGAGCTATCTTGCACATTAAAAATGAGCAATAATTACTTCTTATGGGTTTTAAAAGCATCAGAAGCGTCCAAACTCCTAGAAAATTTCATGTCCGAGATAATTGAGAAAGGGTTAGAGGTAAGATGGTGTCCACAACTAGAGGTTTTAAGGCATGATGTAATTGGATGTTTTGTTACACATTGTGGTTGGAACTCTACTTTACAAGCTCTGTGTATAGGAGTTCCAATAATGGTAGTGCCTCAATGGACAAACTAACTTACTAATGCAAAGTATGTTAAAGATGTTTGGAAAGTTAGAGTTAAGGTTCCAGTTGATGAGAAAGGCATTAGAAGATGAGATGTTATATGGGGTTGCATAAGGGAAGTAATGGAGGGAGCTAGAAGTAATGAGATCAATGCTAAAGTGTTTATCGGTGAAGGTGGAAGCTCCAATAAGAATATCACTAAATTTGTTCTTTATTTAATTCACACTTAATTTTAAAAAATAAAGTTGAGGCACTTGCACAGTGCAAGGTTATGTTTGAAAACGGGTGATTCAAGGTACTTAAACATGAGGCACACGTACTGAATATACATTACATTATAATAAGCTATCATAAAGGATATATATGAAGGGTATAATACAATATAAAACTTTGTTGTACATATCTATATTCTATTACCCTCCCTTCAATTTTAGCATGGGTAGCAATGCCCAAATTGTTTCTTAATGAACAAAATGAACCAGATAAGAGACTCTTTATAAAGATATCAACAAGTTAATGCTGATTGGAAATATAATAAACAAGAATATCTCCCCATTAGACCCATTCACACACAAAGTGGAAATCCACCTTCAAGTGTTTAGTTCATGCATGGTTGATAAGATTGGTTGCAAGATATATTGCCAAGACATTATCACAGAATCCTTCCACCAGCAATCTTGGATTGATTTCTAAGTCCTGTAAAATGGATCGTATCCAACATATCTCTACAACCATAATTATTAAAGCTCGATACTCGGATTCAGCACTACTTCGAGAAATCATATGTTATTTCTTTGCTAACTAAGAAATTAACAGGTTTCCTAAAAACACACAATATCCCATCGTAGAGCGCCTTATGTCAGGGCAACCAACCTAGTCCGTATTACTGTATACAACTATATTATCGAAGGATGATCGACAAATAAGGAGACCATATGCCACAATAGCTTTAACATAACGAATAATTCTTTTGACTAATTGCCAATGGAATTCTTTTAGACAATGCATGAATTGGCAAACCAAATTAACATAATAACTCAAGTTAAGCCTTATGAAGGTTAAATATTGTAAGCCTCTTACTATACTTTGATATAACATTGGATCAGAGAACAGAGCATTAGAAGAAGAAAGCAAAGGCCGAATTGGAAAACGAGTGGCAATGGGCTTACAGGATGACATACCCGCTTTTTGAGTAAATCCATGGCATATTTTTGTTGACATAAAAATAAGCCATCTCGCAATTTTTGGACTTCAATACCTAAAAATAGTGTAGGTGGCTAAGATCAGACATCCAAAATTCATTCTTCAAAGAGTAAAGCAATGAGTACAATAACAAAGAAGTAGAAGTAGTTAATATGATATCATCAACATATAATAAAAGAACAGCCATACCACTGGAAGAAGAATACATAAACATAGAATAATCAAACTTCTTCCTATAAAACCAAGTTTATGCAAGAAATTGGTGAAGCAAGTAAACCAAGCCCATGGTGCTTGTTTTAATCCATACAGAGCATGATTGAGTTTACAAACATAATCTAGACATGCTAAATTCTTATAACCTTGAGGTTGGTGCATGTAAATTATTTTTGCCAAGGCACCATGAAGAAAAGCATTCTTCACATTAAGTTAGTGAACATCCCATCCATTACTAACTGCCATTATTAGGAACATTCAAATTATTGTTGGCTTGACAACGGGACTAAAAGCCTCATCATAATCTAAGCCAAGCCTTTGATCAAAACCATGTGCAACTAATCAAGCTTTATGTCTCTCTATAGACCCATTGATTTTTTGCTTCACCTTGTAAACCCATTTGCATCCAATCACATTTTTTATTGATGGTGGTGGTACTAAAGTCCATGTGTTATTAGAAAACAAAGTTGCACATTCATCATCCGTGGCTTATTTCAAACATTGGTGTTTAATGGCAAACTTGAAAGTTTTGGGTTCAGAGAATGGTGGCTTCGATTTATTAGTGGTTCAGGTTAATAAAAAAGGATTGGATCTATTTGGGTTTTTGGGTTCCATCTTTTATGCATATAATCATGGATGAATATTGGTGTTTTGGGGAGCTAAGGAAGAGTCATGTAATTAATCATATGAATTGGATATAGGTGAATCAGTTCGGTCAGTAGAGGATTAGGACAATTGTTTGGGGAGAGTGACCACAATAAATAATAGAAATAACACATAGTAATAAAACCTAAAAAAAAAGCACAGGAGACTGCCAAACATCTGAATGAATAATAAAAAGTGGCAAAGTAGTACAATTATTTGAATCAACAAAAGAAAGTTTAATATGCTTGTTAAGTTAACAAGTATTACAATTAAAATCAAAAGTTCGTGAAGAATAAAGAGTTGAATTATCATGAAGAAACTTTGACAAAATAGAAGACCTTGGGTGTCCTAGTCGCCTATGCTATAATATGGAAGAAACCTTGGTTATAAGAAAAGCCTAAGGTGACAAAGTATGACTAGAATTTTGAGGCAACGGATAAAGAGAACCGTAACTACTATAACGATAAAGAATTTTATGTGTTGTTAGTTCCTTGACAGATAAACCATAAGAGTTAAATTAACATCACACTTATTATCACGTGTAAAATGATGAATAGAAATATGATTTCAAGTGATAGAAGGAATAATAAGGACGTTGTTAAGTAAAAATTTTAATTGAAAGCCTGAAATTATTTTTTGTCCAATATGTGTAATAGGAAGTTGATAATCATTCCCAATCTTAACAATGTCAAAACTAGTGTATGGGGAAAATGAATTCAGATTACATGTGGAATAAGTCATATGATAAGTTGCACTAGTGTCAGTAAGCCATGATGAATTTGAAGAATTTAGTTTTTGGAAGTGTATGCTAGCATATGCTTATCCTCTAGAAGGCACTAAAGCATCACTAGGATGAGAAAATAATGAATGGCAAGGACAATTCTTTGCCACATGATAAAATCCATCACATAATTGGCACTAAACAAGAGCTTCACCCAATATGGAGCTGGTCGAAGAAGGATATGAGGAGCCATAAGAGACTTGGGAGGCAATAGTCCATTGCTGTCATGGGGAAAAATTAGTTCGACCACAAGAATATGTTCTAAAGTTACCATGTCCTCCTAAAGAAAATGGAGATCGGTAGTTGCTACCATAATTGTTAGTTCATCCCCCAAAAGAGCTATTTCTCCACCCCCTTATCTTTCACCTCATGAAGAATTACTACGCCATCCACCACGGTTGGAGAAACCTCTACCTCTTGATACAAGAAAGGCTTGTGATTGATCAAAAAAGTTATTGCTTTGAGTTTCCTAGACTCAATTTTCATAAGCTAATAAAAAAGAATGCAGTTCAGGAAGGTTAGAAGAGGTTGTCGTGCAGACATAACTGTAACCACATCAGAATATTTAGAGGGGAGACCAACAAATATTTGAAGAATAATATCACTTTCATCAATAGCATGACTAATGGAAGCAAGAGAATCTGAGATAGACTTCACATGATTCAAGTAATCCACCATTGAATGATCATCTTTAAATGCTTGATTGAAACTAAGTTTCAGTTGAAGGTATTTGGCATTAACATGATCATGGAAGAGAGTTTCAATCTGACAACATGTCTCATAAGCAGTTAAAGATGCACCAGGACACAGTACTTGTTTAAGAATGTTAGAAGAATTTATGGCATGAAGCTAAGAGAGAACAACATAATCAACTTGTTTCCATAAAAGATACACCGGGTTAGCTAAAACAACTCCATTGAAATCTGTAAGGGTCGAGGGAGGACAGGATGAAGATCCATTAATATGATTATAAATCTTATGACAATTGTTAATGTTAAAAACAAAGGAAGAAAGCAATGAAGAATTTGTATTGTTTGTTGTGGTCATTAAGGAAGAAGAGGAAGAAGAAACAGAATGAGAAGAGGAAGAGGAAGAAGAAAGAGAGGAGGAGGACTGAGAAGTCATAGTTCGTTGCAATTTTTTTTTTTTATTGCTCTGATACCATGAAAACGGGTGATTCAAGATACCTCAACATGAGGAACACCCACTGAATATATATTACATTATAGTAGCTGTTACAAAGGATATATATGAAGAGTACAATACAACATAAAACTCTATTGTACATATCTATATTCTATTAATCTTTTCTTAAACTTAGGACAGATTTTATGTTCTTGAAAAAAAAAAAAAACTTAAGAGAAATTTTGCACATGAATGTTTTTTAGTTTATTCAAAGAATAGTGGTTTATTAAAAAAATCCAACAAAGTAGCTTCATGTGATGGAACTACAGTTTCCAACTAAATTGCATGAATATAGATTTGCGAAAAAAAAAAAAGCAAAAAAAAAAATATAGAAAAATGTTATTTTAAAAAATATAAAATACGAAAATTTGAAAAATACATAAATATTGGAAATATAGGAGTTATAAATATTAAAAATGTAATTTTATAATTTTAAATTTTATATAAATTGTTAAAAATTATCTGTTTAAATAAATGTTAACATTAATAAACATTTAACTATTTGGATTATTTCTCTAAAAAAATTCCTTAAACAATAATAATAATAACAACTAGTTTAATTTGGTTGTTTTCTTTTTTTATTTGAATTTTTTAAATTTTCTCTTTAATTTGGTATATTTAGTTTTTTTTCTTAGTTTTGGTATAGACTATCGGTATTTAGAGCTCACTAAACTCTAACTAATTCAGTTTGACTCGGATAAAACCATAAAAGTGACAAAGATCTTTCAATAACTAACTTAATGCGACTGTATATACTATGACTCGAATTTAAAATCTAATTTAGGTGAGGATAACTCCTACTAGTTGATAATTTATTTATTTTTTAGCACTAAGAGAGGAGGAGGAAGATTCGAACTGCTTCCCTTTCATGCCTTACATTTAGGGTGACATTTAAGGTGAAAAGGCTAACCATTCCATCACTAGGTAGGTAGACCGGTTTAATAGTTCTTTTGTTGTTTTTTTTTTTTTTATTGGGATTATTTTTTCTAAATATCTAGGAGAAACACTTTTCAGGTATAGATACGTGTTTCATATTTGAATTTTTTTTTTTTTATATAAACAAGTATAGTACGAATTGGGTGTGTCCGATGTGTTTTCAACATGAATCCATATCGAATAGTAAAAACGTGAACATTCTAAAGCATTGTGCAATTTAGGTTTCCAGTTGTCCATGTGCTTTTTTTTTTTTTTTCTTTTTGTATTAAAGCTCTATTATGGGATTATGGCTTATGTATTTGTAATTTAATATATGGGTTTTATTCATGTGACGTTAAAAGTAAAAAATTCATAATTAAATCATCAATAAAAATTGAATATGCAAATGTACATTTTATTTTATGTTTAAATTGGTATTATTCAAATTATAAATATAAATAAGAAAATTTAACTTTAAATTAATATAAATGAATATTAAAAATTATATTAACAATTTAAAACTCAATTTAATTATTATAAATAAATATATTTTTAAATTTGTACTTTTTAATATAATTAAGGAAAATAAATTTCTTGAAAAAATTAATTAATGGATTAAATATATTAATAATCAATAAATTTTATTTTTATTTCATTTTAAATACTAAATTTTAATTGATTTCATTTTAGTTATCAATCTAAGTCAAATATGCTAATATGGCTATCACATCAATAAAATGTTAAATTAGAATTTAACTATTAAAAAAACCAATTGAAATTAATATTTAAAGTAGAATTAGTTAAAATTAAGAGAGTACCCAAATATATAACCCATCAAATTTATAATACATAAATTATTTTATTTTGTTAATTGAATGTAAAATTTTTAAAATACATATTACAAATTTACGTGCCGAAGTGTAACGTATCCAAAGCGCGCAATAACCTGTATTGCATTTTGGGATTTGATTACAAGATTCATAAAATCATTATCATTGCTTTGTTTATTCGTGTGGACACAAACAAACCTTTGAATTTTTTACGACCATGTTGTCTTTCCACCTGCCAATCTTTCTTCATAAAATGCAAAAGAATTAATTTACTATGTAGGAAAAAATAAAAATTCGCTAAATTAATCAAGCGGATCATAAGTAACTTGAGCTTCAACTCGATAAAAATTTATTTAAATTTATATATTGAACAAACCGAACTCAAAATATATAAACTTCGGTTCATGAAGCTCATTAATAATTTTAAATATAAACTTATGAGTTAGTTCCTAATTTTATTGTTTAATAATTTAATTTTAGATATATAATATATAATTTTTTATCGTAAGAAGTACTTTAAAAATTATATTATTAAAATAAAATCATAATTTTTATTAAATATATTATAATTTATTTAGTAAATAATTTATTTTAAATTTTTTAATGTATGGTTTTAATTTAAAAATAATTTATTTTAAATTTTTAAATATATAGTTTTAATTTATAATTTATATTTTTTAAAATTTTTTAATATTTATTTAAATTCATTTAACCTCTCAAATAGCTCATGAACACGAAATGATACAATGAACTCAACAATTGATTATAAATGAATAAGTTCAAATTAGTCCAATTTGATTCGATTACACCGAAGACAAGGCTGTTGTAGTTGTTAAGGGGGACTTGAATGTTGAATCCCCAACAACCTCCTAACCAAAAAATAAAATAAAAATAAAAATAAATAAAAGTCTGAAGTATTTTTCTCACCTTGCAGTGTTCACATAGGTCCAGCTAATGGTCATCGTACTTCACGTGCTTCACTGTCCAAAGTCCAAACAAAATACAATCTTGAAATGTATACTTAAACTTGAGACAGACAAGAAATGCTAAACACATAGAAGCTAAAGAAAAAAAAAATTAAAAACAATTAAATTCGGTATTTATTTTAGAATTAATTATTATCACATTTCTAAAGTTTTCTCTTATACTATTAGATTTTTCTATTTGTAATAATTAACTTAAATATTTTTGTAATTTTACTTCGTTAAAATATTGCATACTTACCGTTTAGTTTATTATTAAATGTACCAATTTTAAAAAAATTAAAATTTTTATTTGATTCCTATATATAGAATATAATTTTAATTCATCCACTTTTATTAATTTTTTTGAAATAAAAAATAGAAGGCCTAGTATTAATTAACAAACATATCTACCATACAAAAAGGGAGGATCTCGATAGAAGTCACTTCTAATTAAACATTTTCAACTGATAAAGTAAGAGCCCATTGAGTTAAGTTATGAGAAACCTTATTACATATATATATTTATTGCTAATGTTTTGATGGAGCTGAGATTATTGGAAATCAATTAGAAACCAAAGAGTATTAGCGGATACTTGAATCAAATCAATTGAAATACAATTGCATTTGTTGCCATACTTTTTTTATAATTGAGATTGGTTTAATGCACGAGCGTTCTATATGATTATTTCCTCAAAATGAAACTTGATTTGTATTTGACAAAGTGAATTTTTAAACATTTTTACTGCAATTTGTTTGAATTTTAATGAGAAATTTTATAAATTTTAAGGAAATTTGTAATAACTTGACTGTATTGAAAAACATAATTTTTTACAACAAGATAGTATTTCAAACTTAAAACAATACGAAGCTAATGAAAACATGATAATATGATTATAGATAATTGATAAATTCTGAGGATTGTTGTTGATGAATGGTTGGTTGTTGAGATTGAATTTGATCAATTTTTTTTTTTTATCTACTACTCTTTCTTGCTTTTATACAAAGATTTCTTCATCATTTTTCTTCAATTAATGTAAGCTTACTTATTAATCTTTAGCTTTGTAATTAAACTTGTTACTTACATGCTACTTTTTCTTAACTTGTAAAGTAAAATTCCAAAATCTTCAGATTTCAGAAGCTTCAGTTTCCTCGATACCCCAGCTCCTCCTAAGCAAATTACAGAATCTTCACAAACATTCTTTCCTTTGCACCTTTTAGCTTCTCAGCTCCAACTCTAGTAACATAGCATAAATTCCAAAAGCTTCACTTTCCTTTATCCTCAAGACTATCAATGGCCAGATTTGTTTTTTTTAAAGGAAAGTCGCTTTCTTTTTTCCACAGATTAACTTTCTAATTTCTCTTGCTATGCTAACAGACATCAACACTAAACGAAATAATGTAGTGGAAATCCTATGTGTCATGACAATTGACATGGATAGACAAAGTCCAATGTGTCAAATCCCACATAAGTCAAAACACTTATCGTGTAAGCATCTTATATTACACTTAACAGCATGTGACTAACTATCAACTTTGTAATTACTCATTAAGAAGTAAACATTCAAGATTTTATTGTAAAACCACTTTTAGGTCTAAAATTGTTGTTATCCCTAATTTAATAAAAAAAATAGATAAACTTAAAATTATATAATAAGTTTAGGGATCAAAGAGACTTTTTAATTTTTCAAATTAGTCTATTAAACAGTAAATTAAACAACTGAGATATAATAGTTTAACGAAATAAAACCTCAAGAATATTTAGGTTAATCATTGAAAATATAGGGACCCATTAGCATAATAGGTCAAACCTTAGGAATGTAATAGAAATTTGATCGTGTAAAATAATTTTGAAATATTTTTACGAGATGCATTACCTTCAGGCCACTTAAGTTCTGCTTATTATTTATTTTGACAAATCTATTATATGGTAATTTCGGTTAATCGACAATCAACCAAAACATCGATCATACTTCTCAGTTCGGTCTCAGTTTCTAAAAGAGATGAGCATTCGGTTTGGTTATAACTGAATGCTCACCCACTCACTTAGAGTCCATCTCTAATAGAGTTAATCTACAAATTACTTCAACTATATAAGAACAAAACTTTTGTAAAACAAATGAACAGTTGTATCAGAAGTAATTCTACTCATTTTCAACTTATGGAAGTGGAATTTGTTAACTTCATAGTACCAACAATTAACAGGTCGAGTGGTAACTTCTCTCCAATGGAATCTTGAGGTGCATAGTTACCGTCCTTAATTTGAGGGAAAATGGTCACATTTATCCTTAACTATAGGCTAATTTTCTAAATAATTCTATCCTTTAATTTGTAACAATTTAGATATTTAATTTTTTTATTTCTTTCAATTTTATCCAACCTTTAATTAGTATGTGTGTAATTGATGACATGCCTTGCTAACCTGCCAAAGACATTGTGGGCGGGACAAGTAGGGGTGAGTAAAAATAAATAAAAATTATATTGGTTTGGTTCGGTTTACATTGTAAAACTATATAGTTTGATTTTTACTTTAAATATTAAAATATTTTTAGTTTGGTTCGGTTTTTATTGTAAAACATTTAATAAAACCAAACTTAATTGCATTTCTAAAATATTTTAAATTATATGGTGTTTATGGTTTGATTTGATCGGTTTATCACTAATATTTCAAAATAAATCAACAATATCATTTTAAAATATTTAAAACTCTTAACAAAAATTTTTAATACCAAAAAATGCAAACCTAAATTATTTAAATTCATTTTAAAAAACTTGTTCAGTTGATTTTCTAAAAATTAATAAATATAAAAAACTAACAATAATAGATCTCATAAACATTATTAAAAAGTGCAAAACTACATAGATCCAATAAGCTTAAAATTGCAAAACTAAAAAAGTCAAACCAAATAAACTGATCGAATCGAACCAAATAGTTTAGTTCGGTTCAGTTCAATTTATTTTTGACCTTTATTTGATTCAATTCAATTTTAACCCTTATTTGATTCAATTTGGTTATTTTTTTAATATTTTCATTTTTTGGTTTTATATATTTTTCTACTGAACTGAACTGACTGTTTTTATTTTGGTCTTGATTATAATGACACTATTTTGATCTATTTGCCTCGTCAACACAATTTTTATATGTCAGCAAGTCACGACAGCAATTACACATGCCAAAAAGTCAAAAACGTTAACTGTCTAAATTGATACAAATTAAAAGATAGAATTATTTAGAAAATTGACCTATAGTTAAGGATAAAAAAGACCATTTTTCTTAAATTTAAACTGAAAGGATTGTTCCCTATTATGGAGTTGATGATATGACCTCCTTATTTAAAAAAAAAAAACAAATATATATTAATACAAGTTCATGTAACAGCGAAAAGCTAGAATGACCACACAGAAACCAAGCTACTTACACTATGTTTGGAAAGGAGGGAAATGAGGAAAAGAAAATAAAGAGGAAAATGTGAAGGAAAATAATTTTATTTTCCTTTCTCTATTTTCCACTCTTATGTTTGGATTTTGAGGAAAATAATATGAGGAAATAAAATCAATTTATCTTTTTTATTGGAGAAAAAAATATATATGTTATATATTTATGATTGTACCCCTAAACTAAAATATATCTCTCTATTTGTAAAAAAATATATATGTTATATATTTATGATTGTACCCCTAAACTAAAATATATCTCTCTATTTGTTAAACAAAGGGCAAAATAGTAAAATAAATCATTATAATACACTTTCCTCCCATATTCTTCAATTTTCTCTCCAATTTAGAGAGATAAGATGAGAGGGAAAATAAATTCAACTTTCCTTCCTCCCTTTATTTTTCCTCCTAAACCAAACTTTAAAAAGTTACTTTCCTCTCATATTTTCCTCCTATATTTTCTATCCTCCCCATTTTTCTCTCATTCCAAACATAGGGTAAAGTGCATACAAATATAAAGAAAGATATTTATCATGACTAAAGTTGTTGCTTGACAAGAAAATAGATGAAAGCATGCATTTAAAAATAATTAAAAAAAACTACTATTTGTCTACGATGTACAAAACTATAAAGCATTGGTTGGCTTGAGAATCCATAACTAAAATTTAGTATTAAATGTAATGGTGATTACTCAACTTTACACTTATTACAATTTGAATACTAAATTTCAATTTATTTCTTTTTAATCACCTAACTTTGATTTAATTTTAAAAAATAAAAATTTTTAGTCCTCTAAATTTCTCTTAAAATTCATTTTAATCCCTTAATCTCTTTTTCTTTTTCAATTTAGCCTCGAAATTATAAAAAGTTTGAAAATTTACTTCTTTTAGGCTCTTATACCTCTCATGATGAGTTTGCTCTCTTACTATAAGGAATCAAAATGTTTTTTTAATTTTTTCTTATTTTCTATAAATGAATAGAAAATATGGATTTATTTGCAAAGAAATCCTTAATTCTGGATTAAAATAATAATTCTTGATTGTTCAGGTACTAACAATTCTTTGAGTGACTATTAATGAAACTAAATAAAAGTTTGGTATTTAAAAAGATACAAATTAAAGCTTGATAACAAAAATGAAACAAAGTTAATGCTTGATATCTTCTTGTGCATTTGACCCCTAAAATTTGCCTAAACATTTTGCAGAGTAATTGTGTGCCAGATAGAATCTCATTCATTAATGTTTTTACCATAATGAAACACCATGAAAGACTAGCAATTTTTAGATTAATCAGTCTTACCCTAACCTGTAACAACAAAGCTCAATTATCAATTTGATTCGAAAACTTAAATGACCAAGAGTAATAATATATTTCTGTTGCTAAATTAAACCTATTTCTTTTTAAAATTAAATAAATTTAAGATTAGCAACAGGATAAGATTTCTATTGATAAATTAGTGATATAATAAGATTTTTATTGTTTAATGAGCGACGCAAATAAAATGTCATCGCTTTTTTATACTACTTTTCAAAACTTTACTTAGCAAAAGATTTTTTCATCACTATAAGTTCACACCAACTTCATAGCACTTATCCAAAAACTTTTTTAGTACTTGAATTATTTAAAAATACTATTTTAATCTAGAATTAAATATTTTTTTACAAATAAGTCTATAATTTCTATACATTTATAGGAGATAAGGGAAAATTAAGAAATCATTTTGATTCCATTTAGAAAGAAGATACTCATTTTGAATGGTGTCAGAGAGTAAGAGAAGCTGAATTTGTAAACTTTTTGTATTTTCTAGACTAAATTGACAAGATAAATAGGTTGAGAGATTAAAATGGTTTAGGAGAAAAATTTAAAGACTAAATATTTTTGACAGTATCCTTTTTAAAACATAATCTAATAGGTAAAATAAATTGAAATTTAATACCCGAATTGCAATAAATATAAAATTAGGGGACCAACATTTTATATGGGTGGATATTTTTACACTCCACTACTTTATATTGGGGTTTTTTCATAAATGTCCTAAACTACAATCAAAATAATAAAAATGCCTAAAACTTCCATTAATTACTTGCATGTCCTCTTGACCATATTCATTTATGCGAATGCTCCCAAGTCCAAAAACACTATTCTTCTCTTTCAACTCGTCCCTCAACTCAAAAAACAACTTCCTCAAACCTCAACCTAAGCTCGAATCCATCTCCCTGAGCTCAAAACAACATCCCTCACCCTTCTTCCTCACCTGCAATTGATCCCCATCAGGTCAACAAATTCATAAATTGATTTGTTCAAAAAAGAATCCATTCTCTTCTCCAACAAATCATTGATTTCTTCAAAAACGAACCAAGCTCAACCTCCCTACAATCAATCTTCGCCATTATCATCAATATTTCAAAAACAAAATCAAAAAATAAGATTTCAAAAATATAGAAAAGAAGAAGAAATTCAATAACAAACTAAAATCAAAGGTAAGCATTCTGATTTAGATTTATCATTTTATTAAATCATTCAATACATGCAAAACCAAATATCTTCTTCAAACAAATATTAATCCCAATTATCTTCTACAACTCAGATTTACATTTCTTAAAATTATTTATCAATTAATTGATATTAAATATAATGTATGACATAAACTGTATACATAATGTGTAAAAAACATTTTATTGAAAAAAAGAGATATGCAGAGACATATTTTGAAAGAAAAAACTTTTCGTACATGATTGCTTTATTTTAAAATACTTTCATTTTATGTTTGATTTGTGAAACAATTCATTGACATCTATTTCAAGTTTTTTAGAAAATTAAAAACTAATGTATATGCTTGCTTCATTTTAGAATACTTTCATTTTACATTTGGTTTCTGAAATAATTTAATGATATTTGTTTCAAGTTCATTTTAGAATATATTTGGTTTACTTTTAGTTTTTAATACAGATTTAAATTATGGGAAATGCAGCAATTGCTTGTTTTCAATCACTACAATGGTGAGTTGACTGAGAGCTTCACTTTCCAAAACTTTCAAGTCACTCAAATTCAAATTCCAAAAGATTACACCTACTAAAACCTTATAAATACAATTTTGGATTGATTGAAAGTGTAAATTGAAGAACATGTACTACAAATCACCTACCAAATCAAATAACAATATCTGGCACTTGCAATTGAAGATGATTCAATTCTCCATTTTTATATATAGCTGAAAACCACTGAACCATATCAAACAAAGTTTCCTTTGTGCATAACAACAAAGAAAAAAGAGAATAAGAGCATATTCTTTTACTTCTTTCCAATAGCAACCATATTAGAATTTGATCTACAGTCATCAAATATAAAAATTACAAAAATAGCCTTAGACATTGTAGATTAGGCAAAGAACATTGGAATGGAAAATAATAAAAGTGAACAAAATAAAGTACAAAGTCATCTCTATCCATCTTCAGTAATCAACAACACAAATGTCACAGAAGTGGGAGCTTATCAAATCCATAATAACAAGCAAACGCTGAAAATAGTTCTCAACCTTTATGCTATTTTAAATAATTTTTAATTTAGAGTCATCAAATCCTACGAAAGAAAATGCTTCATCAAATGCATTGATGAAGACTGCACTTAGAAATTAAGAGCATTAAGATATAAAAAACCAGAATGTTTCAAATATAAGAATTTAATAATGAACATAGTTGCAACTTGGAAATTAGATTGGGTAACCACCATCATGCGTTGTTGTGTTCAAAACCCGCAATCGCACAAATTGTGAATTGTAATATAAAAGATATCGTTCCCATAAGGATTGAATATTGAGTACTAATATCTTTACCTATGATCTTAGCTAGAAAATCAATAAACTAATTTAGAAAATCAAAATATAAATATAAAAAATTAAAATTAAAAGAGAATCAAATGATAAAAACACAAAGCTTAGGTTTAGTTTCACTATTCCAATCAGATTATGAATACTTAATTATTAAACATCTTGATTTCAATTAAGGATAATTGTTCTAAAATACCTAAAAATCTCTCAAGTTCAATTAAGCATGCCAAGATTAAGATCTAACTTACTCTCGTGATCAAGAAATTAATCCTAACTCATTAAGCTCTTTAACAATTATTTTATCCCCGAAGAGCTCGCCTACTCTCATGGCCGAGTGGTATAAGTCCTAAGAGTCTTAAGCTACTAAATTTTCCTAACTCTCTTTGGTGAATTTACCTATAAATAAGTAAACAAGCAAGCCAAGAATGAAAGCATAAAATAAGTGCAGCTCATAAAATTAACTAAAAATTAATTTAATAAATAAAACTTGTTTCAATCACATCATGAAATAGTTACTCCTAACCTAACCCTAAAGGAATTTAGCCATGCATACTTGTGGCGAAGCAAACAAACATAATTAAAAGATTAAAAATGAAGAAAGAACTAATGAAATAAAACTCTTGAATTCTTGAACCAATTGTCTTCAATCCTAGTTTAGTTCCTTGTTTGTTGCCTCTTCCGTGTTGAATGAATCCCCCTAAATACCTCTTAGCATCCCTTTATATAGGAAAACCTAATAGGAGATCTTTTAGCCCTTCAATTCCTCTTCCTTTCTTGCTTAGGAAAAGTCTCCTTTTCTTCGACACGCCCACTGCACAATAGTGTTAAGTTGGTATGACGTTAAACTTTTTGGCATAATTTTTAGCACAACCATGCATGAGCTCGGATTCAAATTCTAAAAGGTTGCACACTTTCAAACACGATTGTGCTTAAAACTGTGTTGCACTTTCAAAACTTCTTCAATTTAAACAGAAAGATGCACCAACAGTAACACACCATTACTGCACCTGTGTGACATGAAGCTTGCATTCTAATATATTGCACAGGCAATGACATAGGTGTGTGCCAAATCGTGTTGTCCTTAACATGATCTTCTCTTACAAATCCTTGATTTCTTTGGAATGTTTAGCTAGTTTCCTAAGGTAAAAAGAGAATATTTGTTAACACTTGAATAAAATTCCTAATAGAAACAAATTAATACCAAAAACAAATAAAAACTAAATAAAATATCAAACCAAAATAATTCTTGTTTAGGCCTAATTCCTAACCAAATTAAATTGAATAGTTATACAAAACTCATTAAAGTACAACTCAAATATATGTAAGCATTACACATATCATGCAATAATAAGCATAATAATTTATTACATCAAGTAAAAATACACCAGTGTAAAAATGGTGTATACGCTAGTAGATATAATCAAAGATATGCAGAAGGATTATGGTATCTCAATCAATTATATAAAGGCTTGGAGATTAAAAGAAATAGCTCTTGAAATCATTATAGGGAAACTAGAAGAATCCTTTTCATTTCTGCCCAGTTTCTTATACATGATTGAAAGACAAGCATAGGGTTAGGAGTAGAGCTTAAGACAAATAATGACAACATGTTCTTATATGTGTACATGTTATTGCAAGCCAACATTCATGGGTGGTAGCACTACATACCAATAATTATGATTGATGGGACATTTTTTGACATGAAATTTAAAGGCACAAACCTAACAGCCTCAATGCAAGATGCAACATGTTAAATATTTTTACTTGCTTTTGTTGTAGTATATTTTAAAAATGATAAGTCTTGGAAGTGGTTTTTTGTGCAATTGAATAAAAACCTTTGAAATGAGAGATAAGTTATGCATAGTATCTAATAGACATCAAAGCATATAATTAGCCATAAAAGATGTTTACCCTAAAGTTGTGCATGCATTTTGCATCTATCACATCATAAATAACATCAAAACAAAGTTTAAGAAAAGTAAAATGTAGATTAAAGAACTATTTTTACAAGCTGTAAACAGTTATAAACTAGAAGAATTTGAGAGGTATATGCTTGACATAAAAAAAAAAAAGATAAATACAAGAGTACACAAGTAGTTGAATAAAATTGGACATGAAAAAGGATAAAGGTGTACTCAGAAAATAATAGATCTAGGACCATGACATCAAATATTACTAAATCCCTTAACACAATAATAAAAAATGCAAGGGAATTATTGGTCATAACCCCACTAGAATATGTAAGAGGACTGATGCAAGAATGGACTTTCACAAATAGAAACATCACCAGAGGCACATTCAAAAAGCTTGCAAAAAAGCCTGAAGAAAAGTTGACTAAGAACCACATCAAATCTCAAAAATAAAAAGTAAGATATCATACTTTTCTTTCAAATTTCAAATATCATGCATAAAGCACACAATCAGTCATTATTTTATCAAATAAACATCATTTTTTAATACTTTTAGTTTCTAGATACAGTAAATACAATTTCTATTTTAATTTTGTTTACTCTTAAATAATTTTTAAAACTGTTAATTTCTATGAAACTGTTTACTTTTGGTTTACATGTGATTTTTTATTCATCTATAAAGCACCAAACTCTGAGTCTTTTTAGGTTAGAAGATTAAATGACAAAATTTTCAATGTCTATTATGAGGAAAAACAAGAAATATTAGGCCTGAAAGAAGAAACATGCACGTGTACTAAATTTCAACTCGATCACTTGCACCAAATTTCAACTCAATCAACTACCTTATGAGCACATATTATAGTTCTAAAGGAATTAAACCATGAACCTTACAGCTATTTATCACATTTCTACACTATAGAGATGATGGTTGCAACGTATAAACCAACGATCTACCCTTCGCCAAGTTAATCTACATGGTGCATTCCAAATAATGTGAAAGACATGATAGTACTACCTCCACAAGGAAGAATTAGATCTGAAAGACCTAAAAAGAGAAGATCTAAATTTCCATATGAAATTAAAACAGAAAATAAGTATAGAAAATGCGGGTTATTTGGACAGAAAAGGAAGACCTGCAGAAATCCACCAAATATGCAACAGTTTTCTCATACTTTCTATTCCTTCTAAGTTTTTGAAAATCATTTTTACATTTATATAGACATTTATCAAGAACTAAAAATATATTCTTATTTTTTTGTTAAAATGTCAAAGTGCAATTACATTCGTCTTTAAATAAATAATATGTAATATAATTTTTGTTAGGGGCATTCAGCTTGGAACTTAAAATAAATATGCTTCCATTAAATTTCACTGTAAAAGTAGTATCCTTGCAATTTATTTTCTATTTTTGACATGATTTGTTACACATATATTGACAACTAGCGACAATATAAAAATTAATTAATTTATTTTTAACTTTACTAATTGCAATTACATTTGGTCAAAAATGAATGATATAAAGTATAGTTTTCAAAGTACATTCAACCATACCATTACATGAAATAATATACTATTCATTAAATTTCACAATACGTTTTGAGTACCTTCAGTTTACATTAGGTTTCTGATACAATTATAAAAACCCGACATAATAATAATAATAATAAACCTTTTCTAATCAAAAAACCAATTCCCACCATATACAAAATCTTAAAAATAAAAAAAATAAAGCAACAATAAATTTAACATTAAATATCCAACATCAACAAAGCAACATCAAATCCATAAGCCTAAATATTCTTCTAAATAACCAAACAAGAACAACTTAAAATCAAATAACATACCATATCTTTAAAAATCAACCAAACAATTCACAAAGAATTCTAAAATAATCTAATCACTCCATCCATTTAAAATAACCTTTTTCTTCCCTTTCTCTTTTGGCTTCAACCTTGTTCAAAATTCATGTTCACTGTCCACCGAATCACGTTGCTTCATCTTGTCATAGGTGTACAAACTCACAGTGTACCAACTTCTCATCTCATCTATATTAATATTCTTAGGAATCTTCAACCCATGAAGCAAATACTTTGCAAATGTAACCATAAAAACTCCACAATCACTAAAAAATAATTAAAACAAATCAGAATAATAAAATTAAACAAAAAAAACTCACTTATTCTTTTGGGAAGGAAGATCATCAACCAAGATAACATCAAAAGGATCTAAAAGCTTCTTTGAAGCATAAACTCTAGAATTCATATCAATATCATCACAATTTGCCCACAAATCAAGAACATCAAAAAACACCAGAAGCATAACTCTATAAGACTCCAAAACTTCCAACACCAATTTACCACTCCTTGGACTCCTCAAAGAATTATAAATGAAAATACACCTTTCCTTGAAGTTAAAATGCTCCAAAATCCAATGTTTATCTTTACCAATATGAATGGAAAATAACACATCATCAACAAGATACCAAGCAATGTTACTAGGAATATAGTGCCTGAGTATGTACTCCACAATCAACAATAACAATAAAATAATCCTTTTTCTTTGATAAAAACTTTATATATAAATCTTAATGTAATATCCCGTATTTTTAAAATATTTTTACACTGTACCGGGATATACAGTGTTAATAATTTTTGAATATATATTACGATATTTTCACGAGTTGATATGTATTTAAAACCTATTTTAATTATGGTGTTTTATTTACAGTGCTTGACGTAAAATTTTCCCGGGACTTGCATTTTCGGGGAAATTTTCACGTAAATATTTTAATATTAATTATTTTAAATATATTTTCGGACTTGCATGAACTCATACGTTTTTTTAAATTACTAAATAAAGCCTATGTGTGTGTATATTTATTTAATTAGGGTTTAATATTACCCTAATATTTTATTAATTATTTATTAGTTTTATTGTTATTTAATTATTTTATTTATTATTAAATTATTAAAATATTAAATTTTTTGTGTGTGGTGTATATTTAATGTGTGCAATTTTATATTATTTTAATATGTAGTGTAAAGTATATATATATATATATATATATATATATATATATATATATACATTAAAAATTATCAAAATAATAAAGTTTAACTTATTTATAAAAATGCCCCTCCCTTCTCTTCTTCTTCTCCGGACGCGACCCCCACCTCCACCGTCTGTAACTTCCGTTCGCCGCCGTTCAGAGTGCCTCTCGGTGAGCCACCTCGTCCCCAGCCGTTCCCCGCCGCCAACAGCTCCCTTTCCCGTTGAGTTTGGTCGGAAATAGCTTGACAGGCCGAAAGTCGAGCTTCACGCCGTTCTCTCTCTTCCGGCCACCATTTTCGACACCGCCGGTCTCTTTCTTCTCCTTGAGCTCCGGTGAGTGTGATTCTAGCTTTGGTTTGAGCTTAAATGGTCTAGAATTGCTTAGGTTTTGATTTTCCTAATTCGGTCACATTAGGGTTTTTTATTTTTTTGAGCTTCGAATTGATTGATTAATGAAAACTCCCTTCACAAATGTTGATCCTAGTAGCTTAATCTACACGTATGAATTTTTGTGGAATTTTTGGAGATTTTTTGGATTTTTGGGTATTTTTGAATATTTTAATATTATTTTCTAATTTTCGGAAATTAATTATTTAAATTATGAAATTATGTTTTATGGTTAAATTAGGTGTTGAAATGAATTATAGGAATTTATTTGGAATTTTTATGAATTTCTATGTATTTATTTTGAATTATTGAAGTTTATGGAATTTTGGAAAATTAGGGTTAAATGTGTTTTTATTTGAATTTAATTGGATAATTGGGTTTAATTATTGATATTATTGATAAATATGTTGAGAAAATTAATTTTAGATAATTATACTATTTTTGGTGAATTTTTGAAGTAATTTTAGTACATTTATATATATAGGGGTATTTTGGTAATTTTACCCTAAATTTACTAAAAATGTAATTTAATTGGTTTTAATAGTTATTTAAGGTATAAAAATGATTTCTACAAATTATTTAGTATTTTTAACTAATTAAAACTATTTTTCGTGAATTATTTTCAATTATATATATAATATACGGTTTTTCAAATAAAATGAGTTTTTATCGGTTTTTACAGTGTTTTAAGGTTAATTATGTAATTTCTACCTATAAAATGTATTTTTAGGTTTTAAGGATATTTTTAGTATTTCTAAATTATTCTGTGTTTGTGGACCCCGGTCGGTGGACTGTAGTTTGGAGTCCGACCGAGGGGTTGTGGATTTGTGTTGAGCTTGTTTTTCGAAGTGTGTTTCCTTGCAGGGTCGGCTCTACTCTTTTGAGTAGAGAGATGTCCGTTTTACAGGGGAGGTTCTGCCGAATTTTTGGTAGAATTCTCGTAAAACGTGATATCCGGTCGAACCCTAATTCTGATTCTGTGTTTAATACTCTAGATCGAATTCTAGGATTTCTATTAGGCTTATTCTAATGTCGGTTATTTATTGCTTGTTTAGTTGTGCCGAGACCGAGGGCTAGTGGACCAGGCCCGTCGGACCCGTCTCATGGAGCGCACTAGGTGAGTTACTATACTATATATATATGCTTACGATGCATGATTTAGAAATATATATTTTATTTCTATTAAAATGCATAAATAATATGATTTATATTTAAGTATATCTTTGGTTTATTTTTGGTATATATATTAAATTATATACATGTTTTGTTAATAAATTATATTTAAAAATGTTTTTAAATATATTTCTAGTTTAATTTATGATTTGATTGGATTTATTTGACGTATATATACTCGAAATATACCTGGTTTACTTTTGGTATATTTCTAGTATATATATGATTTATGTTGATATTTTATTGAACTTCATGCATCATTTATTTTTTTGTGAATGAATGTTTTATATTATTAATGATGAAAGATATCTATAGAACGTGCTACCTAGTGGGCAGCACTAGGACCGAGTACGTACCGGTACGCCTATAGCATTTAGGCTATAATACTAACTTATTTGTGGATATTGAGTTGATTATGATTATTTGATATGTGTGATGTGATTTGGGTGTGATTGCTGGAGCTCGGTTGACCAAGTGTCTCGGGGCCAATCACACTGGCAGTCAGACTGCTGGAGCTCGGTTGACTTAGTGTCTCGGGGCCAGTCTACTGTCTAAATGGATTAAGTGGATATATTTTGGAATAAGTGAGCCTGTATGGCTAGAGTGTTGTCTAACACTATTTCTGAGGTTACGATATTCTAGGGTTCTATGTGATCCTTCATAAACTGTGATTTTCAATAAAATATATAAAAAATGATTTTATTGCATCTGTGTGTAATTACCTGTATATATATATTAGATATATATTGTTGACTATATGCATTATCATTTAATGTGTATGTATATATATTATAGTAATTCACTCAGTGAGGTCTGACTCCCCTCCGTTGACTATTTTTCAGGAGAGTCAACATCTTCAGACCTCAGTAGCAGGTCGATACGCCGGATTTCTTCCGCCCCGGCTTCTTTGTGTAAACTGCTTACTTGAGTCTTATTTTTATAATCTAGACACTGCAGTAGTTGTGAATTAAAGTGTGGGATTTCATGTATTTTATTTAAAGAGATGTATTATATTGAAACTGGATTTGTAATCAGAGATTTTATATATATGATGAGTTGAGATTTGATTTAAATCCAGTTGATGGAAATGTTATTATTATATTTATGATTTGATTTATGATGATTTTTATTTCCGCTGCATTTGATATTGTTATTGCTACTATTATTGCATGTTTATTTATTTATTTATTTATTTATTTATTTTAGGCTTGCTACGGGTTCTGGATTCGAAAGAATTCTCGTTCCCTAGCGTCGGTTATGGCCCCTGTTTTGGGTCGTGACACTTAAATATGTTGATCAAATTGGTTATCTATTGTTGTGTATTTGACACGTCTGTTAGAATACAATTTCCTTTTTTTCCTCAAATAATAAAATAAAATATCCATATGTTGCAAATAGCAATTCAATAAATCAAATAATTATTACACATATAGTATACATTCAGTTTATTTTCAGTATCTGAAACTAAAAACTTACAGAGAATAAAAACTTACAAAAGAATACAGTAAGTTTCTAGAGCAACCCAATGTATAGAACCACGTCTTTATTGCAATAGTGTCAATTCCAAATTTGAAACTAGGACAAATCAAGTTATCTTCATCAAAATACAACTTCTTCCTACAAAAGAAAAAAAAAACAAAGACTGAAAAACTACTTACAAATAATGAAATAAATAAACAAATAAAAAAACAAAATGTACTTCTTTTCTTCTTTAAACCACTCTCAATCTAATAATCAAAATTAGATAGCTATTCAACTTTTAAAGTTTCTCCAATATCCTTACTAAAAGGATGTATACTTTTCAAAATTGTTATGTCCTTCTTCTCCGTATCAACTCCTGAAGAACCAAACTCATTCACAAAAGGTGATTTCATGAAATAAGTAGGTCTATGCTCCCTTTATCTAAAAGTGGAGTCTCAAAGTCATCATAACCAACCTACATATATTAAACAGTATCATAAACCAAATATAAACCAAAAAAAAGGCAACATAAATAAATCACACATAATTGAAAAAACTAAAATAATACCACAGCAGCAAGATTAACAGCCTTTGCACCAAATAGCACCACCTCCCTTAGAAATAGACAAAGACTCACCCTTTTCAACAGCTTATCAATAATAATGAAAACCTGCTCAACATCATCATATATAGCATCTTCAAACTAAAAATGAAAATAATATATCAAAAGAAAAATTAATAACCAAAATAAAATCAAAAAGATAATATATTAATAAAACAAAAACAAGCATAACACACAACATTAGACTTCTTTAGCAATTCATCATCATCTTTATCAGAATTATCTTTGCTATTGGAATTCAAACCTGTACCATTAGCTAATTTATCACCCTTAAAACAAACAAAATAACATAGTATTGAAAATAAAATAAAAAAGAAACCAAAATTATACAAAAATGATCAAATCTAACATACCTTAATAGAATCTTCTAACTCATAATCACAAGCTTCTTTATTCCCACCATCCCCTCTACTTTCAATGCCTTTATATTCACTTTTTTTATCTTCAATAGCCTTTTCAACACCACTAACATCACTTAAACCAAAAGCAGAAGCACCAATAGCACCTCCACCTTCTTCCATGATAAAGGTATTTTACACTAGTTATGTTGTTCACAAAATCCTGACCAAAATAGACTTGTAGAAAGGAAAAATCAACACATTATTAAAATTTCTTAAACCATGTGACTTGAATCTCATGTCCCACAACAATTCTAAGTGGAAGCTATACATACATTAGTCTTTCTTATTAACCTACAACTCACAGTAGTCCTTGAAAATAAATCACCTTGGTTATGCTTACACAAAAGATCCCTTAATTATTCTCAACCACGAGTCTTTGGTTGTGTTTGTTTTGTCTTACTACCCCAACATAAGTGAACAAAATTACCCCTAAAAATTGCCAAATGTGTGTTTCTCAAGTATAGTGACAAGCATAAAGGATATCTTTGCTATGATTTTCAAGCAAAAAGGATGTGTGTATCTTATTATATGCATTTTTTTTAGAATTTATATTATTTTAATTTTGCCTCCACTTTGCATAACTCTTAACCACATTCTAATGAATCTATTTCCTTTTTGCCTATGTTTACTAATGATTTTTCTACATCTCATGATAATGAAATTGATTCAGAAACCATTTACACAGGTTTAGCAGTAGATACATCAATTAGGCCACCTCTAACCATCAACACTAAAATGGTGTTAAATTTACACCAAAATGCAATTTCTATAGTAATTTTTCTCCAACCCATTACACTATTTTTAACACCAAAAAGAATATTTTTTGTATATTCTTTTTTATATCTCATATTATAATATTTAAACATTTATCACATTACACTTATATTTATATTCTTTTAACAAATTCATCCACTAATAATATTTTTTGTTGATCAAATAATATTAATTTAATAATTTTTTAATAATATAATGCCATATTTAATAATTAATTAAAAATTACAATTAAAAATTAAAAACTACATATTACATTCAAATATTAATAATAAAAGAGTATAATTTGAACAATATTTATACATCCTCATGTCTTCAAATTATTATATTTCTCCCATAACTGTTCAATTAAGGCATTAGAAAGTGCAATGTGTGCATCTTTGTCCTTAATTTGTCTATGTCGAGCAAGAAATTCTTGAAATTGAATATTATCATCTACCACCATTTTAACTTCCGGTATTGGTACTTACATTGCATCCGTAATTACTGCATTTAAATCACATTCATCCTCGATTATCATATTGTGCATTATTATGCATGTTGTCATTATATCATGTAGTACATCTTTTCTTTAATAACGAGCCAATCCCGCCATTATTGCAAATCGTGCTTGTAAAACTCCAAATGCTCTCTCAACATCTTTTCTACACACTTCTTATTTCATGTAAAAATATTTCTTTTTTTGAGTGCATGGTTTGTGAATAGTTTGTATAATAGTAAACCATTTTGGGAATATAGAATTAGCTAAATAATAAACCTACCTTATATTGTTTTCCCTAGATAACATAATTAGTAAAAGGAGCAATACCTTGTGCAAGATTGAAAATAAGATGAGTTGACTAACTCATTAATATTATTATTAGTGCCAGGCATACTATAATAAGCATGCCACGTCCATAAATCACAATCTGCTATAGCTTTCAGAATAATTATTGTTGATCCACAACGACTTGTATAATGTTCGTCCCATGCTGTCAGACAATTTTTCCATTTCCAAAGCTTGCAATCTAGACTACGTAACATTCCAAGAAAATCACATTGTTCACCAACATGGAGTAACCTGGTAATATCACTTGCAGTTGGTGATCTAAGATTTTTCTCCATAAAAATCTCTATAATAGTGCGATAAAAACACTTCAGACTTTTAATTGTCATTGACTCACCAATTGCGTCTACCAGTAGACCATATACTAAAATCTAAAATACGATCGTTAATTTTTGTAAAGTTGATAACCTACATTTACCAAAGGCATTAATTTGTTGTTAAAAGTAGGAATAGTTTTGTTTTCTTGCATCTACAATTCGTAGGAACAAATTTTGAGACATTCAATATTGTCATTAAAATATATCATCACTGTATCGTGGATTATCTAAAAAATAATCATTGAACAAATTGTGATATACAACTTCACGTTCTCGACGAATCACAATCTGACCATGAACTAATCCACATTGTACCACTTAGTGTTGTAGTTAATGTTTATAGTCTATAATAATTTTGTTATTTATACATATCATATGATATATTAAATCTTCTTCTTTATGTTGTTGTACAATGAGATTATTCATCATTGTAGCATTATCTTCATCAGAAGATGAAGAAGAATATGACTGATATGATGAACCACCAATATCATAATTCATTTTTAAACAAAAAAGAAGAATGTTTTTTATGGAAGATTTTGATTACCCAACATCCATATAAAATTATTTATAGAACAAAATTGTTAAAAATTTCAATTTAAATATGATTGTATCTAACAATTAAGAATATAATGAAATCAGTCCAACAGTTTTGTGAGAATATTTCAAGAAAATCTTATCTAAATATATTTAGAAGTGTGTGAAGATGATAAGATTGCAGTACCATTTAATCTGACAGGTCAAATTAAAAGAAATTAATCTAACGGTTGGGTGTGAAAAATCCAAAATGTACCTATTTATATTTTTTTAGACATGCGATAAAGTGATAAGATTTCAGTACCATTTAATCTGATGGGTGAGATTAAAAGAAATTGATTTGACAGTTGGGTGAGAATAATCCAAGATGTATCTATCTATATTTATTGAGACATGTGTGAAAGTGATAAGATTGCAGTACCATTTAATCTAACGAGTGAGATTAAAAGAAATTGATTTGACAGTTAAGTATGAAAAATCCAAGATGTACCTATCTATATTTATTAAGACATATGATAAAGTGATAAGATTTCAGTACCATTTAATCTAATGGGTGAGATTAAAAGAAACTGATTTGATGGTTAGGTGCCAAAAATCCAAGACATACTTATATCCGTATTAATTAAGACATGTGATAAAATGATAAGATTTTAATACCATTTAATCCAACGGGTGAGATTTTGATAAAATTGATCCAATGGTTGGGTAAGAAAAATCCAAGATGTACGTTTTTATATTTATTGAGACGTGTGTGAATGAGATAAAATTACAATACCATTTCTTGAGACATGTGGAAATAATGAAATTTCATTAGTTTCTTACATTGCTATAAAAAAAGAGCCATACATTACCTCTATGATACACATCCTCTCATAAATTATAAATAACTTCAGTTGCTAGCCATTAACACTTCAATCCAAAATGTCTATTTGAGCATCTGGTTATAGTGTTTTTGAGAATATGCTTATGTGCCAGGTTTACATGAAAATTTCTTAAGATCTAATTATGTGTGTTCACCAGTCTACATATTACTTTTGGTCTTAAGTGGGTGACAAGTACAATAACAAAAGGAATGATGGTTGGGAGGAGCATAGCAAACATTCTGTGCAAGCTTAAATTCAAGCTATTGAAAAGGCAATCAAGAAATTAAATAGGTGCATCAAACAAGTTGAGAATATGCATCCAAGTGGTGCATCAAGTAAAGATATTGTAATTATTTAATGGGTGACATTATTTTTAATTTTTTAATACCGTAGAAAACTTAACATTATCTTTATAACAATTTGAAGTTGTAGCGAGCAAAAATTCTATTAATGCAAGATCCCCAGTGTAAAAAATGTTTCAAATTTAATCATGTATGGCACATTTTGAAAGATTTTGAAAAGTTCAAAGATAACAACAACAGTCCAAGACAAGATTTTTTATTATAACATTTCAATAATATTTCATCAGGGTCTGAATATTCTCCTTTCAATTCTTAAATACCAAAATCTCCTGAAGAGTCACCATATGGTGTTAATAAAGAAGATCATAATGTTGGTGGTTCCTCATGCCCCATTAGAGTCAAAAAAAGCCAAAATAAAGAGGAAAATGGTTGAACAATTTTGTATTATCATTAGTATTAAAGAACAAAATGACAAGGTTTTAGAGAAACTAGAAAAGTATAGTTCGGATAGTTAACATCAAATGAAGATGCAAAGTGAATAGTTTGCCTTCCAAAAATTTAAAGAAAATAAAATTTTACACCAAGACATGAATGCTATTTTTGATCTATGAATCCATGTCATTACTCAAACTAAATAAGAAATAATTATTTGAAAAAGAGCACAACAACAACTACTACTACCATTATATAATGATTTTGGCAATATTTTCATGATATTAGTGGATCAGGAAGTGATTTACCAGATTATTAAATTATTGTAAGCTTTGTGTGTTATGTTTAATGTTTAATATTAGTTATCTAATGTTTGTTTAATGTTTAGTTCTAGAGTTGTAATCTAATGTCTAGTGTTATGTTTGTTTTGTTTAATGTTTGTTTTAATGTTTAATATAATGTAGTTTTAATGTTTAATTAAAAATGTTATTTGCAATGAATGTTGTTTTTAATGTAAAATTATTTAAATTTATTGTATAATTTTTTAGTATATATAATATTTATTTTTTATATATATTAAGAAAAATATTTTAAATAAAATACAACTTAGGACTAAATTATTAAAAAAAATTATGTCTATACAATGAGAAATTGGACTAAATTGAATATCTTAAAAGTTAATATAATTAAAACAAAAACTCAGCAAAATACAATAAGTGAACATGGTAAATGAATATTTGCATTGTTCATGTTAATTTACATAAAAATGGGTATACAAATGGGTATGGGTTGGAGAGAAAAAACCCATTTTTCCCCTATAATTGGTATGCATTAGAGTTACCAATAGACCTTAACCTGATCTCAATTCTAGAAGTCCTAGTAGTCCAACACTCTATCCATTAGTTCCAACATGATTTACATCTCCACCTCTTCTACCTACATCATCACCACCATGCCAATCAACTCATTCTAACATTGGACAACCTCCAAAAAGATTTGGTTACTCCCTTGTGCGGTATGGTCCTTCCACTTCTCTCTTTAGTGATTTTGACTCGATTCAAATACCCTTTAACTATCAAAAAGTGGTGGAACATGAATGTTGGTGAAATGTAATGGATGAGGAAATTTTGGCTCTTGACATAAATCATACTTGGGATTTAGTCTTAGCTCCAAAAATGCCTCAATAATTAGCAACAAATGGATATATACTATTAAACTTAAACCTTATGGTTCTCTTAACAGGTATAAAGCATGTCTTATGGCTCAAGGATATAAGCAAGAATATGGTATTGATTATGAAAAGAAATTTTCTCTGATAGCTAAAATGACCACAATTCTTACTTTATTAGTTATTGCATTAGCAAATAAATGGCCTTTACATCAAATGGATGTGAATAATTCTTTTCTTCTTAGAGACCTAAAAGCAATTGTGTATATGAAACCTCCAGCTAGTTACCCCCTCTCCAATTTAAATCTAGTATGTAAACTTCACAAATTTCTTTATGGGCTAAAAAAATAAGCCCCCTATTTGTGGCTTGAAAAATTCTCTTCAATAATTAAAATTGTTGGATTTAAACACAGCCTAAATGATCATTCTCTCTTCATAAGTCATTCTACTAATGGAATTATTATTCTTTTAGTATTTATGAATGATATAGTAATAATAGGGAGTGATCAATAAGGTGTTAGTAAACTTAAACAATTTTTGCAATCATCTTTTCATATGAAAGACTTTAGACAGCTAGCTTATTTTTTAGGTTTAGAAGTTTCTCAATCTCAGGATGGTGTATATCTTAGTCAAAGGAAATATATAGCTGATATCATCAAATTGGCCAATCTTACAAATGAAAAAATTTATAACACACCTATCGAACTCAATCAAAAATTAAAAAAGGATGATTGTCAACCTCTTTCTGATCCTATATTATATAGATGTCTTATTGGTAGCCTTATATACTTCATTTTAACTTGTTCTGATATATCATATGTTGTCCAAGTAGTAAGCCAATTTTTCTATACTCCATACTAATTATATTTAATTATTATCCATCATATCATTTGATACCTAACACACCATTGGACGAGGTTTATTCTTTCCTTCAAATTCTTCTCTTAATCTTATAGCTTTTATAGATTCTGATTATGCAGGTTGCCTTGATACATAATGCTTTATTAGCGAATGGTGTGTATTTTTGGATTCAGCCCCATCATATGGAAGTGCAAAAAGTAAAATTGAGTTGCCAAGTTATCTACTAAAGCATAATACTATTCTATATCATCAATCTATTCAGAAATAGTTTGGCTCCATCATCTTCTCATAGATCTTAGTGTTTCATTTACTCAACCTACTACTTTTGTTACTAATAGCATGAGCGCTATTCGTATTGCTATAAATTTTATGCATCATAAACGTACATAACACATCAAAGTAGATTGCCATTGCATTTGTGAACTTATCCAAGATAAGACTCTCCAACTTCATTATATATCTTTGCATTACCAAATTGTTAATCTATTCACCAAATCCATGACGATAGCTTGACATAATTACCTAGTTAAAAAATTGATGCTTGTTGATGTTGGACTTCGTGATACAAACGCAGTGGAAAAATTAAAAATTTATCACATTCCTAAACATGGATCCATGTAATTCGACTACTTGATTAAATTTAAGGTTTCAAGAATCTCACCAAGACGCAAAACAGGTAAGATTTTCTGGAAGGATGAGAGAAGGTTCACACCGATGACACCTTACCTCGAGCCTTTTTCTTTGGTTGTTCGGATCTAGACGTCTCCAAAAGGATGCGTCCTCTATAGGTATCAACACGAATAGCCCTTCACAAAATGAATTGGAGTGTGTGCTAGCAACCTTCTTGATTGTCTCACAAATCAAGAACAAAAGAAAAACTTTGTCTTTGTTTTCTAAGAAGAGAGAAAACGAATTTGGAGGCAGGAAAAACAAGTGTATTAAACCCTAGAGAATATAACATATTTATAGACTCCAAATTAGGGTTTCACCTACCAATGACCTTTTGGTAACTTCCATTTATTATATTCTGATTTTGTTTTAAAAACAAATCATAAATAATATCTTATTTATTTATTTATTTAAAATAACATTTATCTTAAATAAATAAATAAATAAAACACTTTAATTATTTATTTCCACAGAGTTTATTTTGGGCTTATTAAACCCATATTTGTTTTGGGCTTGTTCTAAGTGTGTAAACCTATAGGTTCACATAACATTGGCAGTGGGCCTAAATCTCTATTTAGGCCTATAAGTCATAAGTGGCCTCTAGCAAGACATTATGACTACCCAAGTCATGTGAAGTCAATAATCTGACATAACCTAATTACAGTGAATTTTATCGCCCTTTATCACATGATATCTTAATTGAACATAAGGCATAGAATGTCATCCTTACATAGTTCAATATTATGACTTGATTCCAAGTAAATTGAAAATGATTACTCTTTATCAATTCATTTCAGTATGGCCATGCATTTTCCTTTAGTCTATCTCATCAAGGGGCCCTTAGATATCTTTCTCATATTAATGAGGGATAAATTCCTTCTGAATCACACACATTCCTCATATAACTAATTTCATATCCAACAACATCCTATTTAATTGTTCAGTTAAAGACAATGTTAGAATGTGTTAAAACATAAAATAGCTATGTAGAAATCCATGATGATTTCAAGGTCAAAGGACCAAAATAAAATTACTGTGATGAGAAATACTTATGACAATAATCTATGTAGTATTCTCATAGTGGGTCAATCTAGTACATGATCTTTCATCATGTACTTATGAGTTAACTTAATATCTCATATTCATGATTAATAAAATATAACCATCAGTCAACATCATACTAGCCTTAATACTTTAATATTTATATAATGAATAAATGGCTAGGGATAATTAGAATAGAACTCTTATTTTAATCTAAGGGTTTTACTATCAAGTCACATACTTGATGTCGTTAGTAAGAATTAATCATTCATATAATTATCATAAAATCAAATAATAATGAAATACCTCTTTATTAATAAAATAAGAAATTCAATACATAATCACAAATGATTTACCTAGTGCATATCACTAACAGTTGATACCTAGCATTAATTTAAGGGGTGATGTTAAACACTAATTCAGCCTCAATGTTCATCTTCCCAAATCATGGACAATCATCTCCCAAAATCATTGCTAAAAATATTCCTATATTATTTTCTATATTTATATATTTTTTAATTTACATTCTTTGTACAGTGGTCTTCCTATGTATATATAGACTCTTCTTCTGTATATGTAGACATATTAAAAATAGAATTGATAATTCTTTCTTTTATTCATAAAACTAGTTTATCTCTTTAAAATTATCATGGTATCAGAGCTTAGGTGCTTTTGATTTTCTATCATCAATTTGCTTATAGGAAAGGCAGTTATAACTATCACTATTTTAAATTATTTCTCATCTGGTATTACAAGAAATTGTTTCTCTTTAATCTGGTCATATTTACAGCAACACCACTTTCATTTGATTTATGCAAATCTAATATCAATAATAATATGATTTGGCTCATACTTTCAAGTGTGATATACTCTTTTTCTTCACAACTATGGATTATGATAAATTTGAAATTATATTTATTAAGTTTAATGGGAAAAACTATTCTCTGCTCCTATACTTTCAAGTGTGATCTACTCTTTTTCTTCACAACTATAGATTCTGATAAATCTGAAATTATATTTATTAAGTTTAATGGGAAAAACTATTCTCTTTAGGAATTTCATTTTTGAATGTTCATTAAAGGAAAAGAATTATCTAGCATGTTAGATGGATCCATGAAAGAACCAACATATGAGAAAGAAAAGGCTAAATGGAAAGCAAATAATGCTAAAATTATTACTTGGATTTTGAATTCAGTTAAGAAGAATATTGCCTTAAGTTTAAGATCCTTTAGTACTGCTAATGTAATTTGGGATCACTTCAAGAAAATATATTCTCAAGCAAATCAGGTTAAACAATTTCATATTAAGTATACTATTGCTAAACTTAATCAAGAAGATATAGATATCCATACCTTCTACTCTAAATTTATAGGGTTATGGACTGAATTAAATATGTTGTTAGTATTTCTTGTTGATAATTCAGCCGATCAAGAATTGAAGAAAGAAAAAGATAATAGTAGAGTTCTTCAATTTTGTATGAAACTTATACCATAATTTAAGAATGTTAGGGCCAATAAAATTAACCGTGGAGTTACTAATGTTGATTCAATTTTGGGTGATCTCTTTCAAGAGGAAACTTGGCTATGAGCTCAAGCTAATCTGGATGTAAGTCTTAATTCTTCAAATGTTGCTTTTCTTACTTCTCATAATAGGAATCAAATAAGGCACCACAAAGGAGATCATAGTACAATCCAATGCAAATTTTGCAACATAATTGGACATATACAATCCCATTATAAGAAGCAAAATACTTGTAACTATTATAAGAAAAAGGGACACGTGATTCTTAATTGTCAACTTCTATAAAGGAACAAACAGAACCAATCTGCATTATTTACTTTTTATTTGGCTGACGAATGCAATGTGGTAACACCACTTATGAATCCTGTGAGTTCTAATCCAAGTCTCACACAAGATAGTATCCAATAAATAATCCAAAATACCTTACAATCAGCTTTACCATGTTCTATTTCTTCTACTTTCTTAGCTAGTGGTTTATCAGGTAAAATAATTAAATTATCAACTTGGTTTATAGACTCAACAACTTTTAATCATATGTCAAGCCCAAAAAAAAATGTTGTTAAATGTTGCCCTTATTCCTAAAAAATAATTTTTTATTATTGTTAATAAGGAAAAATTACCTATTACAAGTATGTTGGTACACTTTCTTTAGAAAAATCTCTCTCTCTTCTTAATTCTTTTTATGTTCCAAATTTGACTACTAATTTAATCTCTATTAGCCAATTAGTTTATCAAAATTTCTCTGTTAAGTTTTCTTCTTCTGGTTGTGAAATATAGGATTTGCAAATGGGGAAGTTGATTGGGAAGGGGCTTAAGCAAGGAAGACTATTTCATTTGAATACTTCATCAAATTTTGATAAAGAACCACGTGCTTCTTTCTATTATTTTACTTCTCATTCTAATGTTTTGCTTAATAATAAAAAAAATGGGGTCTTTGACATAGACGCCTTAGTCACCCTCATGTTAACAGACTTAAAAATATGTTTAAGACTAGTATTACTCCTTATCAATTCAATATTGACTTTGATTTTCTTAATTTAAATGGAAAAAGTTGTTCTCTTGGTAAAGCATTAAAGTTACCTTTTATACATAGTACTACTCACACAAGTGCATCAATTGACTTAATACATATTTATTTATGGGGACCGTCACTAGTTTTATCTAGGATGGATTATAAGTATTTTGTATTATTTATTGATCATTAAACAAGGTTCACTTGGGTATATTTTTTGCATGCTAAATTTGATCTTACTGATAGTGCTAAATCTTTTTTCACCATGATTGAAACACAGTTTGGAAAAATTGTCAAAATTTTTCGCTCTGATTCTAGGGGAGAATTTTGTTATTCACAGCTCACCACCTTCTTTCAAGATGAAGTTATTTTACACAAGCTATCTTGTCTGTAAACTCCCAAAGAAAATAGACTTATAGAAAGGAAAACTAACCATGTTATTGAAATTGCTCAAACCATGTTACTTGAATCTTATATCCCACAACAATTTTGGGTGGAAGTTATACATACAATAGTCTTTCTTATTAACCTACAACCCGTAGTAGTCCTTAAAAATAAATCACCTTAGTTGTGCTTATATAAAAGATCCCTTAATTATTCTCAACTATAAGTCTTAGGTGTTTTTATTTTGTCTTACTACCCCAATATCAGTAAACAAAGTTATTCCTAAAAGTTTCCAAATTTATGTTTCTTGGGTATAGTGACAAGCATAAAGGATATATGTATCTCATCATGTGCATTTTTTTTTTAGAATTTATATCATTTTAATTATGCCTACACTTTGCATAACTCTTAACCACATTCTAATGAATATATTTCCTTTTTGCCTATGTTTACTAATGATTTTTCCACATTTTATGATAATGCAATCAATTCAAAAACCATTTCTACAAGTTCAGTAATAGATTCATCAATTATACCTCAACTTGATCTCAATTCTAAAAGTCCCAATAATCCAACACTTTATCCATCATCTCCAACACAATTTATATCTCCACCTCTTTTGCCTATATCATCACCACCATACCGATCAACTCGTTCCAACTTTGGACAACCTCCAAAAAGATTTGTTACTCCCCTAACCTGTGTAGTCCTTCCACTTCTCTCTTTAGTGCTCTTGACTCAACTCAAATACCATCTACCTATCCAAAAGCCATGGAACATGAATGTTGGCAAAATGCCATAGATGAGGAACTTTTGGTTTATAATATAAATCATACTTAGGATTTAGTCTTAGCTCTAAAAGATGCCTCAATAATTGACATCAAATGGATGTATACTATTAAACTTAAGCCTTATGGTTCTCTTAATAGGTATAAAACATGTCTTGTGGCTCAAGGATATAAGCAAAAGTATGGTATTGATTATAAGGAGACATTTTCTCTCGCAACTAAAATGACCATAGTTCATACTTTATTGGTTGTTGCATCAGTAAATAAATGGCCCTTATATTAAATAGATGGCAAAATGCATTTCTTCGTGGTGACCTAAAAGAAATTATGTTTATAAAACCTCCACTAAGTTATCCCCTCTACAATTTGAATTTGGTATGCAAACTTCACAAATCTCTTTATAGGCTTAAACAAGCCCCTCATATATGGTTTGAAAAATTCTCTTCAACTATTAAAACTATTGGATTTAAACAAAGCCTAAATGATCATTATCTGTTCACAAGCCATTCTACTAATGGAATTATTATTCTTTTAGTATATATAGATAATATGGTTATAATAGGGAGTGATTAAGAAGGCATTAGTAAACTTGAAGAATTTTTACAGTCATCTTTTTATATGAAAGACCTTGGATAACTAGCTTATTTTTTATGTTTAGAAGTTTCTCAATCTCAGGATGGTGTATATCTTAGTCAAAGGAAATATATAGTTGATATCATCAAATTGGCCTATGAATAACCAAACTTATGTCACACCTATTGAACTTAATCAAAAATTGAAAAAGGATGATGGTCAGCCTTTTTTGATCCTATAGTATATAGACATCTTGTTGGCAGCCTTATATACCTCATTTCAATTGATTCTGATATATCATATGTTGTCCAAGTAGTAAGCCAATTTGTCTCTAATCCACCCTAATTACATTTAGTTGTTGTCCATCATATCATTCAATACCTTAAACAAACCATTAAATGAGGTTTGTTCTTTCCTTTAAATTATTCTCTCAATCTTATAGCTTTTACATATTTTGATTATGTAGATTGCATTGATATACGATGCTCTACTAGTAGATGGTATGCATTTTTATATTCAGCCCGCATCATATGGAAGTGCAAAAAGCAAAATTGAGTTGCTAAGTCATCTACTCAAATAGAATATCGCTCTATGTCATCAATCTATTCAGTAATGGTTTGGCTCCGTCGTCTTTTTATGGATCTTGGTGTTTTATCTACTCAACCTACAACTCTTTTTGCTAGTAATATGAGTGCTATTTGCATAGCTACAAATCCTATGCATCATGAATATACAAAATACATCAAAGTAGATTGCCATTACATTTGTGAACTTGTCCAAGATAAGACTCTCCAATTTCATCATATACCTTTGTGTGACCAAATTGCTAATCTATTCACCAAATATACAAAATGCTTGTTGATACCTAGCACCAATTTGAGAGGGGATGTTAAACACTAATTCAACCTCAATAGTCATCTTCCCAAATCATGGACGGTCATCTCCCCAAATCATGGCTAAAAATCTTCCTCTATTATTTTCTATATTTATATATTTCTTAATTTACCTTCTTTGTACATTGGTCTTCTTATGTATATATAGACTCTTCTTTTGTATATGTAGACACAACAGAAATAAAATTAATAATTCTTTCTTTCATTCATAAAAATACTTTATCTCTTTAAAATTATCATTTCAGTGGTTCCTTGAAAATCAACTGCCTTAAAACCTTATAACTCATATTTGATTTACAAGTCTAATTAAGAATACGAGGAATATAGGATTATTTAGACCATAAAAACACAAATATTATCAATGACAAAAGGATAGCATTCATAAAACCAAATCTGAATAGCATATGGAAAGCCATTCAATCTATAAAACCCATCACTTTTCTTTCTATTTTCACTCAAATAAAGCTTCCTTTTCATATATTCCAAAGTCATGTAAAACACATCCTTCCCCCAATAATATTCATTATAAAAACCAAATTCAACAATGTCAAACATTCTTCTGCTGACCATCTTTTCCAAAGGAGAACTCAACAACAAAAATTCAATAAAATAAATCATAGAAATTTTAACATAATCTTCATCATTATCATAATGTTTCAATAAAAAAACACTTTTGCACAAACTAGTTAATTTTTTTCAACCCATCAAAATACTTTCTAATCAACCTATTATCCTCAATATAAACAGTTAACAATAAAGAATTACCAACACACTTTAAACCTGTAATTAAGGCCAATTCATCAATTTTAAATTTTAATATTTTCCTAAAAACATCAAATCAACACTCACAGGCATTATGTTTCTTCAATTCCCTTAACAAAAGAGAATGAATCAACTGAAATTGAACTTTAAATTTTAGTAAATCTAAAAAGTACCTAAAATAAGTTTGACAAAAAAGACCTAACTGAATTTCATTTAAAACTTCTTTAATCAAATCAATAACACCATAAGACAAGCTACAAGCAATTTTAGCTTTAAAGTAATCATCAGTTCTCAACAAAGGCTCCCAAACCTAAAAAAAAATAGTAATAAAAAAAAATAAAACTTAAACCAAAAATGAAAAACAATAAATATCTTTAAAGCAACAGCCTTTAAATCGGATCCTTCATCAATATCAATTTTTTTCTTCTTCTTCCTCCTGTCCACATCGGCATCTATACCCTGAGCACTCCTTTTTTTTGCTATTGGAAACACCACCTCTCTCAAAAGAACCATCCTTTTTTGCATGTCATTTTTTTACTCTTACATATTGTTTTCTTCACCATTTTTTCTCCTAAAACTTTTTCCTTCTTCGCACTTGATTCTCTCTATTTCATAAAATTATCATTTTGTAATCGTGTGTTAACCATAAGATTGTTAAAAGAAATAGCTGCCAACAACAAAATGGTAGTTATTTTTCACACCACTATGATCAATTATCACAAAAAAAAAAAAAAAAAAAAAAAAAAAAAAAAAAAAAACCAACTTAAAAATGAAACTTGAATAAACCAAAAGAAAAAGACAAAGGAAGAAGAAGAAATAAAGAAGAAACCTAAAAAAAAAAAAATAGACGGTGGCATTTTTTTAAATGAAAAGAGCACCCGTGTAATAAGCAGTGGATAATTTTGTAATTGATAAAACCTTGTAATATTTTTGTTGAAACATTTGAAAAGTGTTTATTTTTATAAATTCCCCATTTATATTCACACTTCATCGTTAATGTTTTAAAGTGTGAATGACATGGACACTTTTTCTTTTGTTCTAATTTATTTAGAATACTCTATTGCTAGTATTTTTAAAATGACACAAATATTATCAATTTAAATATCTACTTTTCATTAATAAAATTTTCTAAATTAAATTATTTATTACTAACAAAACATTAAACCATATTCATGAAAAAAATATTTTAATTTTTTAAGGTTCATAAAAGACATACATTTTTAATAAAATTTTCCTTTATTTGTATTTTAAAAATTAAAATTAGTTATGATAATTTATTCATTTTTAAGTGTCAAATAAATTGATTTAGAAATTTTAAACATTTTTTAATTTTAAAATTTAATTAAAATTATTAATTTTATTTCTATATATAAATTAAAATATAATTTAAACTAATTATTGGAGTGGAGTTTTTATATCTTTTATCATTGTCTTTAAAGAAATCTAATTATTATAGAAATTGTTATTGATTTTATTCACCAATTATTTCTATTTTTTATTATTTTAGTAAGGTAGGAAAATACTTGTTAAAATAAAATCATATAATATAACTCACATAGATATTAATTAAACTATTTAAATTAAAGTATAATTTATGTATCTAATATCTTGGGGGAATTTTAGGGTGATTTTAATTTTTATTTACTTTATTTTTACTTTACTTTTGTTACATTAGATGAGAGTGTATTGAATTATCCAATAGTGGTTATTAATAAAGTAAACTTTATTTTGTAAAAAATAAAGTACCTATAGACTACACCATTATCTTGTAAAAAAATATAAAATAATATAAATAAATATAAAAATGTGTTCAATCACTTAGCATTGAAAAAATAATTAATACATACATACATACATACATACATACATACATATATATATATATATATATATATATATATATATATATATATATATATATATATATATATATATATATATATATATATATATATATATATATACACACATATATATATATATGTATATTGTAATACCCTATATTTTTATTTAAATAAAGTAATTTTCAAACTATGTTATTAATAATTACTTTTGAATTATATTATACAAATGTTAATATTATTTTTATGGTTATTAATTTATGAAATGATTATATGTAAGTATTATTTATTTATTGTCTAAAATGTCATTGTTTATTATTATTATTATTATTATTATTATTATTATTATTATTACTATTTTAAACTACATTAACCTTATGGTTATTTATGTGTTACTATGTACATGCATATATATAAGTTGCTCTGGGTTGTTCCTAGGTTGTTTTTAGGTTGTTTTCTGGTTTTTGAATGGGATTAGGTGTTGATTTTAGGTTGTTCTTAATTAAATGTTGAGTTATGCCCTTTATTTGTTCAAATTCAAATTTTTAAGAATTTTTCTGAATTTTCCTTAATTTACAGAATTTTGTATAATTTTATTTAATTTTTATTTGAATTTATTGGATTTTTCTTTGGTTTAATTAGTGAAATTAGAGTAATTAAGATTATGTATTTGTAATGTTTGGGTTGTTATTTAAGGTTTTAGGAATTTTGGTATTAATTATAAGTTTTTGTAAATTTAGGGTATTTAATGAATATTTGTATTAATTTCAAAAATTATTTGTAAAAATTATAAAATTTTTATAATTGAGGTTATTATTAAATGTTATTAATTTTAGAACTCAAATTATAATTTTTGTGATTTTTTAAACTATTTTTATAAATACTTTTGAGTTTATGTCAAATGTGATTAGTAGGTTAAATTATGTATTTATTTATTTTAAAAGAAATTATTAGTTGATATTATGTTTTAATTATATTAAGAAGTTTAATTTTGAAAAAAAATAATAATAATTTTTAGATAATTCAATAATTTTAAGGAATTTTTTTTTTTAGAACTAATAATACATTATGTAATTTATGTATTTAGGGGTAAAAACGTAATTTTATGCTAATTGTAGTTAAATATATATTTTAGTTAATTTTATCATTATTTAAGAGGTTTAGACAATTTTTATAAATTAATTGATATTTTTTAATTAAGTAGTGTTAATTTTGAATATTAATTCCAAATATTATATATATTTATAATACATTATTTTGGTAATAAAAGTTGAGTATAATGGTTTTAATTTAGGCTTTAATTATATTTTGATAATGAACGCAAATGGAGTTGTTTAATTTTTAATTGAGATTTTATATTTTAGTACATATGCATGTGAAATATGTATTTCGGAAATAACTGATATCATTTTTTGATGTTATTTTGAGTTGTGATCTCAGTCGGGGCTAATTGTAGTTTTGGGAGCCCGACTCGAGTGTGTATGTCTGTTGTTATTAGACGTGCGTTTTCTATGCAGATTTGACTCTACCTTTGGTAGAGAGATGTCCATTTTACAAAGGAGACTGCTGAAATTTTGATAGATTTTCTCGTAAAACGTGATATTCGTTATGAATTTCTACCGTTAGTTAGGTTCTATCTTGTCTATCGAGTATTGTCCGGTCTTCCTCAAGTCAATCTATCATTTTACCATTTTTTTGATTTATGATTTCAATTCCATAGTCATGTTTTAAAATCGATTTATTATTTCTTTCTAGAGCCTATCGGAGCAGAAGCCGTGAGACTGAGGCAGACGCGTGGTCGTCAGCCTTCACATTCATCTTGTAAGTCAATAGAACGATCTGTACATGTGTTTATTTAAAGAATGCATGCGCTCATACTTTATTATTTTGATTATATGATATATTTAATTTAATGTTGTTATTTAAGATTTAAACGCATTTTATTTATTTAAAATCAATTTTAAGAAATTTTGGTAGAACGGGCTACCTGGTGGGCTTCACCAGAACTATGTGCATATGGTAAAGATTGAGAGATGGATCCGTAATATATATGATTGGTGAATGTTAAACTGGGACGGGTGCCTCGGTGGAAGCCTATGCTCTCGGGGACCGCCAGTGATTGTAAGGCTGGTAATGGACTGGGATGGGTGCCTCGGTCGATGCCCTTGCTCTCGAGGACCACCAGTGTCATATATTTGGATTAAGTGGATGACTACGACTTGGTGCCTCGGTTGATGCCTTTGCTCTCGAAAATCGGTAGTCTAGTTGGAATAAGTGGGCCCAGTTGGCCATGTAGATTTTTGGGTTTAGGATTCTACCGATATTTTTCAAAAGCTATACCTATACATTATAAATTATTTTCACTATAAATATATAGTTTTCAAAAAGGTTTTCAAATCGTACAGCTCTTTTATTGACTTACTCAATAAGGTCTGATTCCCCTCAATTTATTTTTTTTCAGGAGCTTGGGAGTTCGACCTCAGACTACCTCCACGCTGGATTTCTTCATCACCGGCTATTTTATGTAGGTCATTGTAAGTTGTACTATTATATTATTCTAGGATGCTGCAATAGTATATGTACTAAGAATTGTATGGTTTAAGTATATTTGTGTAATTTATTTGTACGAACCACGCTTATGTATAAAGATTTAAGTTTGATTTATAATATGTAATGCCGAAGCATATTTTATTTGAGCATCTGATTTAGTTATTTATGAGAAAAATCAGTTTGATAATGTGTTCTATTTTAAAATAAGGTTTTAAATTGTAAAGTGTTGTTTATCTTTTCTTTAAGGCTTACTACGGATTTCAAAGGCCTTATGCCTTCCCATTCCCTAGTGTCGGTCACGTGCCCTCAAGTTCGGGTCGTGACATATATATATATATATATATATATATAGTTCTTGTTTCATATAAATCATATTTTTTGAAAAATAAATTGTAAATATGTAAGTTAATTAGATTAAAAAATATTTTCTAATCTAAAAATGTTTTTAAATTATAAAATTTAAAGGTAATTTATTTTTCGTAAGGAGTTGTAATATATTTAAATAATTAAAAATAGAAAGTTTTATAAAAGTTACAATAAAAAATAAAATATTGAAATTTTGGACATTTATGTTATTTACATTTTAATAATATCAATAAAGGAGTGTATAGATATAAAACAGTGGAGTGCAAATATCTTCACCCTTGCATTTAACTCAAATATATACACTTAAAATAAATAAATATTATCAAATAAAATTATCTTCCTACTCAGTATAAAAAAACAAAAACAAAAACGTTTGACAGTTTTTTTAAAGCATTTCTTTATGAAACATTTTTGGAAAAAAAAAAAGTCTATTGGTATGAAAATTTCAAATAATTGCAACCTTTTGCAATTTTATTTCAACTTTTTAATTTTGATAAAAATGTTCTAATTTCGTTAACTTGGTAATTTTAGCACAAATTGACATTTGGTTAAAATTGAATAAAATAGGGAAAAGGGCCAAATTGGGCCCTCAACTTTAGGCCAAATCCTAGTTTGGTCACTATTTTTTTTTTAAAATGGACCTTAATGTTTCAAAACTGGCTCAAATATAACCCTCTATTAACATCAGTTAAAAAAAACACATGGCCAAAAATCTTCGTTAAATGGTATTATGTGGCATATGAGACCCGCCTCTCATACTGATTCACCTTAGCTAGCACATCCTCTATTCTCTCCCTTTCCAAATGTCTTCCAGAGCCACCTTACACTTTTGTCCCTCCTCCTCCCCTGCTTACACTTCTCCCAAGTAGAGGATCACTTTCTTTACTTCACTCGCTCAAATCATGTAGCAACCACCATGAAACTAAACCAAAACAATTATCTATTGTCAAAGGAATTAGAAAAAGACTAATAATAATAATTCTAACATTCTAAATATCTAAATATAGCATTCCCATTACAAAAAAAAATTGCATAATGGAAAACCAATTAGATGAACACACATGAATATTTATACAGAATCACTACATTTTAAAAGTAAACTTGAATTAAAAAGTAAAAGTTTACACTAAATGACCATGAAATATCTTATTAAGATGCAAAGAGAGATCATTAAACTTTCCTTATCAATGGGTTTAGTTCCTTCAAGCAACTTAAACATAATCAAATCAAAAAATGAATCCTTTAGATCATCGTCATCTTAGCAGAAGCAGCATAGTCAAGCTCGCACTTCAAATCATTCTAAAATCTACATTCATCGGGAGGAGGAAGTTGTAATTGTTTCTAAATGTTTGCTTAAGTGATCATTTTGAATCAATGAAAACCAAAAAGAAAGGCACATATGTAGTGGATTTGCAACATTAAGCAATTAAGGTATTCCTGTAGAAATTAAGAATAAACATATATATCATATGTGAATTAAAAACACAAGAATAAATTTACTAGCAGTTAAGATTGATTTAGGCCAGTCATTACAAGCTGCTAACAAAGATTCTGCCTACACATTCCAAATGAAATCAACAAAGCAATAAACATCTAACTGAGTATTTAAAAAAAGAAAAAGTTTCCAACTTTAAATATCACTCAATCACCTCTTGTAAAGTAAACCATTGAGAAACAGGCTTTAATTCAACAATAGTAGCAGGTAGATCAAGAACGAGAGTAGGGAAAGAAAACCAATAATGAAAGCCCTATTTCTTTAATCAGCAAAAGAGATAAGAAGAAACCTAGCCAATAGGCCAATATCCTCCAATGCTTTTCCACTATGAATATCATCCCAAATCTAAATTTTCATCCACATACACACAAGAATTAGCCTCTCATTGTTTCAATCATAAGCAATAATAACAAAATTTGATTTAGAATTCTTTTCATGGCCTATATTCTCTCTAAACTGAACCCTAGCCCTAAATCAAAGTTTAAATAATCCATACCCAATTCACAATTATCTTTAATAACACCAAAATCAAAATCATTAAAGGCATCAAAGACTAGATGGGAATAGTGGATCTAAAACAGCATCATCCTCTTCGCAAATAAATCAGAATCATTACTAATTTAGGATCTGGAATAGCATTATCCTCTTTGTGAATAATGCTAAAATTGTTAGGTTGGGAAAGAAGGTAGGGGTTAAAGGAAGAAGAAGAAGCAGAAGTGGAAAAAAAAGGGAAGTAAGGTTTAATTGTTAGGCCACGGTGGTGGTGGTGGTTGGAACGACGATGGCAATTATGGTGACGATGGTGGTTGGGAGAGAAGTCAAAGTTGCAGTAAAGGTGGCGGTGAAGGAATGAAATATTTGCTATTTTGGAGCTAGAAAAAAAAAACAATGTTGTTTAATCTGATTTTTTGAGAGTTTCATTTTGGAGCTGTTAACATGACTCAGCATATGAGGGTGGGTCCTACATGCCATGCAACATCACTTAACGAAGTCCCTTGTCACATGTTTTTTTTTTTAACTAATGTTAACAAAGTGTCATATTTAGGCTGGTTTTGAAACATTAAGATCCATTTTGAAACAAAAAAAAAATAATAGTCAAATCAGGATTTGGCCCAAAGTTGAAGGTCCAATTTGGCCCTTTTCCCAATAAAATACATTGATTTGACATTTGTAAAATGTCAAATTTACTCTTTGTGCTGTAAAATCTGTTAAGGTTTGTTTATTGGCACAAAAAATTCAAATATTTATGACTTTTGACAATTTTATCCCATTCTCAATTTGAAAAATATTTCAATTTATAATCATCTAATAAAAATTGAATAAAAAGTGTTCACATGATAATGAAAAATTAAATTTATGTGTGATAAATTTTTAAATTTATAATAGATTATTATTCTAATGAAATTTTTAAAAATTATATACGTGTGCAGTAAAATATGAAAATTAAAATATTATTAACTACTTTCAAATAAATAATTATGAAATAATTAAAAATTTTGAATTATCTAGATTGATAATTGGTTATATTAAAAATATCTTTAATTTTTAAAATTATTATAATGAAAGTCACTTATGAATTTAACAATTTTTCAGTAGTAAATATAATTCATTTATTATTATGTATGTATTTTTATCTAATTTTAAATACTTAATTATTTTATTAATAAATTGACTAAATTAAAATATTTTATTAAAATCTAAAATTGGAGATAAAATTGCCACAAATTTGAAATGTTTGGATTTTTTATACCAATAAACTATTATAAATTTAGAAAAATAAAAATAGTAAATTAGATGTTTTATAAGATACTACGTCAACATTTTATTAATTTTGATCAAAAAACTATTTGTGTTAAAATTGTTAAATATTTATCAAATTAGGACATTTTTACCAAAATTAAAAAAATTAGAATAAAATTGTAAAAGTTCGCAAACGTTTGGATTTTTTGATGAATAGACATTTAAAAAAATTAAATGTTGTCCCACTTTTATACACATTTCAACATACTAATTCATTTTTACATAACATCTTGTGAAATGTTTGTTATGTACATATTGACATTATTTTTTCAAATGATTGTAGTTAAATAATTAAATCCAAGATAATAAAATGCAAACCAAATTCATTCATTTACCACTTAATTTTTCGTGATTTTTCTCCCTTTTTTTTGTAGAGAATTTATCATTTGCATAAATTGCTCTGTTGCTATATTAGATGTATAATGCCTATTTACAAACCGTGGCTCACATAACTGAATAGTCAAGTAGTAAAAAAATTTAAAAAAACAAATTAAGAATTCTAGATCCAATTCATGTTAATATTCAAAAATAATAGTTATAGTGTTCATTATTCAAAATCATTTCAATTTAGAGCTAGCTTCTTCTTTTTTTTCTTTTCATCTAAACACGAGGTGTCTTGAAAAGATCCCAACTGTGTAAGGCGCTTTTAAGCCTGTACTACATTCAGACTAATTATTGCTCAACTCGGAACGGAACTCGAAGAGTAGAAAAAGTTTATCTCAAAAGTTTTAAAGTAGTTGTGTACTCAGAACTTGAATCTGAAACTTCTGATTAAACTAAAGAGTCTCTCACCAACTCATTCACACCCTCTTGGATAGCTAGCTTCTTCTTCTGTTTGATGTTTCTTCTCTTATTAATGAAAGTTTTGATGTTAAAGAAAACAAAATAAATTCCTCATGCAAACATCTCCATTAATGATTTTATTCCATATTTTCATAATTAAGGCAGAATCATTACATCACACATAATCAAATATCTAAACAATTTATAAAGACCACACTCTTCCTTAATTAACTAACTAACCCATCAAACTTCATGGAAGGGCCATCTGCAAGACCAAAACCTAAATCAGAACCTCCAACATCAGAACTCAAATTATTTTGATTATTAACAAAATGATGACTATTACCCGTCATCATTAACTCATTAGCCCTATCACCCACATTCCTTTTCAACACTTTCAATGCTTTCACATACTCTTCAAGCTCTTCAACACCCATACCATCATCAATAGGTTCATCCCACCAAAACCTTCCATGAGCACTGCTCTCTCTAACCTTATTCCACTCTTCAATAATTGCCAGACACTTCTTCTCTTCTTCAAGCTCCTTCAATGCATCCTCATACTCCCTATTCCATTGCTGGACTCGTGGGTCATCAACGGCCAAGGTCTGTGCACCTTCTTCAGCACCAAAACCTTCATTTAGGTACCGTTCAAGAACAGTTTCAACATTAGGGTGGCCAAATGCAAACACCTTTTTGCCTGGAGAGAAAGCAAGAACTGCCACTTGTACACCGCAAAGGAGGCTGAGCTCACTAGCTTTCTTGACTATACCGGCACGGCGTTTCGAGAAGGTGACTTGAAGATTGCTCTTCCGTTCAATGGGTTTCATCTCAATCTTCCGGCGGCCTTTGGTTCTCTTTTGATGGTTTTTTATGATAACCATGGTGGCTAGTGATCAAGAATGTGAGTACAATATTGAAGAGTTGAATAGGGTTAATAGGTTATATATTATATATATATAAATGTATAGAGTTGACAAAAATCAGCACCAAGAAAATGAATATTGAATTGTGGTAATTTTTGCCTTACTAGGAGAAAATGTATTATATAGATGGTAGCTCACTATGATTTAGGAGAAGCTTAAGGAATTAATCGAGTTGTTGCTTGGTTTATCATTGACCTAATGGGAATGTGATCAATTAAGTAGGAAGTCTTCCTTGAATTTTGAAATTACAAAAACAAATTGGTAAGAAAATAAGAAAATGAATCCCATTATATATGGTCTACTCTACCATGACGATGCAATGTTTTTCAATTTTGTATATAAAAAAAAATCAGAAATTTTAGGCTTATTGGTACAAAAATAATAATAATAATAATAATAATAATAATAATAATAACATAGGTAATTTTCTGCAAAGTAATTTTAATCTTTAAAACTTAAAAAAATAAAATTATGTTAAAATTGTAAATGATTAATCAAATTAAAATATTTTTATCAAAGATTAAGACAAATTTTATAAAACATTTTTATATGTTGTAATTTCTGATACCAATAAACGTGTAATTAATTAAATTAATAAACTAATCAAATTTTCGAAAGTAATAGTTAGGATTGTATCGATATCCTTAGGAGGGATTCTAATGCTATTTTTGGAAATTATTAATATTAAGGAACAATATTGCACTCTTTAAAAAGAGTTATTAAGTATATCCTTATTGAAAAATTGAGGTTTAAAGCATAATTATTTAATAGTTGAAAGTCTGAATTCTATATTTATCTATACATAATTTATCATGTAATTAAAATTTAAAAATTTTGATCAGATAGAATTTCCTTGTTGAACCTTAAATCCTTCCCTACCCACCAAAAATATGCAATTGATAACGAATATTTTATTTTACACCTATAAGGTAGTGCCTAACAATGACTTTTCTTCAAATATATTATGAGGTACATGATTTGAATTATAACATTGTTAATTTGTGAAATTATTATTTATTTATTTTGAAATAAAATGGTTGTCTCTTATTGTACAATTCGTCTGTAATTTAGGAAATTAATTTTCATTCAAAGAACTATTTCATTTTGTGTAATCCATGGGTATTTAAATTGTGTGATTTTATTATTTTTTTATCTAGAGAAAATTATGTATCATGACCCAAATAAGGAAGTCATAACCGACGTTAGAGAATGAAAATTATCACAGATCCGAAACTCGTAGTAAGCTTTAAAAATAAAAACACATGCAAACATAACACAAAAATACATCAAAATTAAAACTTTAATTAATATACAAATAAATCCTAATCTCATAATATAATAAAATATATTCATACAATTATTCAAATACAAAAACTCTGTCTAATACAATACAAATACTAAAACAAGAAGCACTACTACTGCAGCATTTACTAAAATATAAGAAAAGTAATTATTCAATATTTACATAAATCGACCGCGGAGGAAAAAGTCCGGCAAATAAGTCTAATAGAGAGGTCTGAAGTAAAAAGTCCTTAAAAAATTTGAGAATGGCAATATCTCACTGAGTGAATTACTGTTATATATATGCATGCAACCTAAATATTATATATATATATATATATATATATATATATATATATATGCAAACAAACATACATATATATTAACAATAACAATTAATTTTTAATGCAACATGACATAATAAAATACATATTTTATTAAAAACATAAATGTCAATAATTTCTCTACATCTAATGCATACATTATACAAAATAATTATTCTCAATTATATATATGCAAACATATATATAAATATTAACAATAATAAACATCATTTAATGAAATTAGCATAATTAAGTTCATATTTATTAAAAATATATGAATGCTCATAATATTTATCTACATGCAATATATACATATAAAATAGCTCATTGTTCTATCGCGTTCCTCGACCTTGACTCGACTGGTCCGATTTGATAGACTTAGCACGCGAAACAAATAAGGAAAATAATAATATTTTAGAATCAAAATCCTAACTATACTTCTAGAATTTCTAAATAACAACTCAATCTAGAACACGACTCGACAAAATTCAAAAACTCATGACCAACCCGATATCACGTTTTAGGAGAATTCTACTGAAAATTCGATAAAGTCTTCTCAGTAAAACGGACGTCTCTCTACTAAAAATAGAGTCGATCCTACACGCAAACACACTTTAAATACACAAAATGTTCAACTTCTCAGGTTGGGCCTCACAAACTACAATTAATTATCCAACCAAAAACCAATATACTCAAAATCAATAATAAAATAATAAATATTCATAATTCACTAAAAATCATAAAATCATAAAACACCACAATTCAATTTATATAAATAATAAAAACATCAAAGATATTTATTTTTAAAATAAATAATAAAATTCCAAATATAATTAAATAATTTTAATAAAATCCATTTTTCAAATATTCAAAATTAATTAGCATAAATTACCAATAATTATTTTAATTGCGCAAATATATAATAAAAATAGCTAAAATTTCATTTAATCATAAAAATAATAAATAAACTATTATTTGAATATATTTCTAGAAATTGTTATTAATTATCTAAAAATAGTAAATAATTCATAAAAATTATTTTAATACTATTTATTACTTAAAAATTATCCAAAACATATTAATTAACAATAATTTCAATTAAAATATAAAATTTACCAATTTATACTAATTTTTCCAAAAATTCAATTTTTAATAATAAAAATTTCAAATAAAATTTCAATAAAATTTCTTCAAAATTAAGCTTAAAATAATTATTATAATTTATTAAAAATATAATTTTTTCGAGCTCGGAACAGTATATAAACAGTAATCCTAAGTCCAAAAATTCAAAGTTTTTAGAAAAATAAATAAAAATCACATTTAGCTTCCTCACAACCTCTACAACAATTAACCTCAAAGCAATAACAACTAATAAAATCAAATAAAGGCTTAAACTAGCCAAAAACTCAAAATACTAAAAAACGAATTATATGAAAATGGGATAGTTACTGGAGTCAAAACTCAAAACGGTTAGAAGATTTAAGAAGCTCGGATGATGACCTTCCAAAAGAACCCAACGTCAGCCTTCGTCATCACCGAAATCATCTCCAATTAACAATGGAAGTTCTGGCAAAAAAAAGAAAAATAAAACTACGAAGAAAAGAAAAGAAAAGAAAAGAAAAAGAAAAAGAAAAAGAAAGAATAGAAGCATAAGAAGAAGTGAGGGGCTGGTTTCAATACTGGATCTTTTTAACTTTTTTTTTTTTCAAAATGCATAAATGACAAAACTTAAAAAAAAAATCATAATATTTTATTTAAAATATCCTCTCTCACTAATTTCACTCACACTATATATATATATATATATATATATATATATATATATATATATATATATATAATTTAATAAAACTATACAAATAATAATCAATTAAATAATTAAATATTAATTAACACTAATTAATTCCAAATAATATTAATAATATTAAATAATATACAACAATAAAATTAAGATTTTAATTTCAAATTAATAATAATGTTATAATTTAATAAAATAAATAATAACACTATAATTTAATTTAATTTCACAAATAATAAAAATAATAATATTCAAATAATATTTAAATTTAATTTCATAAAATAATTAAATATTATAATTTAATAAAATAATTATTAACACTGTAAATTTTAAAAATTAATTTAATAATTTATAAAATTTTGAATTATAACATTGTGTAACTTTCTTATTAATAAAATAAAATTCATTTTTATCTTATACGTATCTTCCTTCTTTATGAAATTTTGTCTTTGCACAAATATTTTTGTTGCCTACTAGTTGCCAATGCCTACTTTTGATGTAAGAGTCATATGCAGTAATTACTTTCCTATTTACTAAGATCTTAGTAAGGTAGTGTAGACACCCGATTTGGTTAGTTTGTGTTAGAGAACTAATTAGGAATGTTCGGTTTGATTTGTCCGTTGTCAAGTCCAATGATGAGAATGTAAAACTTGGACACAAGAATAAAACCTAAATCTCCATTTGGAAATGGACTTGAAAGCCTAAAGTCTTAAAAGCCCAAGAATTAGCCCAATTGTCCAAAAATAATCAAGGCCTGCTGGGCTCATCACAAGCCCAGGCCAAAGGGGCGTCACCTCAGTGCAATGAGACGATCACCTCTTTGACAGTTGCTACAAAGGCGATCTCCTCATCGTAGAGGCGCCATGTTATGATCCATATTTTGAAATTATTTTATTTTATAATGAGATATGCAGTGTTAATAAGATTTGGAATTTTATTGATTTATTTTCGTTATTTGTGATTAATTATTATTATTTTATGCTTAAATAAATTTTCCTATGTAAATATATTATTTTTGGTCGTTTAATTTGCATGGTTATTTTAACATCATTATTTCTATTAATGTTTTATCAAATTTCACTATTTATTTTGTTATTAAATTATTTTATTATTTATATTGTTATTTTATGTATTATATTTATATATTAATTAGGGTTTGTGTTTATTATGTTAATGTATGTGTGTGATTATTTGTGTTATATATATATATATATATAAGATATTTTTATTTTGTGTGGTGTAGATTTAATGTTATATTATATAATATTATAATATAAAGTTTTATAAAATTATATTATATAGTTTTATTATTATATTATTATATATTATAATATATAGTTTAATATATGCATATATACATATGCACAAACTTACAAACACAGCAAACATCAAACATACAAACGTAAAACACTGTTCATCATCTTTCCTCCTCCCGCTGCTATCCTGATTTCTCACTGTCGGTGTACCTCCCCAACGTCCAGCTAGCTCCGCCTCCTTCAGCCAGCTGCTCCACTATCCCTGTCCTTCTTCCCCAGCACCAACATCGACTATAAACCATAAAGATCGAAACTTCCCCTTTCTGGCCAACCTTCCTTTTCCGGCCACCATTTCTTGCCATTCTGATGTCTATCAACTCCTCTAACACCAGTGAGCATGAATCCAAGCTTGGTTTGAGCTTCAATCTTCCTTTTCTTGAGTTTTGTTGAATTTTAGTTTTTGAGCTTTAGGATTTTTTATTTTTTTTAAGCTTGATCTTGATGATTCACACAAACTCCCTTTACAAAAGTTTATCTTTGTAGCTTAATCTACATGTCAATTTTTTTTTTTTTTTGAATTTTTGGAATTTATTTTAATTTTTGTGAATTTTTTAATATTTTATTATTATTTAATTAATTTTCATAAATTAATTTATTTAATTATAAAATTTGTTGATTTAGTGTTTTTATGGGTTATTATTAATTTTAGTGTTGAGATTATAATTTTTGTGATTTTTATGTAATTTTTATAAATATTTGTATATTATGTCAATATTAGAAAATTAGGTTAAAGTTGGGATTTTATTGAAATTACTGTTTAATAATGTTTTTTAGTTGATATTAGAAATATATATGTTAAGAAAATAATTTTTATGCATTTATAGAATTTTTTAGTAATATTAGTATATTATGTGTATTTTTGTATTATAGGGTTAAATACATAATTTTGTTAAGATTATAGTTAAATAATATGTTTTAATTGGTTTTATAATTATTTCAGGTATTAAAATGATTTTTACAAATTATTTACTATTTTTAACTAATTAATACTAATTTTTGAAAATTGTTTTCAAATTATATATTATTTTGGTAATAAAATGGGTTTTTAGTAATTTTTAATATGTATTTAGGCTATTTTAGTTATTTGAATATATAAAGTGAATTTTTATTAATTTTTATTGAATTATCAAGAAATTGAATTTTTAATAATATCATATTATTATTTCAGAATTTTTACGTAATTATTGAGAAAACAATTATTTTTGATGTTTTAATGTTAAATATGCTATATTTTGATATTTTGAGGATATGTATGGCATTTATTGATTTTGAATATATTTATTATATTATTTGGATTTTTAGTGAATTGTGGACCTCAGTTAGGGAATTGTGTAGTTCGAAATTGTAATATCCCGTGTTTTTAAACATTTTAACACTGTACCGGGATATGCAGTGTTAATAATTTTTGTGTATATATTATGATATTTTTACGAGTTGATATGTATTTAAAACCTATTTTAATTATTGTGTATTATTTATAGTGCTTTACGTAAAATTTTCCCGGGACTTGCATTTTCGGGGAAATTTTCACGTAAATAATTTATTATTAATTATATTAAATATATTTTTGGACTTGCATGAACTCATACGTATTTTTAAATTACTAAACACCGTGTATGTGTGTAATATTTATTTAATTAGGGTTTAATATATGTTACCCTAATATTTTATTATTTGTTTATTAATTTATTGTTATTTAATTATTTTTATTTATTATTAAATTATTAAAATATTAAATTATATGTGTGGATGTGAAATTTTTTCAAATATTTTATTAAAATTTTTATTATTTTTCTTTTTCTTTTTTTTCTTTTTCTTTTTCTTTTCTTTTCTTTTTCTTTTCTTTTCTTTTTTTTTTTCTTCTTCTTCTTCTTCTACTTCTTCCTTCCCGCGCGACTACCCTTCCCCTCACCGCTGCTACTCCGATCCCCGGCCGTCGGTGTGCCACCAGCAGCTCCACCTTCATCCTCAATCGTTCCCCGCCGCCAGCAGCCTCCTTCCCCGGCGCCGGCGGGCTATTTTTCTTCTTTTGGCCGAAATTCCTCTCCTCGCCGTCGACGACGATTCCGGCCACCATTTTCGACACCGCTGGTCTCTTTCTTCTCCTTGAACACCGGTGAGTGTGATTCTAGCTTTGGTTTGAGCTTAAATGGTCTAGATTTGCTTAGTTTTGAATTTTCCCATTTCAGCCATATTGGGTTTTTGATTTTTGTCGAATTTTTCTTGGTTGATTCATGAATAATTCCTTCACAAATGTTGATCCTAGTAGCTTAATATAAATTTATGAATTTTTGTGGAATTTTTGGAGATTTTTTGGATTTTTGGGTATTTTTGAATATTTTAATATTATTTTCTAATTTTCTGAAATTAATTAATTAAATTATGAAATTTTGTTTTATGGTTAAATTAGGTGTTGAAATTAATTATAGGAATTTATTTGGAATTTTTATGAATTTCTATGTATTTATTTTGAATTATTGCAGTTTATGTAATTTTGGAAAAATTAGGTTAATTATGTTTTTAATTGAAATTAATTGTTTAATTGAGTTTAATTATTTATATTATTGGTAAATATGTTGAGAAAATTAATTTTGAATAATTGTATAATTTTTGGTGAATTTTTGAAGTAATTATAGTATATTTATATATATAAGGGCATTTTGGTAATTTTACCCTAAATTGGCTAAAAATGTAATTTAATTGGTTTTAATAGTTATTTAAGGTATAAAAATGATTTCTACAAATTATTTGGTATTTTTAACTAATTAAAACTATTTTTCGTGAATTATTTTCAATTATATATATAAAATATGATTTTTCTAATAAAATGAGTTTCTATCGATTTTTACAGTGTTTTAAGGTTAATTACGTAATTTCTACTTACAAAATGAATTTCTATGTTATAAGGGTATTTTTGGTATTTTTATAATTGTTCTGTGTTTGTGGACCCCGGTCGGTAGACTGTAATCTGGAGTCCGACCGAGGGGTTGTGGTTGAGTGTTGAGCTTGTATTTCAAAGTGTGTTTCTTTGCAGGGTCGGCTCTACTCTTTGAGTAGAGAGATGTCCGTTTTACAGGGGAGGTTCTGTCGAATTTTTGGTAGAATTCTCGTAAAATGTGATGTCCGATCGATCCCTAATTTCGATTCTATGTTTAATATTCTAGATCGAATTCTAGGATTTCTGTTAGATTTATTCTAATTTCGGTTATTTATTATTTTTTTAGTTGCACCGAGACCGAGGGCTAGTGGACCAGGCCCGTCGGATCCATCTCGTGGAGCGCACTAGGGTGAGTTACTATTTTATATATATGTGCTTTAGGATGCATGATTTTAGAAATACATGTTTCATGTTGACTAAATATGCATAAATAACGTGATTTGTATTTAAGTATATTTTTGGTATATTTTTGGTATATATTAAATTATATGCATGTTTTATAAATAAATTATATTTAAAATGTTTTTAAATATATTTCGAGCTTAATTTATGATTTAATTGAATTTATTTGGCGTATATATACTCGAAATATACCTAGTTTACTTTTGGTATATTTCCGGTATATATATGGTTTATATTATTATTTTATTTAAATTCATGCATCATTTATTTGTGAATGGATGTTTTATATTTATTAATGAAGGATATCGATAGAACGTGCTACCTAGTGGGCAGCACTAGGACCGAGTACGTACCGGTACGCCTATAGTATTTAGGCTATATTACTAACCATTTGTGGTTATTGATTGAATATGATTATTTGATATGTGAGATATGGTTTGGAGGTGTGATTGCTGGAGCTCGATTGACCAAGTGTCTCGGGGCCAATCACACTGGCAGTCAGACTGCTGGAGCTCGGTTGACTTAGTGTCTCGGGGCCAGTCTACTGTCTAAATGGATTAAGTGGATATATTTGGAATAAGTGAGCCTATATGGCTAGAGTGTTGTCTAACACTGTTTTTTAGGTTGCGATATTATAGGGTTCTATGTGATCCTTCATAAAAGATGATTTTCAATAAAATATATATAAAATGATTTTATTGTATCTGTGTGTATTTGCCTGTATATATATATTAGATATATATATACTGTTGATTGTATGCATTGTCATTTAGTGTGTATGTATATATATTATAGTAATTCACTCAGAGAGGTATGACTCCCCTCCGTTGACTATTTTTCAGGAGAGTCAACATCTTCAGACCTCAGTAGCAAGCCTGTACGCCGGATTTCTTCCGCCCCGGCTTCTTTGTGTAAACTGCTTACTTGAGTCTTATTTTTATAATCTAGACACTGCAGTAGTGGTAAATTAAATTATGGAATTTTATGTATTTTATTTATGTGAGTTATTGTATTATATTTGAAACTGGATTTGTATTAAAGATTTATACATATGAGATGAGATTTCACTTAAATCCAGTTAGTGAAAATAATATTATGATATTTATGATTTTTATTTCCGCTACATTTGATATTGTTATTATTATTATTGCATGTTTATTTTATTTTTAGGCTTGCTACGGGTTCCGGATTCGAAAGAATTCCCGTTCCCTAGCGCCGGTCATGGCCCCTGTTTTGGGTCGTGACAAAGTTGGTATCAAAGCGGAGTTCTATGTCAGGGCTTAGTTTTATAAGTTGTGGCCCTAGTTTTCAAGTTGTGTTTTCTTTTAGTAACTACTGCAGTGAATTAGGATCGAGTATGTCTTGATAAGTATTCCTTGCTTTAGTTTTCAGTGTTATTCCTCCGTTGTCTGTTTTGTCTGAATCTTTTCGTTTGTCTTTTCAGAATGAGGAGGCGAGCATGTGTCGCTCCACCGATCGTTGAGGCCGAGGATGATGAGTCTTTTCAGGATAAGGTTTTACCTCCTGAGCAGCCAGTTAGACGTAGAAGTCGTGGCAGAGGTAGACCTTAAGGAGCAGCAGGTCGTCGTAGGCAAAGAGAGTTACAGGACGAGGAGCCTGTTGAGCCTAAATTTGATGTTCCTGTTCCTACAGTTGTTCAGCCTGTTCAACCTGCCTATCAGCAGGGTATGTCTGACCCTGAGGCAGCTTTATTCTATGCCCGAGTTGGCAGGATTGCTTTTGATGGTACTTTCGATCCATTAGATTTTCTGCACGCGATTGAGACTAGGACTCGGACTGCTCACACCGAGTACCAGCGAATCATGATCGTCGAGTTGTCTGTCGAGGGACCAGCCTTAGATTGGTTTATTCAGATGATCCAGCCTTACATGATGACGATGACCTGGGCTCAGTTCCGAGAGCGATTTATGAGGAGATTCTGCCCAGAGCCTCTTCGTATGAGCTATCGTCTTTGTTTGACTAGTATTTCTCATGGAGATCAATCTGTAGAGGAGTACACCCGAGAGTTTCTTCGTCTGGGTAGATATGCTGAGGATCTGATGCGAGACCAGTATTTCGCAGTCACTACCTATGTTACAGGTTTGGGTTCAGCTTTTGCTGGTATGCCTACAGCAGGCCTTACTCTGGAGTCTGTGATTGAGTTGGCTAAGGAGATTGAGTTGAGACTAGTTAGGCAGGGAGCGATGCCTGATTTTCACCAACTAGGAGTTCAGTCGAGTGGATTGCAGGCTACTCCGTACTCTAGTTTTCATATTGGATCGAGTAGTCAGCAGCGAGGTCTGACTCAGCAGAGTCAGAGACAGCAACAACGAGTGCATCGGAGCAGTTGTCACGACCCAAAACAGGGGCCATGACCGGCGCTAGGGAACGGGAATTCTTTCAAATCCGGAACCCGTAGCAAGCCTAAAAATAAAATAAATCATGCAATAATAACAATAACCATAATATATATATGCAGCGGAAAATAAAAATCTTAATTATCATAATAACATTTTCATCAACTGGATTTAAATCAATTCTCAACTCATCACATATATATATCTTTTTAATACAAATCCAGTTTCAATATAATACATCTCTTTAAATATAATACATGAAATCTAATACTTTAATTCACAACTACTGCAGTGTCTAGATTATAAAATAAGACTCAAGTAGATAATTTACACAAAGAAGCCGGGGTGGAAGAAATTCGGCGTATCGACCTGCTACTGAGGTCTGAAGATGTTGACTCTCCTGAAAAATAGTCAACGGAGGGGAGTCAGACCTCACTGAGTGAATTACTATAATATATATACATACACACTAAATGACAATACATACAGTCAACAGTATATATCTAATATATATATACAGGCAATTACACACATATGCAATAAAATCATTTTTATATATTTTATCTGAAAATCATCTTTTATGAAGGATCACATAGAACCCTAGAATATCGCAACCTCAGAAATAGTGTTAGACAACACTCTAGCCATACAGGCTCACTTAGTCCAAATATATCCACTTAATCCATTTGGACAGTAGACTAGCCCCGAGACACTAAGTCAACCTAGCTCCAGCAGTCTGACTGCCAGTGTGATTGGCCCCGAGACACTTGGTCGACCGAGCTCCAGCAATCACACCTCCAAACCATATCTCACACATATCAATAATCATATCAAATCAATATCCACAAATAGTTAGTAATATAGCCTAAAGCTATAGGCGTACTGGTACGTACTCGGTCCTAGTGCTGCCCACTAGGTAGCACGTTCTATTGATATCCTTCATCATTAATAATATAAAACATTCATTCACAAAAATAAATGATGCATGAATGTAAATGAAATAACAATATAATCCATATATATACCAGAAATATACCAAAAGTAAACCAGGTATATTTCGAGTATATATACGTCAAATAAATCCAGTCAAATCATAAATTAAACTAAAAATATATTTAAAAACATTTTAAATATATTTTATTAACAAAACATGTATATAATTTATTATATACCAAAAATATACTTAATATAAACTTAAGAAATAATCAATTTATTTATGCATATTTAATCAACATAAAACATGTATTTCTAAATCATGCATCCTAAGCATATATATATAGTATAGTAACTCACCTAGTGCGCTCCACGAGACGGGTCCGACGGGCCTGGTCCACTAGCCCTCGGTCTCGGCGTAACTAAACAAGTAATAAATAATCGACATCAGAATAAACCTAATAGAAATCCTAGAATTCGATCTAGAGTATAAAACACAGAATCGATATCATGGTTCGACTGGATATCACGTTTTACGAGAATTCTACCGAAAATCCGACAGAACCTCCCCTGTAAAACGGACATCTCTCTACTCAAAAGAGTAGAGCCGACCCTGCAAAGAAATACACTTCAAAAAAATAGGCTCAACACAAATCCATAACCCCTCGGTCAGACTCCAGACTACAGTCCACCGACCGGGGTCCACAATCACATAACAATTCCAGATATACCAAAAATATCCTTACAATATAGAAATTCATTTTATAAGTAGAAATTACATAATTAGCCTTAAAACACTGTAAAAACCGATAAAAACTCATTTTATTAGAAAAATCGTATATTATATATATAATTGAAAATAATTCACGAAAAATAGTTTTAATTAGTTAAAAATACTAAATAATTTGTAGAAATCATTTTTATACTTTAAATAACTATTAAAACCAATTAAATTACATTTTTTGCCAATTTAGGGTAAAATTACCAAAATACCCCTATATATATAAATATACTAAAATTACTTCAAAAATTCACCAAAAATTATACAACTATCCAAAATTAATTTTCTCAACATATTTATCAATAATATTAATAATTAAACTCAATTAACCAATTAAATTCAATTAAAAACACATTTAACCTAATTTTTCAAATTTACATAAACTTCAATAATTCAAAATAAAAACTTAGAAATTCATAAAAATTCCAAATAAATTCCTATAATTCATTTCAACACCTAATTTAACCATAAACTCCAATTTCATAATTTAAATAATTAATTTCCGAAAATTAGAAAATAATATTAAAATATTCAAAAATACCCAAAAATCCAAAAAATCTCCAAAAATTCTAAAAAAATTCATACATGTAGATTGAGCTACTAGGAACAACATTTGTGAAGGGAGTTTCCATGAATCAACCAATTAAAAGCTCAAAAAAATCAAAAACCCTAATGTGGCCAAATTCGAAAAATCGAAGCCTAAGCAAATCTAAACCATTTTCGCTCAAACCAAAGCTAGTATCACACTCATTGGAGCTCAAGGAGAAGAAAGAGACTGGCGGTGTCGAAAATGGTGGCCGGAATCGGCATGATCGACGGTGGCCAAAGTTTCGGCTTCTCCGGCCAAAATCGACTTCCAGGCACCGGAAACGGCTACCACAGGCGGCGGAAAAGGTTGTGGAAGGTGGTGACACACCGGATGGCACTCTCACGGCAAGGGAATGGCACGGCAGGCGTCCGGACGGCGAAGGGAAGGTGATCGGGGAAGAAGAAGCTCACGGGGGTAAAATGGTAATTTTCTAATTTTTTTGATTTTTGATGTGTTATATGTATATATATATATACTTTATACTATATATTAAAATAATATTAAATTACACACATTAAATATACACCACACACATAAAATTTAATATTTTAATAATTTATACTAAATAAAAATAATTAAATAACAATAAAACTAATAAATAATTAATAAAATATTAGGGTAACATTAAACCCTAATTAATAAATAATTACATATATACACGGTGTTTAATATTTTAAAAATACGTATGAGTTCATGCAAGTCCGAAAATATATTTAGAATAATTAATATTAAAATATATACGTGAAAATTTCCCCGAAAATACAAGTCCTGGGAAAATTTTACGTAAAACACTGTAAATAAAACACAGTATTTAAAATAGGTTTTAAATACATATCAACTCGTAAAAATATCGCATATATATTCAAAATTTATTAACACTGCATATCCCGGTACAGTGTAAAAATATTTTAAAAACACGGGATATTACAGCAGTAGACATGGCAGTGGAGGTCAGCGTAGATCGTTCAGATTTGGGTCAGGTGCTTCAAGCAGCAGCAGTAGTCGTAGTTCTGGATAAGCTGCCAGCGTTTGTCAGACTTGTGGTAGAGTCCATCAGGGACCGTGTTATCTGACACCATTAACATGCTTCAGATGCGGGCAGACAGGACATTTTGTCAGATCGTGTCCTTATTTTGGGTATCAGCAGCCGCAGATTCTGTGATTCCCACAGTAGTCGATTGCTAGTGTTGCACCAGTTCCATTTCAGTTACCACCAGCTCAGCATCAGAGTTCCACTCAGTTTGTTCCATAGCAGAGTCGTGGTAGAGGTACTAGAGAAAGTGCCAGAGGTATTGGCCAGGCTTCTACCAGTCAGCAGGGAGGTCGAGGTCAAGCCAGAGTCTTTCATCTCACTCAGCAGGATGCTCAGGCATCTAATGCAGTTGTGGCAGGTATTGTTTCTATTTATTACCTGGATGTTTGGGTTTTGTTTGATCCGGGTGCCACGCATTCGTTTGTTTCTCCTGTTTTTGCTTCTAAATCTTGTTGGCAAGCTTCGAGGATGGCTTTTTATTTGTCTGTTGCCACTCCTCTGAGCGATTCTTTGGACACCGATGTTGTTCTTTTTGGTTGTCTAGTTCTTGTGGGAGATAGAGAATTACCCGCTGATTTGATTTTATTGGATGTGATGGAGTTTGATGTTATTTTGGGAATGGATTGGTTATCTCAGCACTATGCCGTGGTAGATTACAGGAATAAAGAGGTGACTTTCAGAATTCCTAATGAAGAAGATTTTAAGTTTGTGGGTGATAGGAGTTCAGCACCTCAGAATCTTATTTCTGCTATTACGGCTAGGAAGTTGTTGAAGAAAGGTTGTGAGGGATATTTGGCATTGGTCAGGGATACTTCAGTGGAGAAGTTGAAGTTGTTACTCACAGATGTTCCTGTTGCTTGTGAGTTTCCTGATGTTTTTCCCCAGGAGTTGCCAGGTTTACCACCTCACAGAGAGATTGAGTTCTGTATAGATGTGGTACCCGGTACTACTCCTATATCTATGCCACCCTATCGAATGGCTCCTGCGGAGTTGAAAGAGTTGAAGGAGCAGTTACAAGAGTTATTGGATAAAGGTTTTATCAGACCCAGTGTTTCTCCTTGGGGTGCACCAGTCTTATTTGTGAAGAAGAAGGATGGTACCTTGAGACTGTGCATTGACTACAGAAAACTGAATAAGGTAACAGTGAAGAACAAGTATCCTCTCCCGAGGATAGATGACTTGTTTGATCAGCTACAAGGTGCACAGTTCTTTTCTAAGGTTGATTTGAGGTCGGGTTATCATCAGCTGCAGATTAGTGAAGCCGATGTTCCTAAGACAGCGTTCCGCACTAGATATGGCCATTATGAGTTTCTGGTGATGTCTTTTGGTTTGACTAATGCACCAACAGCTTTTATGGACCTGATGAATAGGGTATTCAGACCATATGTGGATCAATTTGTAGTAGTCTTCATCGATGATATACTGGTATATTCTAGGAGTATGGAGGAGCATGTATATCACTTAAGGATTGTATTACAGACATTGAGAGATCATCAGCTTTATGCTAAATTCTCGAAGTGTGATTTCTGGATGGAGAGTGTTTCTTTTCTTGGACACGTAGTGTCTAAAGAAGGTATCCAAGTTGATCCATAAAAGGTTGAGGCAGTGTCTGAGTGGCCTAGACCGACTTCTGTCACAGAGATTCGAAGTTTTCTGGGTTTAGCCGGGTATTATAAGTGGTTTGTGCAGGATTTTTCCAGAATTGCAGCCCCTATGACTCACTTGACTCAGAAGAATGTTAGATTCGAGTGGTCAAAAGCTTGTGAGAATAGTTTCCAGTTGTTGAAGGAGAAGTTGACCACTACCCCAGTGTTAGCTTTGCCTAATAGTGTGGACAAGTTCACAGTTTATTGTGATGCCTCTAAAATTGGTCTTGGTTATGTGTTGATGCAAAATGGTAGGGTGATAGCCTATGCCTTGAGGCAGTTGAAGAAGCCTGAGCAGAACTATCCCACACATGACCTTGAGATGGCTGCAGTGATCTTTGCTTTGAAGATTTGGAGACATTATCTGTACGGGGTGACTTGTGAGATATTTACTAATCACAAGAGCCTTAAGTACATTTTCCACCAGCGAGATCTGAATTTGAGGCATAGGAGATGGTTGGAACTGTTGAAAGACTATGACTATGAGATTCTATATCATCTGGGTACAGCTAATGTAGTAACAGATGCCTTGAGTAGGAAGTCCTTAGGCAGTCTTGCTCACATCAGTGTTGAGAGGAGACCATTGATCCAGGAGTTGCATCTGTTGGTGGATCAAGGTCTAATGATGAAGATCAGTAGATCAGGTGGACTGCTAGCTCAATTTAAAGTACGATCTGTACTGAGGGATAGGATTAAAACAGCTCAGAGCCGAGATCCTATTCTAGAAGAGCTTGCAGAGAATGTCAGAGCAGGGAAGTTCACTGATTTCACACTTGATGATGATGGTGTGTTGTGGATCAGTGGTAGATTGTGTGTTCCTGATGTGGATGATTTGAGAAAGGAGATTTTGGAGGAAGCATACTCTACAGCTTATAGCGTACATCCAGGTGTTACTAAGATGTACCACAGTATCAAAGATCTATAATGGTGGGATGGATTGAAGAAGGATGTCGCTGATTATGTTGCTAAGTGTCTGACGTGTCAGCAAGTGAAAGCCCGAACATCATAAGCCTTCTGGGAAACTTCAGCCTCTTCCTATTCTCGAGTGGAAGTGAGAAAGGATAGCTTTGGATTTTGTGGTCGGTTTACCTCATTCGAGGATGGATACGACTCCATCTGGGTGATTATAGATAGGTTGACGAAGTCTGCACATTTCTTGCTTGTGAAAGCCACTTATTCTGTAGCTAGATTGGCGAAGCTGTATATGAAGCATATTGTGTGCCTTCATGGAGTACCTGTGTCCATTGTGTCAGACAGAGGTTCAGTGTTTACTTCTCATTTTTGGCAGAAGTTGCAAGAAGCGATGGGCACTAGGTTGGATTTCAGTACTACTTTTCATCCTCAGACAGATGGTGAATCTGAGAGGATGATCCAGATACTGGAAGATATGTTGAGGATGTGTGTCCTGGATTTGTGAGGTAGCTGGGGGATGATCATTTGTCACTCGTTGAGTTTGCTTATAATAACAGCTACCATAGCAATATTGGTATGGCACCGTATGAGGCATTGTATGGAAGGAAGTGTAGATCCCCGTTGAGTTGGGATGAGATTGGTGAGAGAGCTTTGACTGGACCTGAGATGGTTCAGGATGCTACGCTACAGAGAAAGTCACCGTGATTAAGCGCAGATTAGAGACCACAGTTAGTAGACAGAAGAGTTATGCGGATCCTAGGCGCAGAGATGTGGAGTTTCAGGTTAGAGATTTCATTTTTCTGAAGGTATCTCCGATGAAGGGTGTGATAAGATTTGGTAGGAAGGGTAAGTTAGCACCGAGATATATTGGACCATTTAAGATTCTGGAGAGAGTTGGCACTGTTGCATATCGGTTGGATTTGCCTCCGAGTATGTCACAGGTGCATCCAGTATTTCATATCTCGATGTTGAGGAAGTATATCTCAGATCCTTCTCACGTGTTGCAGCTCGACAGTGTAGAAGTGAGTGAAGATTTGACGTTTGTGGAAGAACCTGTGGAGATCGTAGATTATCAAGTTCGACAGTTGCGTTCGAAGCAGATTCCGATGGTCAAGGTTCTGTGGTGTAGCGATAGAGTTGAGGAGCATACGTGGGAGACTGAAGCTGAGATGCGAGCTTCTTACCCGTATCTTTTTCCTTCCTGATCCTGTAATCTTTTCTTTCTGGAATTCGGGGATGAATTCTTGTAAGGGGGGAAGACTGTAATATCCCGTGTTTTTAAACATTTTAACACTGTACCGGGATATGCAATGTTAATAATTTTTGTATATACATTATGATATTTTTACGAGTTGATATGTATTTAAAACCTATTTTAATTATTGTGTATTCTTTACAGTGTTTTACGTAAAATTTTCCCGGGACTTGCATTTTTGGGGAAATTTTCACGTAAATAATTTATTATTAATTATATTAAATATATTTTTGGACTTGCATGAACTCATACGTATTTTTAAATTACAAAACACCATGTATGTGTGCAATATTTATTTAATTAGGGTTTAATATATGTTACCCTAATATTTTATTATTTATTTATTAATTTATTGTTATTTAATTATTTTTATTTATTATTAAATTATTAAATTATTAAATTATATGTGTGGATGTGAAATTTTTTCAAATATTTTATTAAAATTTTTATTATTTTTCTTTTTCTTTTTTTTCTTTTTCTTTTTCTTTTCTTTTCTTTTTCTTTTCTTTTCTTTTTTCTTCTTCTTCTTCTTCTTCTTCTTCTTCTTCTTCTTCCTTCATGCGCGACTACCCTTCCCCTCACCGCTGCTACTCCGATCCCCGGCCGTCGGTGTGCCACCAGCAGCTCCACCTTCATCCCCAGCTGTTCCCCGTCACCAGTAGCCTCCTTCCCCAGCGCCGGCGGGCTATTTTTCTTCTTTTGGCTGAAATTCCTCTCCTCGCCGTCGACGATGATTTCGGCCACCATTTTCGACACCTCCGATCTCTTTCTTCTCCTTGAGCACTGGTGAGTGTGATTCTAGCTTTGGTTTGAGTTTAAATGGTCTAGATTTACTTAGTTTTGAATTTTCCCATTTCGGCCATATTGGGTTTTTAATTTTTTTTGAATTTTTATTGGTTGATTCATGAATAATTCCTTCACAAATGTTGATCCTAGTAGCTTAATCTACATGTATGAATTTTTTTGGAATTTTTGGAGATTTTTTGGATTTTTGGGTATTTTTGAATATTTTAATATTATTTTCTAATTTTCTGAAATTAATTAATTAAATTACGAAATTGTGTTTTATGGTTAAATTAGGTGTTGAAATGAATTATAGGAATTTATTTGGAATTTTTATGAATTTCTATGTATTTATTTTGAATTATTAAAGTTTATGTAATTTTGGAAAAATTAGGTTAATTATGTTTTTAATTGAAATTAATTCATTAATTGAGTTTAATTATTTATATTATTGGTAAATATGTTGATAAAATTAATTTTGGATAATTGTATAATTTTTGGTGCATTTTTGAAGTAATTATAGTATATTTATATATATAAGGGCATTTTAGTAATTTTACCCTAAATTGGCTAAAAATGTAATTTAATTGGTTTTAATAGTTATTTAAGGTATAAAAATGATTTCTACAAATTATTTGGTATTTTTAACTAATTAAAACTATTTTTCGTGAATTATTTTTAATTATATATATAAAATACGATTTTTCTAATAAAATGAGTTTTTATCGGTTTTTACAGTGTTTTAAGGTTAATTATGTAATTTATACTTATAAAATGAATTTCTATGTTATAAGGGTATTTTTGGTATTTTTATAATTGTTCTGTGTTTGTGGACCCCGGTCGGTAGACTGTAGTCTGGAGTCCGATCGAGGGGTTGTGGTTGAGTGTTGAGCTTGTATTTCGAAGTGTGTTTCTTTGTAGGGTCGGCTCTACTCTTTGATTAGAGAGATGTCCGTTTTACAGGGGAGGTTCTGTCGAATTTTTGATAGAATTCTCGTAAAATGTGATGTCCGGTCGATCCCTAATTTCGATTCTATGTTTAATATTCTAGATCGAATTCTAGGATTTCTGTTAGGTTTATTCTAATGTCAGTTATTTATTATTTTTTTAGTTGTGCCGAGACCGAGGGCTAGTGGACCAGGCCCGTCGGACCCATCTCATGAAGCGCACTAGGGTAAGTTACTATTTTATATATATGTGCTTTAGGATGCATGATTTTAGAAAGATATGTTTCATGTTGACTAAATATGCATAAATAACGTGATTTGTATTTAAGTATATTTTTGGTATATATTAAATTATATGCATGTTTTATAAAGAAATTATATTTAAAATATTTTTAAATATATTTCGAGCTTAATTTATGATTTAATTGAATTTATTTGGTGTATATATACTCGAAATATACCTAGTTTACTTTTGGTATATTTTCGGTATATATATGGTTTATATTGTTATTTTATTTAAATTCATGCATCATTTATTTGTGAATGGATGTTTTATATTTATTAATGAAGGATATCGATAGAACGTGCTACCTAGTGGTAGCACTAGGACCGAGTACGTACCGGTACGCCTATAGTATTTAGGCTATATTACTAACCATTTATGGTTATTGATTGAATATGATTATTTGATATGTGAGATATGGTTTGGAGGTGTGATTGCTGGAGCTCGGTTGACCAAGTGTCTCGGGGCCAATCACATTGGCAGTCAGACTGCTGGAGCTCGGTTGACTTAGTGTCTCGGGGCCAGTCTACTGTCTAAATGGATTAAGTGGATATATTTGGAATAAGTGAGCCTGTATGGCTAGAGTGTTGTCTAACACTGTTTTTGAGGTTGCGATATTATAGGGTTCTATGTGATCCTTCATAAAAGATGATTTTCAATAAAATATATATAAAATGATTTTATTGCATCTTTGTGTATTTGTCTGTATATATATATTAGATATATATATATTGTTGATTGTATGCATTTTCATTTAGTGTGTATGTATATATATTATAGTAATTCACTCAGTGAGGTCTGACTCCCCTCCGTTGACTATTTTTCAGGAGAGTCAACATCTTCAGACCTCAGTAGCAGGCCTGTACACCGGATTTCTTCCACCCCGGCTTCTTTGTGTAAACTGCTTACTTGAGTCTTATTTTTATAATCTAGACACTACAGTAGTGGTAAATTAAATTGTGGAATTTTATGTATTTTATTTATGTGAGTTATTGTATTATATTTGAAACTGGATTTGTATTAAAGATTTATATATATGAGATGAGATTTCACTTAAATCCAGTTGGTGAAAATAATATTATGATTTTTATGATTTTTATTTCCGCTGCATTTGATAATGTTATTATTATTATTGCATGTTTATTTTATTTTTAGGCTTGCTACGGGTTCCGGATTCGAAAGAATTCCCGTTCCCTAGCGCCGGTCATGGCCTCTGTTTTGGGTTGTGACAGAAATCCCAATCGAGGGTTGTGTGAATTTTGATTTTTGAAGTGTGTTTTTCTTGTAGGATTGGCTCTAAGTTTTAGTAGAGAGATGTCCATTTTACATAGAAGGTTCTATCGAATTTTTGATAGAATTCTTGTAAAACGTGAATCGGCTCAATTTTGTGTCAGTTTGTATTCTAAAATCTTAGATCGAGTCTTTATAGAGCTTAAGTTAGATTTATCCTGATTTTTATGATTATTTTATTTTTTAATTACGCCGAGACCGAAGCCTAGTGGACCGAGCCCATCGGACCAGTCTCGAGGAGCGCAAACCTGTGAGTTGTTATTTTATATATACATCGCATTTAGGTTGCATGTTTTAGAAAATACATGTTTTGATTTGTAAATATTCATAAATTGTGTTATTAAAATGTTTAGTATACTTTACGTATATTTAGGTATAGTTTTAGTATATTTTTGATATACTTCTAAATAAATGCATGTTTTATTATTGATTTAAATCTAGCATATTTTTAGTATATTGTGGGTTTATTTTTAGTATATTTCATGATTGATTTGAATTTATTTTACATATATATACTTGAAATATACTTAATTTATTTTAGGTATATTTCCGGTATATATATGGTTTATTTGGTTATTATGAATGACATTATGCATTATTTATTTTCTCGTATGAATGTTTTATTTTAAATGAAAGATATCAATAGAACGTGCTACCTAGTGGGCAGCACTAGGACCATGTATGTACCGGTGCGATAGATTTAAAGTTGAGTGAGGATTACTTGTGGTAAATTATGATATGATTGAGATGTGATATGATTGATAGTGTGGTTGCTAGAGCTCAGTTGATCAAGTGTCTCGAGGCCAATCACACTGACAGTCAGACTACTGGAGCTCGATTGACTTAGTATCTCAAGGCCAGTCTATTGTCCATATGAAATAAGTGAATTTATTTGAAATTAAGTGAGCCTGTATGGCTAGAGTAATGTTATTATTGATTGAGGTTGCGATTAAATAGGGTTCTATTTGATCCTTCATAAAACTATGATTTTCCATATTATTATATAATTGATTTTCAGCATCTGTGTGGGCTACTTGTATATGTATATTTATTATATACGAATGTTTGATTGCATTTGACATATAGGAGATGCATAAATATATATTATAATAATTCACTCAGTGAGGTCTGACATTTTTACAAGAGAGTCTTCTTCTTTAGACCTCAGTAGCAGACCCATCCGTCGGATTTCTTCCACCCCGACTCGTTTATATAAATTATCTACTTAATTTTATATTGTACTCTAGAAAACTACAGTAGTCATATTTTGTATCAGTAGTGAATTGTATTTTATATTTATTATATGTGATTTTAATTCAGAGTTATTTTAATTATGATGCATATTTATTACTTTAATTATTGCATGCTTTTCTTTTAAGGCTTACTATAGGTTCTAAATTCAAAAGAATTTTTATTCCTTAACGCCAGTCGTGGCCCCCGGTTTAGGTCATGACATGCCACCTCTATGGCAGACCACTTGCAACTACAGCCATGATGGCCACGTGGTGTGGGCCCCACACCCCCAGATCTAATTTTGCATAAAGAACAGATTTTTGGGGGGGAGAGAAAGGCAATGAGGGTTCATGATGGACTAGGGAGCCTAAGGGCATAGGTAAGGTAGAAGATAAAAAATAAAAAAAGGAAGAAAAGAAAAAAGAGGAGACCCATTTGAAAAAAAAAAGAGAAAGGAAAAGCTCTAAAGAAGTATAAAAAGAGACGTTCTTAAGGGAAGAAGGAGAATTAAAGGAAAAGCAAGTTCACAATCCTTAGGAGAGAAATGGGAAAAATTTGTGTCAAAGTAGAACTCATACCCAAGTGGAGATCATACTTAAAAGCACATCTTTGAGGGTCCATTACTTTGGTAAAACTTTGTATCCAAATATACTTTTTTCATAACTTCATCATTTGTGTGTTTAGTTTGCATGTGACTAAGTTGTTAGTATACTTTAAGTATATTTTAGGTTTATTTCATTTGTTACACTACCTCATTGATCTAATCTCTTAAATTATTGCATGTAATTGTAATTTGGCACTTGTTAGACGCATGTGTGCATGTATTACTTGCTTAGGGTAGAAGTTTGATCGCTTTGAGAGTCAAGTTAGCCTGTCAATTAGGCGATGCCTCTTTATAGAGGCATCACCCCCTGTCAATGAGGTGATCGCCTCTATGGCTCTTCTCCTTTTATGAAACTCTGCATAATGTTCACTTCATATGCTCTTTCCACCTTTATACATAATTATTTCATTGTGTGATGATAATTATTTCGGTTATTTGAGGGTTTCTTTAGTTAGTGACATGAAAACCCCTTTTTGGAACATTATTTGCAAATATTGTTATGTATAATGTCGTGTTTTGCAAGGGGAAACTAACTGTATGTTATTGCAGGAATTACTTAATGATCCACATCATTCAGTAGTCACTGTCATTAGCTCATTCCTTAGACCATTGCGCTTATGTAAATGGTTTATTACTAGTTTACTTTTGGTATATGTATGATTTATTATCTGTATATTATTCTTTTATTTTGTCTAAAAGCGTTGTAACCCTAATCCCTTTCCCCATTGATTCGAATGTATGATTGTAAATTATTACTTATTTTATTTTTGTTGAATAGTAGGACTTAAAAGCATGAAATTGGATTAATGTGTAAACTCGAACTTAACTATAAAATTTGGCAATTATCCAAAGGCAATTACAATATGTGTGGTAATAAAGAAATAATTGAATAATTAAAGGTAATAATACACAAAACATAAATGGAGGCCAACCATAAGGTTGGGTGGGCATTCCAAAAGCCCATACCTAGTTTCTGAACTCGATCTCTAATGGCGGCTTCTGGGAACCTCTGTGGGATCTTGTTACTGTACAGTGTGTCCCAGCTTTTATCTGAGTGGTGACTCCATCTCCAAATAGGCCCAAAACCTATATCATATTTCCAAGTGGGTCTTAAGCCCACACTGTCATGGTAGCCAAATACTTGGGCAGGTGCTAAACCCCGCCGCCTACAGGTAGTATTCTTTTTCTTTTTTTTTTTTAGGAAATAAGGTAGTATTGTTTGATGCAAAATATATTTTAAAGAAAAATGTAGTTATGGAAGAAAACTTTCATTTAATATGGTTAGTCAACCTGACATGTGGAAGTCATTTTTTAATCATTAATTTAAGGGATAATGATTCCATAAGTCCTAAAAGTTATGTCATTTTTTTAATTAAATCCTATAAATTATAATTGTTTCAATTGAGTTCATTAACTTTTTATAAATTGCATCGTTAGTCCTAGGCCGTTAAATTTGACTCCTTAAATCCCCTTCAAATTGACTGATGACATGTTAGTCATGAAAGAAAAGCTTCAAAACACATAATGCCACCTTGGAAAAATATGACATATTAAAGGACAATCTTAAAGGACATTCGCCATGTTGCAACAGGTGCAGTAAAAGCAAATATTTCAACACTTAGACCTCTGGTTTTGTCGTTCTCAAAGCAATTGAGGTATGTAATTTCAATAGCTTGCAAGAAAATAAGGATTTTAAGCACAAAAAAACTTCTATATACCAAATTTCTAGAGAGCATTTGAATATTTATGCATATATGCTGGAGGAAAATCAGTCATCCAAGTAATCAAAAGAAACCTAGAGTTTAAAAGAAGAACTTAAGTGTAAAAAAAAAATACCTCTGCCCTCGAAAAGTTACTAAAAGTTTTGTTCTGTTGGTGCTATCTCTCTTTAGTAACATTTTTTTTACATATTTACAATAGGCTATAGAGTTACAAGCTACAAACAAATGAAGGATTTTAAGCCTAATAAATGTTGTTCCATGTTAACATGAGGAAGTATCTAGACATTTCTAAATATTTTATTGCACACTAAGTGTACCATCAGTTTTAAGTGCAGACTATGTACAAATGCTAATCCCTCCTCCTTTATCAAGCACTATGCCAACCTGATCTCCACTCACGGGGCCATTACCTTCTCCTCAAAATACTAGCCTATTAGGGTGTGCAATATTCACGCTTATAAGCCTAAGACCTCCCCCACAACTTTCCAATATGGGATTTATGACATTTTACCCACCTAATTGTGCAATGCTCTCATTGCACGTTGTATTGGCTCTATACTTGTTAGAGGAGAGGGACCCATATGAGTACCTAGGAATGATCCGTTGCTCTGATACTCTGGTAGTCCGGGCCTACCTTGCCCTGGTATCTCTCATGAGGGCCCCATATTATAGAATAGTAGGGTTGGCTCTAATACCAGTTGTCATAAGGCCATTACCTTCTCCCCAAAAGACTAGCCTATTAGGGTGTGCAATGCCTACGCTTATAAGGCCAAGACCTCCATCATAACTTTTTAATGTAGGATTTATGACATAATGCTCTAGAAATATTCTCAGGCTCAAGCAAACTGAAGAGTACAACTGCAAGGAAAGAAGGTGTAATTTACATATAGTGGAAGAAATGGAATGAGATGAAAGGAATAAGGTTAAAAAGTACCATAGAACTATGACAAATCGAAAATTCCATTCTCTCCACAATATGTAATTGCCATCATATCCATTAAGGCAACACCCATGGAAACCACTTCTCTAAAATGTACATGATCTAGTACCACATTAGTATTACTAGAGTGATAATCATAAATGCCATCAACATTCGTTCCTTTAAGGATTACTTCTGCATTAATTGACATAAATATATAAATATTATAATTACATCTCAAACTTTGGATCTAAACAATCCAAAGCACATCATAGATCAAGGAAATTACTCTTAGAAGCCCTCAGCATTGCAGCTATATCAGTAGAATTTAATGGATTTTCAAAACCCAACACCACTAAATATGACAACTCTTCCTCTCTCAAGATGTCAGAGAGCTCATTGCCTGCTATAAGGTTCAAATAAATATGGCATTGTAAAAGAAATTTGCACACATGTCTAAAATACCCATCTTCTCTTAACCTAATTAAAGCAAAATAAAATTCATCATTGTTGCCATCATACTAAAAGGAATTAGTTATTTGACTTAGACATCAAATGTTAAGTGAGGGAAATTTTAAAAAATTTTCCTCAACATAACCCTTAATCTTATCAAGAATTCCAACTGTAGGATCTAATTTAGAATTTAACACATAGTTAATATACATCAACATGTATAAATACAAAACTTAGAAATCTAAGTTGCAAAATATTTACAATCTCCCAAGTGTTTGGTGTAGACCACAATTAATCTACTATAATGGTTGGCTCCTTGATTCAACTCTTGAATCAACTCTTCAAGTCTCCTAAGTTTGAGACCTCTAGCTTGAAATACTAAGTTTTACCATATCTCTATTCTTACTTTGATCAAGTAGTGGCAAGCCCTCTCTCTATTGACCTCTCAAGCTAACCCTCACTTGATCCCTTTACAAGAAGTGTAGGTTTGTTGATATATTATTTTTCCTTTTCTTGCCTTTCTTTTCTCTCCTACGCTTTCTTCTCTATAATATCCTTTTCTTCTTCTTATCAAAAAATATCAACTAACTCTTAAAGATATATATATGACAAGAAATGATTATAGAGATTAATGACATCACAATCCATCCTTACTCTTAGAATACTTCTAAGGATATTTATACATGTAGAGAAAAAGAGGCTCCTTGTCACATGACCCATTAGATCACACATATCCACTTGGCACATATATATGCACTAATATAGGATGATGACAAATTTCATTAAAAATTATGTAGAAAACATATCCCATACAATTTTCTACATCCATTCTCACAATGTCCATGTGATCTCATCCTTAATGTAGTCAAAGTTAACAATGTCAAACAAGACAAATTTGACTACATTTTTTAATAGACTTAGGCTTAGTGATTAAGCAAACTCTTAGTCCTAGCCCAATCTATTAATCAAATTGGTCTAAACAAGATGTTTAGGCTTTGGATTAATCTTTGGTCTAAAACTCTTTTGGGTTTAAGTCCATACAACATGGGTCATTAAACCAAATCCTATAGAAACAACATACACTTATTATTAATTTAATACCTTAATTAATATCTCATATTAATTAAGTACAAATTAATAATTAAACCCTTCTTTGAAATTAGATTTCATTATATGCTAGAATCATTAATTTAAGTATAAATCCAATTTCATTAATCTTAATTAATTAAACTCTTTAATCAATAATTAGATTAATATATAGACAGAGATTTGGTAAAACCTTACAGGTGTGACTTACTAGGTTCATGTCTAATTGGCAATAAGAACATAATATTAACACTTGATATTATTTAAAACTCTTTCAAGTCTAAATGTGAAAATCCTAATTATTAACATTTAGTTCTCATAAGTTGTGAGTGACCCTAGCATCGATATCACAACTATCCAATTAGAAATGAATGTATATATTAATTCACATAAACCCTTTGGTCATAATTACTGTGCACTAAAATCCCTTCATTAGAAGATCCCAATCTAGCCTAGAGTCACGATATAGTCAAACTCTAATAGCTTCATCATTTAACCTCATCTCAAGTTCTATTCTTGATAAACATAATAAATACTAGAAACACTTTCTAGCACTAAAACTCTTTTAGCTTGTGTTGTATCTGTCCTAGCCAGGAACTTATTCATCAAGAATAAACTCAGATAGTATAGGATCTTATCCCGGTTCACTCCAGGCAATGAATCACATCTTGATCGAACATTTATCCCTATATTTAACTAACTAGAGCCACCATATGCCATATACCCATGTGTGATTAACACAAGTATGTACGTAATAACAAACTCTAACCACTCAAATGTGGATAATCGTGTCACCTCAGGTCAAAAGACTATATGTACCATTATAACCTAGACAGTGATCATTGACTATAAGTGAATATCCTTGCGATCACAAATCTAACGTCACTGTTCGATCCACCCATCACATGAGTATCCATATGTCTATTCTAATATCTCATATCAAATAGCATAAGACTCACAACCTCCCACTATTAGTATCATATATTAATCAAGAAAAATAGATAGAGGTGATATTCTAATTAATATTACCCAAATATTAATCATTCAACTATGAACTATTTATAGCATATGTACTAAATAAATATGCAACTCATATTATTAATTCTTGATAATAAATTTATTTAACATAATACTAAAGGGTAAATACTCAAATAAACAAACTCTTTATAAAATGAATATTATATTGCCATAGGGATAATTAACAATGTCATTATTAAATATAAGAATGGCTCTAGAGCACATCTATGCTAACACATACTACATTACATAAGTTAGCAAAGTAAAAAACTAGCAAGTGATAAAAAAATTACACTAAAATACAACAATGAAGAGAAATAAATTAAGAATGATGGCATCAAAAGGAAATAAAACAATTGATTGATTAATTGATGCAAATTTACTCTTCGTCCTCACCTTAATTCTCAGCAATGTTGAAGTATTATAGCTTGTAAACATTACGATCATTGTTGGAGGCAATAGCACAAAGCCAATGCCTCACATTGTGCTCCTTCAAGTACTTCTTTGTCAAGTACTTTAGATATCTGCAAATGGTCAACAAGATTTTAATTCAAATTAAATTAATCCCACAACTATCATAAGCTCATAACAAGTGACAGGGTGAGTCCAAGTTTTTTTTTTAAATGCATATTAGATTCTACCATTTAGAGACGTTAGAGTCGGAGGTAAGAGCGATTTTGGACTTAGCATGAGTGATGGTGAAGGAATCACCAAGATCTCCGATTTTGCTACTGACTTTGATGCTATCTAGGAGGAATTTCTCAAGTGAGGCAATGTCCATGATCTTATCCCCGACTGGCTTAGTGCAATCGATTGTGAACATTGCTCCCTTCTTACCTTTACAAGAAGCAAAAAGAGAAGGCATTCAAAGACCAAACCAAATTGGTCAAAATAATATGCATTAACTTGGTCTCAAAATGTTCTATAAATAGGTTATGCAACATGGATAGTGTCCTTTGACATGTCATATTTTTCCAATGTGGCATTATGTGTTTTGAAGCTCTTCTTACATGACTGACACATCATCAGTCAATTCGAAAAAAATTTTAAAAGTAACTAACATGTCAGTCAAGTCTGTGAATTTTAACAATCTAGGACTAATGGTGCAATTTATAAAAAGTTAATGAACTCAATTAAAACAATTAAAACTTATAGAATTTAATTAAAAAATGGCATAACTTTTAAGACTTACAGAGTTATTATCCCTTAATTTAATGAAATTTCACATGAATTCTAATTTCAGTATCCTTGTTAAAGCTAAATTAAGGTAAATAGATCAATTTGTACGCTGATATTCCAAAAATTTTAAAGGAAGGAATTTTTGCCCTCTATATTTGACTTTTTAACAATTTAAATAACATAATTATCCTTACTCTTGATTAACTCTTATATTAGCTAATACAATATTAATATCTTATTTTAAAAGGGAAATAACGACATTTTGTTTTTTTACAAAGTAAAATTCTTTATAGAAAAATAAATTTAATTTTGAAAAGCAAAAAGTTTTATAAAAAGTGAAATTAAATAAAATATTTCAAATATTTTAATTATTAAATAACTATTTTAAATAGAGAGTAATCATGTAATTTAAATCAAAAAATATAAAAAGGTGAAAAATTCAAATAGATAATTTATCAATAAAATAAAAATATAACTTTCAATTATATCAATTTCAATTTCAATTTCATTTTTGGTTAATTTTTTTAATTCAATAATTTATATTTTTTTATACAATTGATTTCTAATGTTGCAGCCAAACATATATATATATATATATATATATATATATATATATATATATATATATATATATAATAAATTAAATTTATTAAATATAATAAAAATTTATGTATCTATAATAAAATTATATATTTTTAGTGTAAATTAGTGTTGTTAATTGCATATTGTATTAATAATATATAGTCTGGATATTATTACATATAATACAATTAAATATCTTTAGTGTAAGATAGTATTATTATTACATATAATAGAATTATATATTTTTAATATAAGATAATATTGTCAATCGTGTTGATATAAATTTGTGAATAGTTTTGGTGAATTATTATTATCTATAGACAAACATGCTATTGCTAGCATTGTAAATTGCATTATATATCCATTATAAATTATGTATAGTCTTGGTGAATTATTATTATCTATAGACATTTATGCTATTGCTAGTATTGTCAATTGCATTATATATCCATGATAAAATTATGTATCTTTAAAATTTAATATAAATCAATATTGTTAATTGCATATTGTATTAATAATATATAGTCTTGACATATATATAATGTTGATGTTATTACATATAATAGAATTTTGATATATAATATTTAATTTAACATTAGGCAAATGGATATAATTAAAATACTAAGGGAGCGTTCGGTTCATACTCCGGAATTGGAATAAAAATGGGAATAGAAAGGAATGGGAAAGGGAATGAAAATTTAAAAAAAGTGTTTGGTTTCACTAAGAAATGAGAATAAGAATGAGAATGAGAATCAAATATGATTTAACAACTAAAATTTCTTTTATGAAAAAATATTTTTGTAATTATTTTTTAATATAAAAATTAACATTATAATTATTTTTATATATTAAAAATTAATATTGTAATTATGTACTATAAAATATTTATTTATAAAAATATTATTATATTTTTTTAAAAAAATACTTACTTTTGATAAATATTTTTTTATTCAAACATTTGATACATATTTTTATTATTTTATATGTTTTATTTATATATTTTAAAAATAACTATTAATATTTAAATATTTAAATATTTGATCAATTTATAATTAATTTAACTTGATTTTTAAAGAAATCAAAAATCATTTCCTAATAAGAGGTAAATGATGATAGGGAGATCACATTCTCATTTCCACATCAATTTTAGTCAACCAAATATTAGACATCAGAATTATTCATTTTGATTACGATTCTCACCCTTCTTTTTACCAAACGCACGTCCCCTAAAGACATATAATTTAGTAACAATTAATATTAATACTAAAAATTTAGGTAAAATTGGTGCAAATCATTATTAATTATTTAATATCATCAAATACAATTAATTTTAATATAAATATTTTTTTTTGGCAAATATAATATAAATAGTTAGATGCATACCACGTATTAGTTTGTTTTGTGAAGGAATATGTCATGTCCCCAATCCAATGTGTGTTTTGTACCAATTTTTTTTTTTTTTTTTACAAAGAAAGTATTAGTCTCAAATAATACCTGATCATGCAACTCAAAATCAGATTTATGTAGTCCAAGATATTACAATACTCTTCCCTTGCTAAAACAAGGAAGCAAGCTGGTATCCCAAACGAGAAACCAAAAATTCTCATTCCGTATCTGCCGAAGAAAACTAGACGCCAAGGCCTGCTTTGCAACTTAATGGATGGCTGAAATTTGGGCGACAAAATGCAATAATAAATATAAAAGCTAGTTTACATCTAGTAGCAATTGCTTGCTCTTGCAAGAACAGAAGCTCCAATTAGCTGCTGCATATCCTCGTCCCACTTAGAATGTACCCACCAAATGCACTCATCTGCATGCATGGATGAGTTCTCGATGGAAGAACCTGCATTGATTGAATAATTAAATTTTGAAAAAGCCCTACCGCATCCACCTTATATAGACAGCTTTATATGCACAAATTTTTCCATGACTTTCAGAATTGTTAAATGAATCAACCCAGACCACATCCCAACAATGCATTGCAACAAAAAAGACCCAAACCTGATATTCGCGTAGCCAAGGTTCTGAAATTTGCAAGCCAATAGCCATTTTCTCAAACTGTAGATTGTGCATACAGGTTGCAAGAGGCTGCAAAAATAAGGTTTTTAAGTGAAAATGATTATATGCCAAAAAAAAAAATTGCAACAACAAACTCTCTATTCAAGATACAACAATCAAAAAAATAAGTTGATCAACTACGAGATGCTTGCAAAAACAGCGTTATGCCCGTATTGGAGATTTTTTCTATATCTGGCTAGGTCTGTACATATGGTTTTCCTCCATTTCCTATTTAACACAAACTGACTAGAGCGTTTTCCTCCACACCTAAACCAAAAGTTGACATAAAATATAGAAACATAGTAGCATGTAAGGCATGTCTAGTTCAGATTTCTCTGAGAAATGGTTTTTCTTGGGTAATTGAATAACCCAAAGCACATTCTGCAACTTTCCAGACTTGCAGTAGTAGTAAAACTAACCACAAAATAAGACAAATACCTGCTAAAGACTAATATGTATAGCTTTAACTACCAGCCACAGAAAAGGAGAAAAGAGTGCATGAGCATGCACCAATAATCAGCCATGAATTTGAAACTCACCTGAAGATACTGGTGATAGATAGCAAATGGGGCTGAATATGACAGAAGAGGTAGCAAATCTTTGACTAAGCTCCATGCATCCATATCAGGAGCTGCAATAATTAGGCTGCATGCAATTTGAAACTAGAGTTACTGATTATGCAGTAAAACTGTTGGAAACAGAAAGAGGAAGCACATATTGTTGGTACACTAATTGTTCATGTCTAAAACCTTGAAAAACCATTTTCCTTCCACAATTTCAGTGCTTCTTCTGGTGCATTTTCTCCAGCTTTTGAGGCTTTGCTTGTCTTGCTTATGGGAAAAACAGTAGCATTGTGATCTAGATGTGCATCCTGATTCTCAGACAACTGAGTGATTTCCTCGATGTTGATTGATGAAGTCTGACCCTGAACACATTGGCATGCCAAAACATTTAAGGGGCTGCAATGTAAGACCTTTGTACAAACAATAATAAAATTAAAAAAAAAAAACATGTTACATTTGTCTCCACCCTGGGGGCATCATCATGCAGGCCAGTTTGCTTAGAAGTTCCATTGAGATCATTCAAAGAAGCCCGCACAATCCTGGGCCAGAAGTTGTCAGTTAAGTAATATACTCACATTTACATTTAACACACCAGCATTTAATATCAAATGCCACCCCTGTGCCATTTTTTTGTTTACCTTATTCCACAAGTACTTCATCACTTCTATATGATAAGCATGAGAAAATGTACCTTTTGCAAGTGTCATTACTGAAGTTGAATATTCTCACAATATCCATGGAATATGGCGTACCTCCAAGGTATGTGTTGCACACATAACCAGTGCCTGTTAGAGAAATAAGTTTGTGACATCACAACCGTCAAACTATCACATTCATAGAAGAGCATACATCAGAGAAGCTTCACTCAATAGCTTACACTATGATTGTTAAGAAGGTATGGTATAAAACATATCAAAGGAATAAATGAAACAACATTAGAATGGAAAATGAGAAATCTGCAAAATCTGACCATTTTATGAACCACAACCAAATTGTTGATTTCAATGTTCCCATGGTTGTCAATGAAGTCTATATCTTAATTTTATAAACATAAATAACTCCTAAAGCAAACTAACCCAAGGGCTTTTGGACAAACCTCCTAAACGCTCAGCGACAGCACCAGTGAGAAGGCCACCAACCAAATCCACCACAAGGATATCAGAGTTTGCAGTAACATTTGCCATTGAAAGTAGCAGAGACAATGCATCTACTCGAAGGAACCTGCAACAGTAGCAAGGAAGTCACTACTTCAGGAAAATATAGAAGTAAATCACGAAAATGCAATAAACCAACTAACTATTTCACATCATGTCATCTATTGGTAAGTAGCAACCCCTAACCTTTTGGTTAGTATGAAGTATATTATCAGACTCCAAGAAAACTCAATTCTGAATGGAAAAGACTAATCGGAACATTTTTTTTGTAGGATTAAGTAGTCAGAAGTATTTAAATGATTACAGTTTAGGCATGACAAGAAATGACAGAGTTAACATGATGCAATAATGTGGCAAGGATCAAGACGTATAATTATGTAACTATGGAACCCAGTGGATTTGTATACCAGTGATTCGCATATAGGGACAACAAAACCATAATTTTTTCCTAAGTTTTTTCAGATATTTGAGGAATGAACTTTTGAAAATGCACAACAAACACAGACAGGATAAGTAAAAACAGAGAGATAAGTGTTCTTTCTTGTCACTGTGTTGTAGTTCAAAGCATTATTAAAAGCTAGACAGATAATTCACTAATTCCTACAGATGGTAGGAGGTGAACATAAAAGCTTACCCAATTCTAGCAGGATATTTCTTGAAATATGCCTCACATATGCTGAGATAAGGAATAATAAAAGTGAGTATACAAAAATCACATAAAGGTGCTATTTATAATCAAAACATCAATAGGATGGAAATAAGGGAAGAAGACCTTCGAGTAAATGGTCGCCTAAGAAGTACTCTAGGTGCATATTTCTTTTGTTTTTTAATCCTGTATTTCTCCTGCAAACAAACAGTGAATCAGCTCATCTCCAAATTAAAGAATTTGTCTTTTTTTTTTTTTTTTTGGCATTATATAATTTCACATTTCACACCTAACTTACAACTTACCTGTGAGAACACCGTTTTCTTTTCAAATGTTGCACTGTTGGCAATGAGAGCTTCAATTATTTCATCACCTTTTGCACCCTGTCTGCGTCAATAGATGTCACAATGGTTGGGAGAAATTTCTTAAAAGAGTCAAAATTAAACCTTATAATTACAAATAATGACCGCAGAACTAAATGCTAAAACAAAATAAAAAGCTTCAACGGCATTATTTAATTTACAGAGACATCCATCACCTCCGCATTTCATCTATGTCTTCACCGGTTAGGTTTTGGGCTTTATTGTTATCAATTATGGCTCTATTATCTCTGGATTCCTCAATTATTTCAGAATCACCTTTTTCTTCAGCACTATTACCTACAAAAAGAATAGAAGCAAATTATAAACATTAAACCACCAAAACAAATGATCAAGCAAGCAATTTGATTAATGACAATAATAAGGTGAGAACAAAAACCTTCTGCGGCGGGGATAAATCGAGATAAACATGGACCTTCTTTTCCGTTTTGAATTTGAAACAGAGAACCGAAGGGACAGCCGATCAACGGCCGTAAAGAGTAGTTTTTATTGCCAATTTTCAAAGTCCTGAAATGAAATAAGCATTCAGCTGATAACAATTCACTAGAAATTATAGAAAGGATTGAAACTTGAGGAGTACTTACGAGCCTGGAGTGAGACGAGCAAAAACGAGACGGTCGCCGTCGTTAACGTCGAGCAAGACGCTGCAACCTTCCCATGTCACTCTTGGATTTTGCATTGAATCCGATTGAAGCTTATTTAGTTTAAACTAACAGTGTAAAAAGAATTAAAAAGAAATTAAACAAAAACAAAAGAATCTAAAAAAAAAAAAGCAACAGAGCTGAGCTCTATTGTTGCCAGAAAATTAGGGTTTTTGCAGTAGCGAATCTAAACTGACATATTTGAATTTTTTATTCAGGAGAAGCATAAACCCCCAAAAACTGGAGTCGAGGGTTTAACTTAAGTTTAACCGTTAGCGTTAGCAGTTAGGACAACGACGGCGGCCGCCATCTTCGGGTTCGAAACTTGAATAAGCCCAATCTCATATTCGACCCATTAAAAAGGCCTATTCATTTCTTTAACACCACAAGGTGAAATGAGTTTAAGCCCAATAGTTTCTAGCGCTTGGGCTCATCAAGCATTGACGAGAAAGCAAATGAACAAATAATTTCCCTAATGGTTATTAAAAAATATATATTTGTAAAAAATAAAATAACAATATAATGCACTAATATATAAAAAAAATATTTAAAATTATTTAAAAATTTTAATTATTAAATTGACTAACTGTACTAGTTCCAGCTAAAATATTTCGAGATATTATTATTTATTTTGATTCAATTTTATATTCAAAATATTTTACTATTTAACTTTGAATTATTTAATTTTTTGTATTTAATATCTTCAATATCCAATAGTTATAAATCTAAACTATTCAAAAATTTAAGAAAAAATAAAAAAAATTATTATTTTTTATACAAAATTCGAAATCAAAATTTTATTTAATCAAATTCAAACTCGTCCCGAAATAAATGCTATTTAATTTTATTTTCCACCAAACCTATAAAATGCTTACCTAAAATTTGGTCTCTGTTTAAAAAAAAAAAATCCCAGAGGTTCTAGCTCTTCTTCCTTTAATTCTAAAACGAAAAGCCAATATATGAGGTTAGATGTCTCTAACTATTCGTCCAGGTGAAGCAGTTGGGTCTGTTCGGCTTGCACGCGAATGGCTGCTCAACCATAGTCATTCAAACTCATTACAAACCAAAAAGAAATTAGAAGAATTGGGCTAGCTAGCAACTAAACTTCCAAGCTCTATAATTGTGAGCATCAATTAGCTGAAAACACAATGTCTATACAATGCGTGCGTATAATTGGGGAAAAAATGAAAAGAACAGAATAGTAGCCGAAAATGAAAAGAGCTAGTTTTCTATAAGCACTCTTGATTTCCTGATATCTGTAGAATCTCAATTTTAAACGATATTGAGAAGGAGAAGGAAGGGAGAAAGAAGCTGAAATTGTGGAGAATAATGAAACAGAGAATCCAAAATAAACAAAGATAGCAGATGATGACACAAAACTTTCAATTTTACTAAATTAACACTTTAACTTATTTACAATTTATCAAATAAACATCTTTATTTGTGTAAATTTGCCACTTAACCACTATATATATATATATATATATATATATATATATACGTGTTTCATCAATAGTGCATATAAATATTTATACAATAGGTTATAGATAAATTAAGGTGTTAATTTGGCCAAACTATAAAGATAAAGCGCAAAATGATAAATTCATGTAAGTACATCTGACATTAATAAGTGTCTTTAGGTTTATGTATTATTAAGTATTTAGGTTGATATCAAAACTACGTATTATGTATATTTTATTATAATTAATATTTTAAATTATTTATATTTTTAAATTATCTAAATAATATTTTTAATATTAAATTAATATTTAATAATTATTTAAATTATTATGATTATATTTATTTAATATTACGAAAATAAAAAATTTATAAAACATTATGAACTCTGCATTGCAAATTGTAAAAGTTTAAAAATATATATAGAAATAAAATAAAAAATTATACTTTTTTTATAGAAAAATTAAAAAATATTTATATACTTGTAAATTAGAAAAAAGGGTCAAATTTGGTCCAAAGTTGAGGATCCCATTTCCACCATTTTCTCTATAAATTATTTAAATATAATATTATATATAATTTCTATTTTTTTGGGACAAGATTATATATAAATATTTTATTCATTTATAGTTGAGCCGAGTATCCTAACCGACAAGACTACAAGGGATTTCTGGAGTTTTGCGCTGTTAAAAAAATCATTCTAAATTTTCTCCCCAAGAATTTTCCACCCTTATTTAATTGCACACACAGCAAATCCTGTTTATCATATTCTTTAATCAATAACCATGGAATTCGATCCTTCCTCTCCCAAATCCATCCCAGTTTTTTCCACTTTCGCCAATCCTTTCGACAACAAAAGTTCCTCTTCTTCTTCTTCTGTTCTTCATTTTCCTCAAGTCAATGACCTAGCTCTCACTTCCCAAACTAAAAAGCCCATAGCTTTATGGCCGGGAATGTACCATTCACCTGTCACGAATGCTCTGTGGGAAGCCAGGTCTAAAATCTTCGAAAGTCTTCTTGATCCTCCTAAAGATGCTCCCCCACAAAGTGAATTGCTTACTAAATCTCCTAAACAGAGCCGTACTAGCATTATTTACAACTTTTCCACTGATTATATACTTAGAGAACAGTACAGAGATCCCTGGAATGAAGTTAGGATTGGGAAGTTGCTTGAAGATCTTGATGCCTTAGCCGGCACCATTTCTGTCAAGGTATCGTCTTCTGACGTTTCTTTCAAAATTAAAATCAGGGTTTTGGTTATAGTGTAATTATGTAAATTGGGTTTTTATGAATTTTGATTTTCGGTAGCATGAGAATTCTTGGCTTTTGTAAGTAGTAGTTTTTGTGGGTGAAAATGGTACTGCATTGTTCTTTTTTATTTTTTATTGATTAAATGTACGTGTGTTGTTGGTGGTGTATTAGCACTGTTGTGCTGATGATAGTACAACAAGGCCACTCTTGCTGGTCACTGCTTCTGTAGACAGGATTGTCCTGAAGAAGCCGATCAGCGTTGATATTGATCTCAAAATAGTTGGTTCTGTCATATGGGTTGGCCGCTCATCAATTGAAATTCAACTGGATGTCATTCAGTTAACCAAAGGTATTTTTGATTCTCAATAAGATGTTACTTGGAGATTTTAGTATCTTTGCGAAATTTAAACGTAATTATTTGTAGCTTAAATGTTGTTTATGAATGAGTCCATATCAACTGCATGGTTTATGTTTCAAGTGCTGAAAGGTTTAAACTTGTTCTGCAGAAGGTTCAGATGCTTCCAACTCTGTTGCTCTTACAGCGAACTTTATATTTGTGGCCCGTGACTCCAAGACAGGGAAAGCTGCTCCAGTGAACCGGCTCTCACCAGAAACTGAAGAAGAAAAGTTGCTTTTTGAAGAAGCTGAAGCAAGGAGTAAACTGAGGAAAAGCAAGAGAGTAGATGAGAGAAAGGAATGTGAGAATGGGGAGGTCAATAGACTTGAAGCACTGTTGGCTGAGGGAAGAATCTTCTGTGACATGCCAGCCTTGGCTGACAGAAATAGTATTCTTCTTAGGGATACTCGCCTTGAGAACGCTTTGATTTGCCAGCCACAGCAGAGGAACATCCATGGCCGAATCTTTGGAGGGTTTTTGATGCATCGGGCATTTGAGCTGGCTTTCTCAACTGCTTATGCATTTGCTGGATTGGTCCCATATTTTCTAGAAGTAGATCATGTTGATTTCTTAAGACCGGTGAGTGTTAGCATCTCTTTTTTTTTTTACTATCTCTTTTCACTCATTGCCATCAATAATCTGAATTATGAAGTATATATACTACAAACTCCAACAACTATCTTCATGCATCCCTAACCAGGAGTGATTTTGTATTATATCTGAGGGCATGTGATGCACAAATGTATCATTGTATTGTTCTAATTGTTCATTTGAACCACAATGTCTTTGACCTTTTTATCGCAGATTATAGTATTGTGCTAGGTATGTGCTTTGTGTGGATGGAGAGTGGCTGGGGATCATTTGTATTGGCAAACTGCAGAAACTATGCATTTATAGAATAGTCTAATAATATAAAACCTGATATTAAGAGAACTTGTATTTTGGTCACCAGGTGGATGTAGGAGACTTCCTGCGACTGAAGTCATGTGTTCTATACACAGAACTTGAGAACCCAGAGCAGCCTTTAATCAATATTGAAGTTGTTGCTCATGTTACCAGGCCTGAGCTGCGATCAAGTGAGGTAAGCCTCTACACACTGCTCTCTACAATAGGAAATTCTTCTCAATAGCTAATTGTCACAGTACAAGAACGATCTGCAATTAGACTATTCCTAAATGTGGTTCTTGGATTGTTGTGTATGTTATATCAATTTAAACATGTGCTTGTTTTTGTATTTGTGTTTGTTTTGCTTGAAACAGGTCTCAAATACGTTTTACTTCACATTCACTGTTCGTTCAGAGGCTAAAGCCACGAACAATGGATTTAGGATACGCAATGTGGTTCCAGCAACAGAGGAAGAAGCACATCGAATTTTAGAACGTATTGATGCAGAGACCTTGCACTCAGGCAACACATCAGCAAAAAAGAATATCTCCTGACTGTTTATGATAGCTCATAGTTGAATGGTAACCTAACTTCAAAATCCTTAATCACTTAATTTAATAGAGAAAGGAACAATAATTGTACCACTCATATAATGGGTACAAGTGACACCCTGCCTCAAGACCATTTCCATTTGGTTGTACGACTTTTATATTGAGATTTAGTTATTAAATTTACACATTGGAAAACAGAAAATCAGAAAATAAAGTTGCTGTCGTACCAAATATTGCATTTGAACCATGATCCTCTTGCTCAAGAGACGAAATCAGATAGAATTTCTGGACAGGAAAATGAAAAACTATGCATAAATTCTTCTATACAACAGGAAAATGCTATAGTTAAGAGCTTTACTTCTATAATTTAACAGAGTTCCTATATCAAAGTCTCTGGCAGGCTTACATGATATCCCATTATCCACCCAGTTCGGTAATCTGCATTATTCCCCCCCAAAGATCTCTGTATGCTATCTATATAAGACAAAAGCAATCCCAAAACTTTATACAAAATATTGGAAAAGAGGAAAAAAAATAATAAATTACAGGAATCAGGAAGCCTGATCAAACCCCAGCCTGCCCAAACCACCAGCCTGAAGTAGTTTTCCGGCTAAATGCAACAAAAATTCAATCTGATTCATAAATGCTAAGGAGATTTTGTACTCTCATCATCTGACGAACTGTAGAGCTTCTTCGCATTGTGCCCAGAAACAGCCTGCGCCAGCATTGGATTCACTGGTATTGGAAATTTATGGGCGGAACTGACCATTGTTCTCTCGTTAATCATACCAACTTCTTTGCATACACGATCAAGAATGCCTAGAAAATCCCTGACCACCATGAAAATTCTGAAAGGGTGAGCTTCTTCCTTTGCTGAATTCCCGTGAAAGTATTCTGTGATCTCCTTCACTAGGGACAATGCAACACTTTCATGGGCTTGAATCCTTATGATCTCTTCCTCTGCTATTTTCATGAATTTTTTCATTGCTTCTGAAAACTTCTGGCTGCTTTCATCCGACCCCATTGTTTCATTTAATCTCACTACCTCATTTATATCCTCAATGCCTTTAGAAAGTTTGGAGACATCACCACTAAGCACATCAGAATCCATAGCAGCTGCTTTCTTGACATTAGTGAGCTCTGAACTTAGACCAGAAACAACTTGCAGACCAAGCTTCCTACACTTGGCATCTTCACTTGAAGTTGAGTTTGGAGTTTGGGCAATACCTGTAAGACGAACACCTTCAGTTCGAATGATTTCCTGCACAACAAAATGCAAGAGTGTGGTCTTTCCATCTGCTCCCTTGACATCAACAAGTTTTAGTAGCGTGTCAAGCTTGAATGCATGGGCATCACCACGGTTAGTCCCAACATTCATGCGATTCCCTGTTTTGAGCACAGCTTCTAGAAGTTTCAAGAACATCCTACTGCTACGCAGTTCTTCACAGGCCACCTAAGAAAAGGTTAAACAAGTGAGGTGTGGACCAAACTTGACAAGTAAAATAGATCCAGAAATGACAGAGATACACAACAATATTGAGAGGTTGAATGATGTTATTTAGACATTGGCTCTGTTTGCAGAGCTGGAGACATTGACAAAACGGCAATGGCTATGAATTATGTTGAGTCAACAGCCACAAAAATTAAGTTCAAATAGAATTTTCGTGAAGTACTTGAGCAGTACAATTATTTCCATACGTTTTTAAGCTTGAAGATTATGCAAAGTAAAAAGGAAATCATCAATTCAATCGATCTTTGAGTTTAACACAAGCATGGCAGCAACAAAATGGAGTCAAATGGAAAGAGAAAAGGAGATTCTTGTTTACCTCTAGAGTTTCAAAAGACCTCTTGAGATACTCAATCTCAGACTCAAAATTGGTTATGTAAAGCATTGCATCCACTCTTTTAAAAGCAAAAGGTACATCAAGCACGGCCTTGAGAAATTTCTCAGCATGACCAAGCTTTGTTGGTGAATCATCTTTGTATTCCTTCAATTTTCGCTCTTCTTCTTTGGTAGGAGCCATCTTTCGTAAACTTTCTAGAAGTTCAGTTCCAAGTGTCTCAGTATTGCCTGCACATAAGTGGGCACTTATTTTAGCTGCAACCTCTACCTCAAAAAAAAATAAAAACTTTTAACTTCACTGCCAGATATAGAATAAATTAAGATAAAGGACCACAACCTCATGGCCAATTGTAGATGCATTTAATTAGAAAACTAAACCTTCTAAAACTTCATAAATTCAAGGAGATGTCATTTCAGGAATATGTACCAGTTTTTGACAATGCCAGGCTACCAACAATTTATGTACCATTAGGATTTGCTACATGTAAGATATTGATGAAAGTTAATAATGACATCAAAGTCGGAAAATGTTGAATTGAATCATGACTTTGAAGTAGGATAAGGTTGAACTGAAATTGATGGACAATGCCATATGTACTCCATATCAAAAATACCCTCCATGTCTAAAATATCATTAGGTTAGTAAATTAACTGCAAGCTATTATCAAGAAAAAGCCTCCACTGAAGAAAAATCCAGCACATTATATTAAACCCCTTCCTGGTGCTAAAAGCATTTCTTACAATGAAAGTTGTAAACAAGACAAAAGAGAACTACACAGTGGAATGTTAGTTTTGCCAATGTGTTCAAGCTAAAGCATGAAATGGTAGTTTTCAGGTACACATAAGAAAAGCGCCAGTATATTTATAGGAACAAATTTTTTTCACTAACGTATGTAGGCACCTGAACTATGACTAATTGAATAGTTACCTTCCAAAAGTGCTTCACAAACTTCCTCGATTGTCACATTGAGTGCCCTGAGCAGAATTGCTATATTCTGTGCCTTTTTGGGATCAAGTACCCTATCATCTTGGTTCGGTGATGGAGTAACTGTACGTGGAGTTGTCTGGTTTGGTTTTTGGTTCGGAGTGTTTACAACAAACAAGCTTTCCATCATCTCCTCATTCAACCTGTAAAATACCCAATTCTGTAAGTTTAAGTAGGATATGCATAGCATAATCAACAAAAGAAAGAAACGAGTAATTTTTGCACTAAACACAGGCAAGTTAAGTAATGATAAAAGGTTTAGTATCCTACTTGAAAGAGCTTGATCTCAGCTGATCCCAAACCATTTCACGATCAGAACTTGCTCTAACTTTATCCCAGTGCAAAGGCTTCAACTTTGGCTTAAGAGTCTCCTCAAGGTTCTCAATTGGTTTAGAACTTGGTGGCAATTCAATTGGAGATATCATTGATGATGTGCCATGTAACACAAAAGGCCTTGATGGTGGTATAAGTAGTGGTGGTTTGGTGACTGGTTGCCCTGTTGGTGTTGATGCAACTGGAGAATCCCAGTGTCCTTGTTGCTGTTGTGGTGGTGGTGGTGGTGGGGAGTACCTCTGTTGCTGCAGAGGCGGTGGTGGAGGTGGAGGTGGAGGAGGAGGTGGCGGTGGAACTGAAATAGGCTGCTGTAAAACACTGCTAATTCTTGCACTTAAACCAAGAACACCATTTGCCATTGTCAGTGATGCATCTGAAGTACTCTTTTCCAAACCTCTACCTGGTGATGAAGAAGCTGAAGATACCAAAGAAGACTTCTTGCTCTGATCAGAAACATTTGAAATTCTTGGATACACAAGTGGGTTATTATCCAAACCTCTTGCTGGCGAAGGGGAAGCTGAAGACAAGAAAGAACATATATTTTGATTCAAAGCATTTGACATTCTTGAAGATGGGATCTTTTCCAAAATTCTATCTGGTGATGTAGAAGCAGAAGACAGATAAGGAGACCTCATATCACGATCCAAAGCATTCGATATTCTAGGAGAAACAATCATGTCTTTCTCCAAACTTCTATCAGGTGATGTAGAAACAGAGGATAATGCAGGGGACTGAACATTTTGATTCAAACCATTTAAAACCTCAGCTGGGACCAGTGCTGGAGACTGCACATTTCGATCCAAATCATTCAATACTTTTGGGGATGCATTTGAGCTTGTCTCCAAACTTCTATCAGGTGATGTAGAAACAGAGGATAATGCAGGGGACTGAACATTTTGATTCAAACCATTTAATACCTCAGCCGGGACCGGTGCTGGAGACTGCACATTTCGATCCAAATCATTCAATACTTTTGGGGATGCATTTGAGCTTGTCTCCAAACATCTGTTGGGAGTTGAGGAAGCTGAAGATAGTGAAGGTGATTGAACATTTCGCTCCAGGTTAAATGATATTCTAGGTGATTCGTCTTGAGAGGAAGCAGACAGAGTAGACGGAGACGGAGAGTTCCCTACGTTATGAAGGGGCATCAATTGTGGTGATGACGGCGGAGGAGCTGTAACAGTATTAGATTCCGCTGATTTTGGTCGCGGACTAGAACTTGCTGGTGGAGAAATACTCAGTGACTGAGACCGAGCAGGAGAACCTGAACTAGAAGATGAATACGAGCTAGAAGCACTGCTTCTTGCATAAAAATCATCGCCGCCACTACCACCACCCACAGCGGCAAACATTCTTCTAGAGCCCGATTCCCCACCATTAGAGCTTTCTCTACCACCCAATGACCCTCTCGGCGAGTAAAACTCCTCATCCTCATCAGCAGTAGAACTCATTTCTCCATTTCCATAATTTTGCTTGCAACTCTGCTGCCTATTAAGTGGCGGCAACGGGAGCAGCTCCGGCGAATCCATTTTCCGAGGATCCAAATCGACATTGGTCGAATCCTGAGCATTTGAACTTTCATTGATGCTATGCGAATTAACCAAAGTACCCAGATAAAGAAACTCAGAGCTAGTCGAGCTAGCTCTTGTTCTCAGCTTACGAGCGTTAGTACTGTTTTTGGAACTCACATTGGTCTGATATAATCCATTACTATTATCCGATCTATAAGCCTTGTCACCAGATAAGCCGGCGTCTGGGTCTCGCCTGCGGCGGGCATAGCAGAAGGTGATGAGACCCAATACAACAATGGCAGAAATAACAGCAGAGATTGCAAGAGCGAGGAGTTTTTGAGATTTGGGTTTGGGAGAAGGGGATTGAGGAAGAATAAGGGAGGAAATGTTAGCAGGGAAAGAAGCAAATGTAGCAGGAGAAGGAGGAGGAGGAGCGGAAGGGTAAGAAGGAAAAAAAGGAGACTGATTAGGAGTAGCAGGAGTAGCAGAGGAGAAAGGGATCTTGGGAGGAGTAGGAGAAGGAGGAGAAGGAGGTTCAGAAGGGGGAATGTTATCAAGAGGGAAAAATGGTTGGTGGAGAATTCTGCGATTTGAGGTTGAAGAAGACGACACTAACAGATTAGGGGTGAAGAAGGGTAAGATCAAGAATAATGATACCGATAAGAAGAAGAAGAAGAGGAAGGAAGTGGGCATTGTTGGTTTTTTGAGCATCAGCTAAGCTCAGCTGTTTTGAGGAGTAATGGAAGAAGAGCGGTAGTGTAAATGAAGTGGGGACTTTTGCTTTCTTCGCTAATTTGATTCCTTTTCTCAGGAAAGTGACAGAAAAGAAAATGGGAAAGGGTTGAAGGAGAAGAAGAAAAGAGAGAAGGGTGCATCCAGCTAAGATTCTGCTGGTGGGTTGGGTTGTGTTGTGCAGTGGTTGATCGGTGAAAAAAATATATGCAATATATTATGAAACACTTGCGCACTTATGGCTTTTCTTTGCTTTTTTTATGCTTTTGATTTTGATTTGGAAAAGAGTAAATTTTTTTTAATTTGTAAATGATGCTTTTGGTGGTACGGGAGGAGTGAGCAGTGAGCAGTGGTAGGAGAAGCAGCATGAAGTGCAGTAGTAGAATTGAAGTGAGTGTTGCTTGTGACTGGAAGCTCATGAGATGGGTCCGTTTTAACCCTTGGGACACTTAACTGGAAATAAAATCCGTTATGGATGGATCCATGTGCATTTCGGTTCTGTTCTGCCGACCCCACTTTGTGACTTCTTTGTTTTGTTATTACCCATTATTGGACCGACGCTTCATTTGTTATATATAACATATAGTTGTAGGTACAATACATTTCCAACCCTTTTTTATTTTAAAAATTAATTTATTTTTATTAATATATATTGGTTGATTCACATACTAAAAAGTTTAAGTTTTCTTAATTAAAATTTTGAATTCTAATTTTATATATAAAAAAATATTGATAGAACTTTTAACTTCTTTACAACTATAAATTTTATAATGCTTCTGAATTATTCAGTTGCAAAATCAAACTAATTACATTAAAAAGTTTAGAAAAATAATAAATGAATAAGTTATAAGATTTGATTTCTTTAAATTTTAGTATGATGGTTCACTCATTTCATTTTACATTTTTAAATTTTTAAATTTTAATTAGTTGTTCAATTACATTCAGTTTGATCTTTCTTAATCGTCCATACCTATTCAATAATTTTTTTCTTACAAGTGCACCCAATTTAAACCGTGAAATAGATAGAATTCTTATGGTTACAGATACTAAGAGTATCAAATACACAAGAAAAATTAATTTATTTTTAATATTTTAAAAAATATTAATATTATCTTTGTAAATTATAATTAAATTATTTAAATTAACTAAAAATTATTTATAGATTAATTTTAACAAGTTAAAAATATTCAAATAATAATGTAATTAATAAAACACATTAAATTTTAAAAAAAAATCAAAAAAATTGACAAAATTTATAAATTTAAAAAATCATAAATGTATTATATAATTGCATGTATAGTTAAATTGATACAATGTACTTTTGATGTATGATACCAATGAAAAAGAAATACAATCAAGTATTAAATAATTATTATATTTAATTTTCCATTAAAGGGGAGAGCAAGTAAGGGATGAGTACTTATTTATATTAGGTAATTAATTTTTTTTTTAACTATTTAGTGTTTAAAAAATGAAATATTCATATATATGTAAAATCATTTATTTTACCACAATATAAAAAAAATGTAAATAAATTTAAATAGCCAATTTAAATATATCGCATAAGGATTATATTAAACTCCCTAATGCATATGCGTCTCTCTTTTTTGAAAAAAAAAAAATGCATGACCAATATAGTTGTGATGCTAAAGTCATTTTCTTTAAATGCACCCAAAATTTTTCCTTTTCTACCCCAACACATTTGAAGAAAAATCTTATGGTACTTATTTGTTTGTCTTGACTTTTGATATTTTCACAAAATAAAATCACAATATGACACTATATTTATTTGTATAATACTTTAGTGAATGATTTTGTTGAAATCTTGCAAAATGTAGATATATTCACATTCTTAAACTTGAAATAATTTCATAAACAATATTATAAGATATAAATGTATATTACTCAAACCTAATATTTCAATAAACAATATTTAAACTCTTAGTTTCTATTTTCTTTAATGGTGCTCATTTCTACTAATTGGAGTTATTTTTCATTCTTTATATATTTGATTATGTATATTTTTAGAATAATAAATATATAATTGTAGGTGAATATGAAAATTAAATAGGCAAAAATTTACGTATAAACAAGTCGATCTGAGTCAAATTTTAACTAATTGAACTTGATTTCTTTTACAGTCGAGCAGAATTCATTATATTAATTGGTGTTTTTAAGTTGTTCATAAAATTTAAATGATTTTAAAAAAAATTTTAAAAATAGAAACTATAAATTTAAAACTATTCATTAAATATTTAAAATAAATTATTTACTAATTATAATATATTTAATAAAATTATTCTTTTATCATGATGATATACTTTTAAATATTTCTTAAATTTATTATGAATAAAAATTTATATATCATATCAAATTATTGTTATATAACGGATTTTTATTCAAATTAATTTATAAGTTTTATAAGCTAAATTAAATTCAACTCATTTATTAAATAAATTTAAATATACAAACTGGAACGAATTTTTATTAAATTAAATTCTAAATAATTATTGAACAGTTATATTCGTTTACTTCTCAAATTCCTTCAATGATTCTTCCTTAAAACCTCTTCCAAATTATCATACAAATTATTAAACCTCATGAGCATCTCTAATATAATGATAAGCCTTAAAAGAAAAACAAGTATTTATTATATTATATCCCATCAAACCTAAAAAGGAGAAAAAGAGGGGAAATTGAAGTGGATTATCATTTCAAACATTATTATAGTTGTCTTAGAAAACATTTTGCAATTTTGCATGAATGAATGAGACTAATTTGACCAAAGTTTCTATTTACCGACAATTTCGCCCCCGTGATTTTGGGGGGTCAATGAAAATGGCCTATTCATGCTCCATATATAAAAGGTTACATTGCTCCCCTCTCCTCCCTATCATACCACGATGTTATTGCTACTTTTATTTATTATTATTTTTTTTTATTATTAGATACTTTTAAATGTAGTGATATTTGAAAAGAATAATTACTTTACGCTTTTTGAATTTTAATCTATTATGTTATTTTATTTTTAACATTTAAAAAATATTTATTCATTCATAATATTTACAACAGTTAATACTTATTAATCTTTTTTGTACACGAAATAGTTTATAATTTTGTAAATGTCAATGATGAATACATATTTTTTTTCAAATGCAAAGGATAAAATAGTGTAATAAGTCAAAACATATAAGGCATACAATAATTATCCCTATTTAAATAGCAAGAGCGGAACTTGATAGGTTTTTTAATTTTTAAAAGCGTATAAATTTAATCACTAATTATTAAAATCAACTGATATAATTTATTTTTACTTAAATAATATTTTAAATTTAAAATATTATATATGTCGTTATATTAAATTAATTATTAAAATATTTCTTCCACTTTTATGAGTTTATTTGAGCGTAATTAAATTGATTAGAATGTAATGGGTATTAAATATCAGTGTTTTAGAAAAAAAAATATATGAATTTAGATACTAACAAGGTTGAAAATTTAAAATATTGTTTTACAGTTAAGAAATAATCAATTTATATATTAATTATTAAAAGAATTTTATATTTTTTCCCCATACATGAATGAAGTGTTCACTTTAGAAAATTAAATACTATCTACATATCAAATTCAAACCTGATCAAACATGACATCATAATATATTTATCAATAAACTATTCAAATTTCACTATATATATTAACTATATAAAATTTGATTTTAAAACTCTCTCCAAAATGGGTTCAAAATGATATTGTTTTGGCAATATGGTTTCCATCTGTTAAATATGTTTATCCACCCTCCCTTTGCCCCCATTTCCATGAAAGCAATAAGTGAGGCACCCAATTCAAAAAAAAAAAATTGACAATAGTATACAACAAGAGAGACAATGGCACCCAGCTGAAAGTGAAGACCTTGAACATTAGCTCCTTTTTTTCAAACCTTTTTTCCGTTTAGAACTGTAAATCTTCGATAACTAATTTAACGTAACTATATATACCATAATTAAAATCTGAAACCTCTTTTTTTACTTTTTCAATTTTAACTATTTTTCTTTTTTTATAAATAAATTATTATTATTATTATTATAAAGTAAGAGTGCACCAAAAGAGTACTCCAACTCTTTTACATCAAAGGGGACAAGTTAGGCTTGTGATTTGAATATCATTATCATTGTTTATTGGTTTGAAATCTTCCGTATAAATAAAGTAGAAAAATATTACATTTTTTAGATCAATTTCTTATTTCTAAAGTAGGATATGTGATAGGATCTTCCATCTTTCTCTTGTTTATTTTCCATATTAACATATCCAATTTTGATTCTAAAGTGATTTACTAGTGTTTAGTGATTATTTTATTTTTTATTTTTTTTGAAATAAATGTTTAGTGATTAGTTGGTAAGCATAATAGTGATATAAATCATATAATACATTCCATGGTTGAACTATTGATTCTTTTTATCTTTTATTTTAATTTATTTACTTTAGAAAATTAAATCAAACTAAACCCAGTGTACTTGGCTAAATGGTTAGGCCCCTTACGAGCAGTTCATTTTCTTTATGTAATGTGGTTTTAAAGTTATGAGGTGTAAATTCTTTAAGAAGTTTCCAATGTATCTTCTAAAACAATAAAAATAAATAAATAATATGTCAAAATCTAATTTTAATATCTTTTATTAAGTAAGATGTTTTTTTTTTTGAGATATTATTAAATAAGAGTTAATCCTTCATATTTTCTTCATGCTGTTTTAACAGTTGATAATCAATAAATCCGTTATTTCTTCTTAAAAATATCTTTTATATTCGTAAAATATTCTTCTAAAAGAAACAAAATAATTAAAATATCATAAGTAATTTTCATCTTTAATTGTGCATGATAACAAAGTAAAAGGCGGAAAAAACATAGAGATATATCTAGTAACTCCATAAAATACATGTGCACCATTAGTATTTTTATATCATGATATTAAAATTTTAATTTTTTTCTTTTTAATTATATAAATATTATTTTTATTTCAAGTTGAAGTATTTCAAATATATCTGATCAAATTTAATATACATAACAGTCGGAATAAAAATATTTTTAGTATATTTACCTTGGAATCATCCTATTAAACAGTTTAATTGTCTTTTTGTCCCCATAAAACAAAATTTACTTGTGGGCCTCATAAAATAAAATTTATTTTATAGAGTTCAAAAGATGACTAGACCGCTTAATGAGATGTTTATATGGTGATATATTAAAAATATACTTATTCCGGTTATCATGTATACTAAATTTGATTAGATATGTTCGAAATATTTTAATTTAAAATAAAAATAGGGGACCAAAAATAAAAAAAATAAAAATTTAATATCAAAGTGAAACATAACCTAAAGTTATGATATCAATAGTGAACTAAACCCCATTAATAATAGAGAAATTACAAAAGAATATAAAAAAAAATTTCAATCAACAACACTCAAATCTAACAATTGAAGTCCTCTATTAATAGTTGAAACAGTAGAAGGTGTGAACATTAAGTTTGAGGCGAGCGGATTCGAACCCCACTCCCTCTCTTCATTATGTGGTGTAAGTGATTAATCATTTGTATTTGCTCAAAATTTAACAATTAAAATTAATTTTAGAGATAGAGGCTAATTAAAATAGTCCACAAAAACTATAACAATTAAGTACAATAATTCCAAAACAAACCCAATGCGATAGGCAACTTCATGCATTTGACTATTTGATCCTCAGTTTTAATATATCACAAAATTAATTTAAATATTTAATAATTATAATTTACACACACATTAATTTATAAATAGCTATCAACAAATTTTATATTTAGCTATTTACTTAAATAAAAAGTGAATTTATTAAAAATAATTTTAAATCTATTAAACCTTTTTTTTTCTTTTTATATGCTAACTTATGTCTCACTCAAATCAAAATTTTTAATTAATTTTTTTAATAATAATTTCATCAAATAATTTTACTTTTTTAAATCCACTTACATTTCATGCTGTTTTGGAGAGAAAATTTTCAATTATTTTAATCAGCAGGTTTGGTCTGATTGTAAAAACAGTAGCCAATAATATGCAGTAGCCACCGACACTCCATGTAATATGAGAAATTTTTTATTTTATTTTTCATATTCTTGTATCAATAAATGACCAAACAAACAAAACAAGTAAATTCAAAATAGAAATGATAGTGCGTTCTAACTTCCAAACTTTGGGAATATGGGCAGAGTGTACGATTCTTGTTCATTTTTAGGACTTCTAGGGACCTAAATTCGAGATTTTGCTTTTGGTTATTTTATTTTTCACTTCTCAATCTTTCGGTGTCCATTTTTTTTTATTAATTATAATTTAATACTTATTTTTTTCAAAAATATCATAAAATAAGTACACTTTAAGTTCTTTTACTATTGATTTATAAGAAGGGTATTCCTTATTTTGCGTTATATTAATATTTAAGTCATTTAATCTTTTTTATAAATAAAAATAACAATAACATATACTAAAAATTTTGTAAGTAATATTATATTTTACATTTTGATTAGGAGTTAAAAGAATTAATTTGAGCATTTTTAATTAAAATTACTTTTTAATTAATTAATGTAAATATTTGTATTGAGAATACTTTTAATTAAATAAACATTTTGATCAAGCAAGAATATGGTTGTATTCTTTGGGCACATTCGTAGAAGACAATTCTTTCACTAATAATAGTAATAATTGTATATGCATATGCAGTCAGTCTAGGGTTAAATAGTATTAAAAAAATAAAATGGACAATAATTCATGATAAATGATGCTATTATAATTGCTTAAATTTAACTATAATGGATTTTTTTTTTTTTTTTTGGAGTTTGATGGCATTATTAGTTGATGGGTATGCTTCAACCGACATGAATATATATTATAAGAACATGTGCTATATGGTTACTTCATTTTACATTGACCTGAATGACCGTGTTTAACACGCTTTGGTGTGTGAAGTTTGAAATTTTTTATTGCAAAGAGTTTTTTTTTTTTTTTTTTAAAGTTGTTATGAGTACTTGCAACAAGAGATTCGATGTGGAATTAAATAATCAAAGTGAAATTTAAAATTAATATATGTAGTTAAAGTTGGAACTTTTTTTATTTTTTTAAATTATTGTATGTAGAATTTACTATACGTAATTAATTCAATTTCATTTAAATATGATTATAAAAAAATAAAAAAGTTTTTTAACAATCATTTAAGGAGTGTTTGAATTAATTTTTTGAGATGGTTGATAAATATTTTTTCTCAATCAATTACAATTTTTGTGCTTGGTAAAACTCTAATATCATATAACTGATTTCATTTCAAACAATTGTTAATTTGAAAAGTTCTATTTTGAACTTTTCACATCAACCGATAGCTTATTTGAATTTATTTTTTATTTAGATTATTTTACTCTTATTTAAAAATAACTAATAATAAATTACATTATTTAAATTAAAATAATTTTTATAGTCCATAATTAAATAACTATTTTAAATTATAATTAATAACTAAATAATTATTATATTTATACTTATAATTATTTTAAAAAATTATGCAATAATATTTATATTTTAAAATTTATCTTTAAAAAATTTATAATAATTATTTTAATAATATATAAATTAAAGACAATAATTTATTTGTTACTATATATATATATATATATATATATATATATATAATACACTTAATATTCATTTCACATACAAATAGTAATAATTAACAAAATTTTATCAAACATTCTATATTTATCAACTAACAACTATCCACTATCAACCATCAGCTGTTGTAAACAGCTAAACCAAATTGATCTTTAATATGAATGCATATACTATAATTCGAATCCAAAATATCATTTAAATAAAAATAATTTTGTCAACTGATATCAATTATTGTTAGGTGAATTTTTTTTTATTTTTTTTAGAGATTTATGTTTTTAGTTAAAAAGAAATTTAAAATACTACAATATATAATGTTAAAAAAATCTCAAAACTTTTTGTATTAGAATATATAAAAGTGTGCGTATATTAAGTAAGAGACTATTAGACAATATAGTCTTTTTTTCTATTTAATATTAGATATCTCATTTTATTTTAATAAAATTAGATGGATGAAATAATATATGTTTTAAGAGGGTATTAGTAAATCAATTATGTCTTTAAAAAAATCCATATAATTTTTTATGGATGAAAAAAGTGATATTATAATTTTAGAACCAAAAATAGAAAGAAAATAGCTTATAATTTGAAATGATAAAAATTTGTAATTTTAAGGTAAAAAAAGTAATTTTTATTTTGTAAATAACATTAGATGTTCAAAATGATTCTTGCCAATAAAGGTGAAACTTAAATAAACAAAATTATTAAAAAAAATGTGCATGTAAATGATATGATAATTAAAATTTAACTAATTTTTTTGAACATTAATTTAAATTTTATTTATTGGAGTTCCTAACTGTAACATTCATATACAAATGGTTGTAAATTTATTTTTTTTTATCTTGAGAGGGGATAGGTGGACGGATTCGAGCAGCCCCTCTTCTAATGCTAGGCTCCGTGGATGGAGTGGCTTGCCATCCCTCCCTAGGCGGGCTGGCAATGGTTACAATTCTTTTTTATATCTACAAAACATGTTTAAAATTTAGCTCCCCTTAAAACCAATTGAACATTGGTATATCTAAATTGAAATCAATTATTTTTATTATATTGTGTGGGATTTTTTAAAAAAAAATTATTTAAAATTATTTAAATTTTAATTAATTTAATTTAATTTTAATAAAATAATAAAACCATTAAAAAATTTTCAATAACAAATTTAAAGTAATTAAATACATCCCTATTTAAACATAAATTGTGGTTTTAAAAAAACAGTTTTTATTTATCAATTCCAATAATTTTTTATTTTTATTTTTATTATAACTTGTACGGCATCCTTTGGGACAATGTGGGTACATTACAAAAAAAGTCAAATGTACTGCAGGCATATGCTACAGAAGTCTGAAATAAGAATAAACTAAAGCTGGTCCTAGCTTCCCCTACCAACGCATTTCTAGAATAAGTGAACCCTTATTCTAGATTTTTGCTTCCACATCTCTAGAGGCTCCACATATTTATTTATGAATTGTATATATATATATATATGCTTTGCTATACCCTATAATATTAGTATATAATTTTAAGGGATAAATTATAATTTATTCCCTTTATTTTATTATATTATATTACTTCATTAATATTTAAAAAATATTTATTCATCATTTTATTTTATAATATTATTCTATTTACTTCTTTTATTAGAATTTCTGTTAAAATTACCATTAACTAATGTAAAATGATTAAAGTAACCTTTAGAATTGAACGTAATTACTATTTTTCCTCTTTGTTTGATTCTACTATACTATTTACCACCTAACATTACAAGTTTTATATTAACATTAAAAGTTTTATACTGATATGATACTAATTTTACCAATATTATATTAATATTATTAATTAATTAGCTATAAAATTATAATTATATTATCTAATAAAATAAAAATACTATTATGACTCAAACCGGGGATCATAACCGAAGCTAGAAAATAAGAATTTTTTTAAATTTGAAACCCGTAGCAAACCTTAAAAAAATAAAAATATGCAATCACTAAAATAAAATATGCACCAGAATAAAACTCAAATCAATATAATAAAAATATAACTTTGTCATGTCATGTCATAAAATATATTAATACAATATTTAGAGAAAAATTTCTGAATTAGAACCACATACAGTAAATATAAAATACAACTCACTACTGTAGTTTTCTAAAGTACAAATAAAGTCAAGTAGATAATTTACATAAATATGTCGGGACTGAAGAAATCTGACGGATGGATCTATTGTTGAGGTCTGAAGAAAAAGAGTCTCCAAAAAAATCAACTGAGGGGAGTCATACCTCACTGAGTGAATTGTTATAATAAATATACATATACTTCCTAATGTCAAATGCAATCAATCATTTGTATATAATAAATATATATACAAGTATTTCACACAATTGTTAAAAAATCATTTTATATAATAATACTGAAAAACATAAGTTTACGAAGAATCAAATAGGACCCTATTTAATTGCAATCTCAATTAACAATAATATCACTCTTATCATACAAGCTCATTTAATTCTAAATAAATTAATTTATTCCATATGGACAGTAGACTAGCCCCGAGACACTAAGTCAATCGAGTTTCAACAGTCTGACTGTCAGTGTGATTGGCCTGAGACACTAGGCCAACCGAACTCTAGCAACCACACTATTCAATCACATCAATATCAAACCAATCAATCAGTCTCAATTAAATCATAATACCACAAATGATTCTCACTCAACCCTAAATCCATCGCATCGATATATATACGGTCCTAGTGCTATCCACTAGGTAGCACATTCTATTGATATCCTTCATTTAAAATAAAACATACATACGAGAAAATAAATAATGCATAATGTCATTTATAATAACAAAATAAATCATATATATACATCAAAAATATATCTAAAATAAACTAAATATATTTCAAGTATATATATGTCAAATAAATTCAAATAAAACATGAAATATACCAAAAATAAACCAATAATATACTAAAAAATAATTTAAGTATAAATCAATAATACAACATGCATTTAGTTAAAATATACCTAAAATATACTAAAATATACCTAAAATATACTAAACATTCAATAAAACAGTTTATGAATAAATACAATTCAAAACATGTATATTTTAAAACATGCAACCTAGGTGTGATGTATATATAAAATAACAACTCACAAGTTTGCACTTCTCAAGATTGGTTTGACAGGCCCGATCCACTAGATTTCGGTTTCGGCGCAACTAAACAATAAAATAATAATGAAAATCAGAATAATTCTAATTTAAACCTCTAAAGAGACTCAATCTAAAAATACAGATCACAGATAGACACAGAATTTCAAAGTCAACCTAATGTCATGTTTTACGAGAATTCTACCAAAAATTCGGCAAAGCCTTATCTGTAAAACAGACATCTCTCTACTAAAAAGTAGAGCCGATCTTATAAGAAAAATGCACTTCGAAACAAACAGAATATTCACACTTTTGATTGGAACCCTGAACTACACAATACTCCTAACCGAAGTCCATAATTCACCAAAAATACAAATAATACAATAAATATATTAAAAATCAATAAATGCCATAAATATCCTCAAAATATCAAAATATAGCATATTTAATATTAAAACACTACAAAATAATTATTTTCTCAATAATTAAATAAAAATCCCAAAATAATAATATAATATTAGTAAAAATCAAATTTCTTGATAATTCAATATAAAATAATGAAAATTCACTTTTATATATTCAAATAACTCAAATAGCCTAAATATATATTAAAAGCAATTAAAAACCCATTTAATCACCAATTTAGTAAATAATATATTATTTAAAAATAATTTTCAGAAATTAGCATTAATTAGTTAAAAATAATAAATAGTTTATAAAAATCATTTTATTACCTTAAATAATTATAAAACCAACTAAAATACAGTATCACAAAATTATATAATTAACCCTATAATACAAAATACACATAATATATCTAACATTCCATAAAAAAATTATATAAATGCATAAAAATTATTTTATCAACAAATGTTACTCTAATATTATCTAAAACAAATAATTAAACACTAATTTCAACAAAAACTAAACTTTAACCTAATTTTCTAATATTGATATAATATAAAAATATTTATAAAAATTACATAAAAATCACAAAAATTATTATCTCAACACCAAAATTAATAAAAATTTATAATAACACCAAATATACCAAAATCATAATTTAAATAATTTATTTAAGAAAATTAATTAAAAAATATTAAAATAATAAAAAATTCACAAAAATTAAAAAAAATTCAAAAAATTAAAAAAAAAAATCATATAGATTAAGCTACTAGGATAAACTTTTGTTTAGGTGAATTATGTGAATCATTCAATATCAACCTAAAAAAAATTGGAAAACCTTAATATTCAAAAACTAAAAATCATCAAAACTCACAAATGACGAAGATTGAACTTGAACCAAGCTCGGATTCGACCTCCTTGGAGCTCCAGGAGTCGAACGGCATTGGAATGGCTCAGTTTGTTGGCCAAAAAAATGATCAACGGCGAGGGAGTCCTTATTGCTGTTGCTGCCATTTTTACTTTTCCGATGAGCTGCTGCCTATCGAACGGTGTCGAGAAGGAAGAGGGAAGGAGGAAGAGGTTGGTGGTGGCTGGTAGCGGTGAGAGGCGGTATGACATGAAGAACGGGTAGGCACAGTAAATGAAGGGGTATGGGATGGCGGGGAAGAAAGGAAGCTTACTTCCTGATTTCTATATATATATATATATATATATATTATTCTTTATATTAAAACTATTATAATATTATTCTATATTAAGTCATTTCTCACCACACAAATATAAATATCCTCTATACATATATATAGATATACACATATATAATCTCACACACACATATACGCAAACATATATTAATATATGTAGATACATAAAATAAATTAACACTAAATAATAACAATACAAATAATACTAATGAAATATATAAACAATACTCATTAAATAATTTAATAATAATACAATTAATGTATAATAATAATAATAATAATAGAAATAATGATTAATCATTAAATAGTAAAATAATTAAATATAATTTTTAAAATTTATTAAAACTACATATCTCGTTTAATATTAAAATAATTTAAAAACTAGGGTTATTACAAATACTAATTTTAACTTTAATTTACCCAAGTATAAATATATTTTTATGTACAAAATTTATTTTTTATTTGAATTGTTAGATTAAACATTAGGTTTGTTAATTAAATTAATTAAAACTATTTTTTATTTTATGATTGAATCATCTTTTAAATTTATATGTTATTTTAGCTATTTATAAATTAAATATTATTTTAGCTATTTATAGATTAAATGTTATTTTAGTTATACTTGTTTAACAATAATTTTAATAAAAATTCTGATAGAAAAGTAAAAATATAATAGTGCAAAAAAATAAAAATATGTTTTTTAAAGTTAAGGAGGTAAGTAGTATAATATAATAAACTAGAGGAAGTAAACAATATCTATTTCTAATATCTATTTCTAATTAATCTATATTCCATTGGAGGGTATACTTGTCATTTTTATATCAATTAATGGTAATTTTAACGCAAAATTTTGATAGAATGAGAAAATAGTATAATATTACAAAAAAAAAAGGATGATTTTAAATGTCGGAAACGAAGTAGTACAATATGATAAAATAGAGGATTAAATCATAATCAACCCTAATTTTAACTACACAGCACTCATTTTGGAAACATATGGACTATATACATCATTTTTTTTTTTTGTTTATAGTTAGTAAGAATGTCACATTTAGTGTCCTAAAAGAATGTAAGTTTTTTTTTTTAACAATTAAATAAAGTGATTAAATTTTAACATCATAAGAAGTTCGATTTTTGATATTTTCAAATAGAATATCTACACTTTTTACCACTTAAACTATTTATAGGGACATAAGTTTAATGCTTATGTGAGATCTCGAAGATTGATTTCATATTCATGCGAACAAAGTTTCTACTAATTGAACCGAACCTTAATTGTTCTGAATTCAGTTAAAAACAGTTCATTGCTGTGAAAAAATTAAATATTTGTAGTTGATAATAATTTTACCTTATTTATTTAATTTAACAAAATCATCGTGATTTAATTAATTTTTACTTATTTTAATATAATCAACATTAGATTTAATTAATCCGTAAATAAAATTATTAAAACTCAAACCCATAAATAAATATTTACAGGTTAATATCTAAAAAAAATGATTGAAAGAGTTCACTCATCTTCTTGACTATGTAAGTTGAATTCTTTAGCCTAATATCTAAAAATAAAAATATTTCTTAATATACCAAACTGATATGTAGATATGTTCCCTTAAAATCGTCCAAACAAGGAATAATTGGATGTTAACCTCTTGGAGGAAAAATAATAAAATATTAAATTGAATACTCTGATTAAATCAATTTAAAAATAAAAAATTATTAAAACTTTAATTCAAAGACATCATTGGTCTCATTCAGATTTTCTAAGTATAAAAATGACATTTATTTTTTATTTGTAATTCGAAATTACAAAAAAATACAATAAAATAAGCTACCTATTTTTGAACTTCTCAAAGTTCAAGATTTTTTTTTAAAATAAAAGTTTACTTTTTATTAATCTAATACTTTTTAAAAATTAATCTAATTTGACCTGTATAAGTCTAGAGAATATTTCAAAAAGTAATATAATATTTTAAAATAATAGCCATGTAAAAATCTAGGACTAATTAGTTAAATCTATACATTTATATTAAACTAGTTGTCAATTTGCACTTTACTTGAACTGTAAATAACATATTTTATAATAATTATTTTTATAATTTTAACAATAAAAAGTTACAAATTTATTAAATATAAAAATGAGAATTCAAAAAGTTACAATAATAATAATAATAATTAAATAAAGAAAATAAAAAATGGTTGAGAAGTCACATTTTTTTTTATTTTTTACTTTAAATATAAAAAGAAGAAAAATGTGATTTTAGTTGAATAAAAGAGGAATGTTTGAGCAAGCAAAATGAAATAGAAAATGTGCACTCCATCGAAATTTAGGACAATCTAAGATAAATGATTTAATTTCTATCATTGTCGATAAAAATGGGAGGATTGTCCATTGTTATGCAGTCTATCAAAATTTAGGGCATTTTGAGGTGCAAACTTCAATTCCTATCGTTATTAATAAAATGAGAGGGTTGTTTTTTGTTGTATAATTTATCGAAATTTAAATTATATGATTTTTTTATAATAATTTTATATAAAAAGAAAGAGTAATGTTTTAGTGATGTTTTAAAAAGAAAGAGCAATGTTTTAGTAATGTTTTAGTGATGTTTTAGTTAAAATAACATAAAATAAATTTTATATAAAGAAATTAATCTAATTTGACCTGTATAAGTCTAGAGAATATTTCAAAAAGTAATATAATATTTTAAAATAATAGCCATGTAAAAATCTAGGACTAATTAGTTAAATCTATACATTTATATTAAACTAGTTGTCAATTTGCACTTTACTTGAACTGTAAATAACATATTTTATAATAATTATTTTTATAATTTTAACAATAAAAAGTTACAAATTTATTAAATATAAAAATGAGAATTCAAAAAGTTACAATAATAATAATAATTAAATAAAGAAAATAAAAAATGGTTGAGAAGTCACATTTTTTTTTATTTTTTACTTTAAATATAAAAAGAAGAAAAATGTGATTTTAGTTGAATAGAAGAGGAATGTTTGAGAAAGCAAAATGAAAGAGAAAATGTGCAGTCCATCAAAATTTAGGACAATTTAAGATAAATGGTTTAATTTCTGTCATTGTCGATAAAAATGGGAGGATTGTTCATTGTTATGCAGTCTATCAAAATTTAGGACATTTTGAGGTGCAAACTTCTATTCCTATCGTCATTGATAAAATAGGAGGGTTGTTTTTTGTTGTATAATCTATCGAAATTTAAATTATATGATTTTTTTATAATAATTTTATATAAAAAGAAAGAGTAATGTTTTAGTGATGTTTTAGTTAAAATAAAATAAAATAAAATAAAATAAAATTTATATAAAGAAATAGTAATATCTTAAATATAATAGAATTAAAGCATTTTACCTCAAATAAGATATGTATATTTTAAATATGATGAATTTTAATAATTTAAAACATAAATTTTTAAGAGTGAATGTTAAATTATAAAAAAAACACCGATTAAAATTTGAATTTAATAATTTTATAGTTTAGTATTTAATAGATAGTCATAAATTTTAAAATGCAGAAAAAAATTATTAAAAATAAAATTTTTAACTTTATAATGACAATATATGCCTTAAAAAAAAATCATAATTACCGAAATTTATGGATTCAAATTATAAAGAAAAAGTTAAAATTAATTTCAAGTTGACAAAATTGTTGATCCAAAGGGCAGGCTCTGTGTACCATCTAAGCAGAATCTCTAGCATCCAATGAAAGAGTATCGAAGGAAAGGAACTATGATTCCAGTACCAACCCCTTCACCTGTCAAAAAAATAAACAGGAAATAAAGAGAAACCTTCAGACCTCAGGCTTTCATGTATTTTAATGTTTTTCTTTTTTAGTTGCAATAAAGAATTTAGTATTAACAGTAAGTCCTGTTTGTTCCAAAAGAAATACAGAATTCAGTATCAAGTCATGTCATAAAATGATGAGTTAAACTTGTTTCTTGACACTGTACATCTTCATAATTTCATCTTCTCCATAGCTTTAAACCTAGTTTTAAATGGTTTTTTTTTTTGACAATTTTAATCACAAAACCATTCAAATACTAATTTTATTTCAATTTATTGTGTATAAATAAATTAATATATATTTATATGTTATCTTTTGATGATATTTTAATCATAGCAGGTGATAGCTCTTGATATTTTGATTTAGTTTTATGTTTCTCAACTTTAGTCCTTTTATGTAGTAAAAACAGAATTCAGTATGATTGAGAAAGAAAAATAATGATATATAGGTTATATTTTTAAATTTATTTTTGTAAGCATTACCAGGAAAAAAATATGAATTTAAAATTTCTTTTTTTAAAGAGTGTATGTAATAAAGTGTTATTAGTAGACATTAACATTTGCATTTCTATAGTACACTTTCATGCATTTCCTAAACTTTTCTTCCTAATTTCTTACATTAGCTTTCTAACATTATATATATATGCAAATCTTCATCACTTTCTGCTCATTCTTTAGACCTTTCAAAACTTAGATTACACCAAAAGTTCTTCAAAGTGAGATTTTCACTCACATTTTTTTTCTTTTTAAAAAAGCATCAAGGGTAAAGATTTTCCTTTTCCTTTTTTGGTTGTTCTTTTAAGCTTTTCTTTCCCCTCTTTTGGACTTGCATAATTAAGCCTTAATTTTAAAATGCAATTATCATTTATTATATAAAGGTTTAATATAATTTAGTGGTTATTTTTCTTCAAAAAACTTTTAAGGTGTAGTATTGGAATTCTATCGTGTTATTAATTTATAGAATTAAATTTTTATCTAATTTTAAAATAAAAAATTATTTATATTGTACAGTTCATCAATATTTAGATTACTTGATTTTTATCATAAAAAAAAATAAATCTCAATCTAAAAAACAAATTTAATAATTCTAAAAATTATTTGAGTTTGAAACATGAATGGATGTGGAAATTTGTAATTAACCATAATTCAAAAAAATATTATAGGTAAAGATTCTAAAAATAATTTTAATATTTGCAAGGATCCTTACACTTCATATATTTAGCACACAAGTGGAACAAGAATCATCACACAAACAACTAAAACAAAAAAAGAGCCCAAATGGAAGTTCCAAAAATTGGACAATACGTTTAGGAAAGAAAAATAAATAGGAAAAATTATAAATTTGGTTTCTTAATTTTTATATTTTTTCTATTTGAGTGTCTGAATTTTTTTTTTATATTTGAGTATCTGAACTTTAAAAAAATATATCAATTAAATGTATCTAATTTTTTTTAAGTTAACTGTGTGTTTAGTCAGTTTAAATGGAGTTCATTTTGTGCTTAATCATCTCAAACAGAGTCTACTTTTTTTTAGCTTATATGCCATTTTTTTCAACTCATCCCCTATTATTGTCCATTTAAAAAAAGAGTAAAAACAACTGGAAAAAAGCGGATTCCGTTTGAGCTGACTAATTACATAATCAGTTTGAAATAAGTTGAATATATTTAATTGATATGTTTTTTTAAAATTCAGACACTTAAATAAAAAAATCACAAAAGTTCAGAAATCAAATTTGTAATTTTTCCAAATAAATGCTATTGTTTTCACTCTTAATGAAAATTAAGGTGCAACATCAAGGTAAATATCCTCTGGTTTCCTAGTTGAATATTGGAAGCTATTATTGGTTTTTTGCTCTGTTGCAAGCCTCTAGCTTTCAGTAATTATAAGCAGCATCTTGTAGGAGCCAACTTTTTTGGATACCCATAAAACAAAGATAGAAAAGAAAGAAAAAAGGAAGATAAAAGAGGTGAAAAAAGTCCAAATAAATTATGGACCATACCATAGCATTATTCCTATCATGATTCATTCCTTTAGCACTAAGCTACAACTGTAGCTTGCTGCCCTACTCTTTGGAAAAGAAGTGTAAACAACTTGGGAAGTTGGGGTTAATTCTAAATAGTTAAATCTATAGTATATGTACACCATATATAATATGATATGTATTAATCTTATGAGAATATAATCAATATTCAAAACATGTGCATAAGATATTAATTGTTTGTCAAAAATAAATGAAATCTTTTAATCTATGATATTATTAGATGTGTTATAATTTTTTTGAATATTTTTTTTATGTAAACTTAATATATAAATGAGGGAAATTCTTATTTATTTCAAGTGAATTATGATTAGATTTTTAATATATTTTTAAAATGTTTTACTTTTGACGAATAAAATGAGATATATAATTATATGATGCAAACCTTGTCACTAAATATAATACATAAAAAAGTCAATAAAATAGTAGTCAATCGGTAATTTCTCTTTAAAAATATTTTAAAGTGCAGAGTTTAAATTCTGTCGTTGTTCATTTAAAAGAACAGTTTAGAGAAAAATTATTTTTTATTATTCAGTCTATCGATATTTAAGTTATATATATATATATATGAAATTCAAAAAGAATTTCCCATATGAACAATTAGTTACATATTTGTCGTCAATGGGAAAGCATTGATGTTTCATCAATGTAAATCCCTTGTGGAACCACAATAAAATTTTTGTTTATCATTTTGTAGGAGTCGTGAGTTTTGTTTGTGTGTGTACATGTTGTATGGATTATTGTATAATAGAATGTCTCCTTAGAGACCTAGTGATATATTTGTACTCTTGTCTAATTGATCAACTCCTTGGCATAAAAGACATTATGGGCCAATGATGTTTTACTCCCTTATATGCTTCTGATTTTTACACTAATCGAAACCCTTAAATACTATACAAAAATTTCACTCAACGACCAAAAAAGCCCTTATATAAAACCAAAAACAATGATTACCAAAATGAGTTAGTTAGCAGAAGTAATCAATGTTTGGTGCTTTATAAGGGTCATTAAGGGCATGATTATTATTGCATATATAAGACCTATAAGAGAAAGAAGTTGAAATTGTTAATAATATATTAATCACCAAAGAGATGATAATAATAATTGATTATAAATATGTCTGGCCTAAAATCAAATGAATAGACAGATACATAGAAATTGTCCTAAAGCTATAGACTATAGTAATGTGTAATGATTTCTTGACCGTTTTATTCATCACTACTATTGCTAAATTAATCATTTAGTTCCCTCTTCTTCACATGGGTAACAACTATATGTTCTTTATTTCTTTCTATGATACATCATGCACTTAAAAAAAATAAAAATTATTATTATTTTGTCTTTGCATGGCTTCCATTAAGTTTCAGTAGATGGGTATGCTGTCCTTTTAGGGGGCATTTCTTGGCTAAATTGTGTGTTAATTTTGGAGGCCTAAAGGAACTTTCTATTCTTGAAGGGTTCATTTTGTGGAGTTACCTTCCCCAGTGTATACTATTATAATTCAACTATGAAGCTGCTGCAGCAGCAGGCATGTGGACAAAAACGTTTTAAGCATTGTCATGGTGAGTTTGGAATCTGTACAGATGGGTTGTTTACCTAATCGATGGAATATCTTAATTTTTCTAATAGTTAAAAATAATCAATTTTCTTTGTTGCTAATTATTTAAAATATATATATATATATATATATATATATATATATATATATATATATATGTCTTTTTTAAAAAAATTATTATTGGCAAAATTTCTAATATTTTCTCATGCTTAAAATTCTTCACTTCAGAACTCATTTTCTTCAACAAAACCACATGATAAATTCTGCTTCCATCGATATTCTCTGAAAAAATTCATGAAATTCTAGTTTTTTCTATTTTCATAGATTTACACAAACGAGTGAAGAGACAAGCATCCGATGATTAAATTCATCTCTGTTTATCTCTAATTTTTTGATGTTAATGATGAAAAAAGTCCAATCATTGGGATAGAAGACGAAAAATGAGGGAGAATCATTTCATCAACCTACTGCCTGCCCTGTACCATAAACACTTGCTTTAGCTACGGCATATGGCTTATTTTTTTCATGATTCATGTAGATTTCACTTTTTTTTTTTGGTTCTTTTTGTGGACAGATTATTTATGCCATCCATGTGTTGGCAAGATAGATCCTTTTATGTATGGTGACCACTGTATTCCATTTTTCTACATCAGGACATTATTACTTTCATAAACTCTAAAGCCACAATTGCCATTGAAAACTAGCCATTTGGCTGCACAGATTTATTAAAGAAAACAATTAGAGGATTATTTTTCGGTACAAAAAGAATCTTCCTGTTCGTCCTGGCAATCCTCATTCCTGCAAGATGACAAAATATAATCTCCAGACACAGTAAAATACAAAAATCCGACAAAACTACTCCTTCCTGCCTGGAGCTAGAAGACCCACTTAAGCATAATGGCCACTCGTTTTCCTCTAAAAAAACCATTCTTTTTCCAACAACAATATAGAAGTCTCCACCTTCGGCCCTCGAAAAAACAATTTGGGCCTCATGTTAAGCATCCATGGCCCTTGTTTCGCATAGATTATCTCGTACATGTGTATCATATATGTACAAATCTTATGATCCAAGTCCAATCAGTCGAAAGGAAAAACTGTACAAGATAAATAATTAAGAAGCCCTATCAAAGAAAGACAATAACAAAAGTTCTCATTCTTCCATCTCAAAATTAGGAGCAATAATGATCCATCAGTGACCTAATCATTACCTCTTTTTGTTCAGTAATTACAAAAGAATATCATCCCATAATAAAGTCTCTCGTCTCTTTGCGAGTTAAGCAAGATAAATCAGTCATTGCCACAATAATGGAGTAACAAGGGAATTAATATACAAAATCCTCATTCTCAAACCTGCTCTTCTTCCTAGTTCCTACAATTCAAGACTACAAATTCTAGTTGAAACAGATTATAGGACTAAGCTTTTGGACTACTCTAAAATCACAAATGATTACAATAATGTGTACATGCTGAAATATCCAATGCACCATTAAAGCTAAGAAGAAAGAAAAAGGATTGAAGTTTCTCCTATTACCAGCAAATATATGATTGTAATTATGATACAAAGTTCATTTTCAGAAATTTTTACCCTGCATCCAAATTTTCCTTTGTCAGGTGAATTCACCATCTTCACATTTTCAGTCAGTTCAAAACCTACCCTGCATAAAAATGAGAAACATGTTAGAGGTCTCAATGCAGACTCGTGGCTGATACTTTTGTTCTTCCACGTCAAGAATATGAAAAGTTGTTGCTTTGAATTAAAGTATTTCCAGAACAAGAATTGCGTAGAATACCAAATGCTATGGAGAGCAGTTTCTGTGCAACAGAAGAGAAGACTAATCTCTTCTTCAAATAATACAAGAATAATATGCAAGGGCAATATCAAATGCAAAAGTACTGGCACAGAAATGGAATTTCCTGTAGTTCCTAGTTAGGCCATTCACACTTTCCCATCTTGTGTTTCTGCATACAAATTTTATCTCCACAAGCTTCCATGACATCTATAATTTCCCCCACAGAAAAAAAAACACTCGACCGTTTAAATTTCAAAATTAAGTAAATTACATTCTAATGTCAAAATTAAGTGAATTACATTCCAATGTCTATAATTAACTACATATTTTAGCAGTGACATATATCATCTTCCTATTTTTTTCCAAAAAAAAAAAGACATATATCAACTTTCCAAGATCATTAAAACAATCTCCGACTTCAAATCTATTGGCTAAACTATATGTATTGGAAAAGTAACCAAGTCCACAAGGAGATCAGTGTGCAATTGAAAATCAAAGCTAAGCAAGTGAAAACATAGACAGCTAGTGGTAATCTTAATGAGACTAAGACTCAAGGTTAGTGCATTGATAAAAAAGCTAAGATAATTCATATTTTCCTCTTGCCCAGAAAATATGTGTAAAATTAAAGGATGCAAAGCAGACTAAAAGAACTGGTTTTAACATGGCTAAGCTTATAGAGAAAAGCAGAGATTCTGTTGTTTTTCAGTACATTCATGCATCAGCTGTGAAAAGAATAAGGTGAATAATAGAGTAAGTTATAGGAGAGTAAATAAGATATTTACCTCAAACAATTATACTAGCTAAAGTGAAAATTCCTTCCAAACTCTCAACAACCATTCAGACAATAAATGAACAATAGTACATTGACCACTTCAGCCAGCTACCTTTATTGCACCAATTTCATCAATTTTTGAGCTCTTATGCTGGAAGAAAATTTATTTAAAAAAAAAGAAAAAGAAAAATGAGATAAGAGAGGTGAGTTCAGAGAAACTAAGAAGCTAATGAATGGAAAGCATCATATTGGCATAATTCATGTTGATGAGCTGATACTGAACATAGAGCAAAGTAATCCAAACATAAAACTAGCATACATTACCTTACTTTTTTTGTGCTTGTGAATGTCATTAATATCTTCATCTCCATCATGTTTCCTTTTCTGTAATCATAAGAATTCCAAAGGTCCATTGAAAATCAATTACAAAAAAAAAAAAAAAAAAAAAAATACAAGGGGAATGAAGGAGGTTGGGGGGAGGAAGAGGGGTTAGGTTTGCAAGAGAGGAGGTGAACTGTGGGGTTCACAGGGGAAGGGGAAGAAATAAACGGCATTCCTAAATGGTTTAAGCCTAAAACCTTCACGTTAAACAATGTACTACAGTCCTCATAAGCACAACAGTTAATTTATTTTCAGTAGTAAAAAGAATAATAGCCATTTAAACATTGATAGCAATAATTGCAAACTAGTACAATACTTTAATTGACTTCCCAATTACCACAAATTCTCAAACGTGTTAAAACAGTAGCTACAACAAAGCAATGGCTCCCAACCTTATCGTGATGTTTCTTAGAATGGTCACCGCCAGATTCAAGATGCCCACTTCTATCCTTCTTCTTCTCCTTGTCTTTTTCTTTACTTCTATCTTTATCTTTGTGACGACGCTTGTGCTTCTTATGCTCTTTGTCATCCTTCTTATCTTTATCCTTGTGTTTTTTATGCTTCCTCTCCTTGTCTTTGGACTCACTTTTCGATTTTGCAGCAACAGTAGGAGTCCCCTTCTCAGTCTATGAGGAAAAGGAGCAACAAAGAGAAACAAAATTAATCATCACAACCACAATGGTCAGTGGTAAAATATCCATTAGAGACAATAATTGCAAAGCCTAACGCCATGCAGCTTGGTAGCTATCAAAACATAACTAAACCATAGACAGACACAAATCTCCAGGGTGTATAATTCTTACGGAAGGCAAATCTATTGGGGTGGTTTCTTTCAGATGGAATGCCTCTTTGAGTGCATCTAAATCAAAAGGTTGAATGCGTGTATTGTTGTCTCTGGAATAGGAGGTATTCTGGATAAGCTGATCTAATTGCATGCCTTCTCCTTTTCTAATTTCAGTGTCTCCCACCACATTGTGTAGATAATGTGTGTCAGCAATTGACAAAGGAAGTGACCGCTTGCAGAAGAAATCATGGTGAGGCAACAACTTGTAATGACTTATAAGATCAACAGCACCAGTCAACTCTCTTGGTCCTAACAATTCAAACAGAAAAGCATCATATAAATGTAAAAAAAACATGAGGGAAACATCATTCTCATCCTCTGGGCTAAGTAAATATCTATTTGTTTTTAATCTCTTAGCTTCTAATCACTGTCCCATTATTTAATTGTATGAAGAGAGTTACATAATACAAATATTTAAAATAATAACCAAATAAATCCATTTAACCAGTACCCCTTTTCTTTTGGTTATCTCTAAAAGTTCTTAAATATTAAGAAGTGGTAAAGTATGCCAAACCTTACATATCAATACATGCATGACCTTTCTGTGAAGTTTTATTGATACTTGTTCTAATGCAGTTACTATAACATTTTGAAACATAATAAAATCATTAACATATTCTTAGATTTATTCATTACTTATGATGGATCTCAATTTATTCATTACAACATTCAACCACTACCAAGTGTCCAGCTGTCAACAAATATGTAGTTTTTTTACAGAACAGATGAGTTTGCACAGAAAACTCACACTCAATGAGTGTGCTTGGATAAAAAGTTAGACTTTTATAATACAAATAGCATAACCAAGAAATGATTTGAATAACAAATACAAGAAATGTATCCATTATGATGAAAAAAATGATGTTCCTTCCAAGCTAACCTAGGGAAACTCTATGGCCCAAAGGTCAGCATAAGAACATCAGCAGTAACAATTCCAATCCTTTTCCATTTTAAAGATTATAATGCTCCTCCTAGATTTTTATGTGGAATACACAAGCAAGAGCAACATTTCTTTAATGCAAATATAATTCAATGATTTTGGGTAAAAGATAATGCCACATCTAGGGCCTACAGCCACAACCTCCCCTTACATATGCAACGCCAACATTTGTCTTGAAGAAACAGTGCTGTAATAAGGTTAAAGGGCAATTGATGGATCTGGAGATCAAATTATAGCTTTAAATTTATTCAATTAAGTACGCAAATGAGAATGATCCACCTGTGTATTGTTTTCTCATACATAACAATAAATAATTCTAAGACTACCAGATCTAAGGTCCCGTAATTAAGCAAAATGAGGAGAGGAAAAGGTGCAAACAAATAAAATACTGCAAAAGTAAATTCTTACCTCTTCCAAACTTCTTGCTTTCAGGATCCATGGTCAATGTTTCATGAGAAGGTGAAACATGAACTGCAATTTCATTAACACATGGAAAAATGCTTCAAAACAATAAAATATCAAATATTAAAAATTAAATTCCAAGAGATACACAAGGAATTTACAGTTAACCAAGTCCTTAAGCTAGGCATATTTTTATTCTACTCAAATGCATAAATTATTTGTACAAAAGAATTATTCATCATATGTCATGGTTACTAATGAATTCAAGTTCTAGCGGACATTGGACTATAGTCCACAGTCAATATAACAAACAAAAATTTAGAATGCTATTGTTCCAAAAGATTGATTTTCTCAATCTTCAGATTTAATTCATTTCTCAGTGTCTATCACTGACCTTTGAAGCACACGAGATCTGATGCCAAGCAACAAAAGTACTGTCAAATGATAGTAAAAAAGCTTTAAATATCTATCAGGGAATAAACAATGTTCGTGCACTTCTCACTTTTTTCACGATTATGCTTCAGCACAATGCAGTAAGTTTAACAGAAATTCAATGTTTCACATATCATTCTTCAGTTCTCTAGGCACTATGACAGTAACAGTTGCCAAAGACCCAAAAAATAAAACCCTAACATGTTAGTTCAGGATCCAAAAATAAAACCATAATATGTTAGTTTAGGTCCATATGCTTATGCTTCATGAAAGTTACTTCTAAATTTGATCTCACATTAATTTATGGAATGGTATTAACCATGAAATGGAGATAAATTTCATCAATCAAAAAGGAGCCAAAGTGGTAGCTGCTTTTGGAGTCCCAAGCAAAATGGAAGGAGACAAAATATATTTATCTTCATGCCAATTACTTCAAAATACTCATGGCTCCTTTCTGTTAACCAAGAACTACATGCCAATATAGTGCTCAGATTCCCTCAATTTTCACCTAAAAACAACCATCATCATTGTCATGTTAAATCTCTAACATCTATGTAAACTACCAGTGCTAGATTATGGCAAGTGCATAGGTGATACAACTGGTAATATACGAAAGTAATATCAACTATTGAATTGGACGCCATAAGTTAGCATTATCTTGACAATGCAATTTTCAATACTGTAGCCTCCATTCCCACTACCCTTGTGGCATTAATTAGTGAATTAGGTCATTGTAGTTGCCATTTGTAAGCCAAAACAAAAGGATACAAAAGATAACAAAAATAATACAATGTAATCTATCAGTATCTACATGCCAATTACTTCAACACAATGATCAACAATCCACTATCTGAGAATTACTAAACAGCTGAAGCTCCCAGGTTTCTCAGTTTACCTAAGAAACTGTCATGACCGCTGTCATGCTAATCCAATAACCCTCTATCCACTAATTGTATTAAAGTCTGCCAAGGCAATTGCTAACAGTATAACCTCTATTCTAACTTATGGCAATAGATATAGAATTGGGACAGGAAAATCAATAATGGTACGGCATCCACCACCCATATGACATTAGTTACCAAATTTGGGAAAATATAGTTACTATTGGACAACTAAAAGCAAATATCTTTGGATTTGTATAGCTATTCACAAAACTTTTCCCACCCAAAATGGGAAAACTTCTTATCTTTTAGGTAACATTTCAACTCTTTGATTATAAGCATACTCAGATTGTGCAAGCTTATAGTTACAAACAAACCATTTCTCTATTCTTCAATTCTTGAATTTCCTCAAAAAGAGCATTAAAAAAGACAATCATAAGGTCAAAAGAACATACCTTGGACATGGACTCTTGCCAACTATTCCTCTTGAAGGATCACAGGACCAATATTGGTATCTCTTTCGCTGTCCACTAATCGCTTCTCCTCCTGGACTTCAAACACCAATTCCTCACTCCTTCTTCTTCTTGAAATTCGTTTCACAATTGAAAAGAAGTAACAATAGCAAGTTGATGAAAAAAAAGAGAAAATTTTGGATTTTGACCAGAGAATTTTCCAATGTTAGCAAAAATTGGATTCGCCAAAGGTAAAAAGATTGCTGAAAGAGCGAAGAATATAATAAGTGAAATTGAAAGATCAATGGAGAGTGAAGCCGTATTTTAACGGTGGAGGTGACGACGGTGGTCCGGTGGAAAAGAGAAAAGCAGGAAAAAGGGTGTAAGCTAGGGTTTCGACGGAAGGAAGGAAGGAAGGAAGGAGAGCGGAGGTGATTTCACGCGAATTTGGACTTCGGTTTTTGGTCCTTCGGCCTTTAGTTAGTTGCCTTTCCTTCCCTTTTCTCTCGCACACTTTGGTTATTTTATTATTTTTCGTTTATTGCACGTGCATGTCATGTGGTGTGTAATTTTTTATAATTAAATAAAATTTGTGATTTGAGCTTTCACTAATAAATAATTAAAAAAATTACTTTACAATTTGATGTTTTATTACTTTATAATTAAACTGTGGTAAATTTCATATGTTAGAGTGAGTGTGATTATTTTTTTTTTTACATGTAAGATTCAACTTTCTTTTCTATTTAAAAACTCACTTGGTACATAATTTTAAAAATATGTTAACGGTAAATTGATATATATTTTATTTAGCTATGTAAAATATAACACTTGATTTAAATATACTATGTAAATAGTTTTAATAAAATAAGAGTTATAAATTAATTACGTAGTTTTAAAAAATAGAACCCACTTCTTTTAGTTTTAACTTTAATAATGAAATAAAAAGAATTATATATATATTTTTTAAAAAAATGATAAATTATTTTCATAAAATAAGGATTCATCTTGTTTTATTAAAAAAAAAGTTATGTAATTTTTATAATTTTTTTTTAATTTTAACTACAATTTTTTTGCATAAAAATGTTATATATTATAAATCTAATTTATTATTTTATAAGTTATATATATATATATATATATCTACACACATTAGTAAAAATGAAATAGTTTTTATATTTTCAATTTTGATAAATTAATAGACAAAAATTAAATTAATAATAATTCTATCACGTGACGTATAAAATTAAAAATGATCAAAAGTGCTTTTTTTTTTGGTCATTTTAACAAAATTTTGTTCTTGATACTTTCATGGAGATATATTTTTCATGCAACTAATTTTCTAATTTTTCAAAAAAAGATAGAAAATTAGTTTTAAATATATTTTTATAAAAAAATAATTTTTAGTACATGAATGACATAAAACATGAAACATATTTTCATCTAAAAACAATTATGACAAAATAAAATGCAAACTCCGTTATAAAAAAAAATTACTTTTTAAGTATAAAAAATGAAGAGATTTGTCTAATATATGATTCACTAAATCATACAATAGAATTACAATTATTTTAAACTTTAAAAATTAATTTCTCAAATTAAAAAATTTATGATAAAGTAGATAATAATAACATTTACAATTTTTTTTACAATTATTTATACGTGAAAATATCTATTAATAAGTTTATTATGTTAAATTTTGCTTATATCATTGTAAATGGAATCATATGTGACCGTGTAATATCCCAAATTTTTAAATACTTTTATACTGCATCGGGATATGCAGTGTTAATAATTTTTGTATATATATTTATGATATTTTATGAGTTTATTGTTTGTTTAAAGCTAATTTTAATTATTTTATATTATTTTAAGTACTTTACGTAAAATTTTTCTGAAAATTATATTTTCGGGGAAATTGACACGTAAATAATTTAATACTATTTATTTTGACTAATTTTATGAATTTGCATGAACTCATATATAATTTTAAAGTGCTAAAATAAAATGTATATATGTGTATTTATTTAAATTAATTAGAGCTTAATTAATTTCCTTAATTTTATTATTTAATTTTTGTATTAATTAATTTTAAGCTTATAAATTATTAAACATATTAAAATATGTGTGTGGTGTATATTTAATGTGTGTGAAATTTTATATTATTATAATATATAGTGTGAATATATATATATATATACATATATACATAATTTTTTTATTAAAAAACCAAAATTTTTCTTTATTTACAGTTTTGCCCCTCCTTCATCTTCTTTCTCCCAAAACGTTTTCCACCATTTCCAGCCACTTTCAAGCTGGTTTTCTTGTTGTTACTATGCCCCTCAGCCTTCCTCCTCCACCTCCAGCCATTTTCACCACCTAAAACACTCTTTTCCGGTGAGTTTTGGCCGGATTTTCTTCAAAGAGCCAAAAATCAACTTAACTCCGACCAAACACTTTTCGGCCACCAAATTTGATGCCGTTGGTCTCTATCTTCTCCTTGAGCTCTGGTGAGTATGATTCCAAGCTTTATTTCACTTGATTTGGTCTAGAATTGCTTAGGTTTCAATTTCTTCAAATCAGCCATTTTGGGTTTCGAATTTTTTTTAGCTTCAATTTGATTGATTCATGAAAACTTCCTTCACAAACTTTGTTCCTGGAAGCTTAATCTATATGCTGTAATTTTTTTAGAATTTTTGGAATTTATTTTAATTTTTGTGAATTTTTGATTATTTTATTATTATTTTCTAATTTTCGAAAATTAATTAATTAAATTATGAAATTGTGTTTTATGGTGATTATAGGAGTTGAAATGAATTATAGAAATTTATTTGTAATTTTTGTGAATTTTTATGTATTTATTTGGAATTTATTAAGTTTATGTAATTTTGAAAAATAGGGTTAATTATGTGTCTAATTGAAATAAATTGGTAAATTGAGTATATTTATTGATATTATTGAATTATATGTTGAGAAATTAATTTTTGAGTAATTATATAATTTTTGGTGAATTTTTGAACATTTATAGTGAATATATATATATATAGGGGTATTTTGGTAATTTTACACTAAATTGGTTAAAATGTAATTAAATTGGTTTTAATAGTTATTTAGGGTATAAAAATGATTTCTGGAAATTTTTAGTATTTTTAACTAATTAAAACTATTTTTCGTAAATTATTTTCAAATTATATATAATATACTATTTTTCTAAATAAATGGGTTTTTATTGATTTTTAGTATGTTTTAGGGTTAATTACGTAATTTGGATTTATAAAATGTATTTTTATTATATAAGGGCATTTTCGGTATTTTATAAATATTCTGTGAATTGTGAACCTCGGTCGGTGAATTGTAGTTTGGAGTCCGACCGAGGGATTTTGATTGTAATCCTGTGTTTATTCCGAAGTGTATTTCTTTGCAGGACCGGCTCTACTCTTTGAGTAGAGAGATGTCCGTTTTACAAGGGAGGTTCTGTCGGATTTTCGGTAGAATTCTCGTAAAACGTGATGTCCGGTCAAATTCCTATTCTAAATCTATGTCTAAAATTCTAGATCGAGTTTTTAGAATTTTCGTTAAATTTATTCTGATTTCTTGTTGTCATTTGTTTGTCTAGCTGCGCCGAGACCGAGGCCTAACGGATCAGGCCCGCCGAGTTTGTCTCGTGGAGCGCTAACATGTGAGTTATTATACTGTATATATATGCACTGCATATAGGGTGCATTATTTAGACTTTTTCATTTTCATTGTATGTTTTAAAAATGATTTAAATTATAATATTTTTGGTATATCTAAGGTTGCATTTTTATATATATGCATATTAAATAATTATGCATGTTAGTTTGATATATGCATGTTAAACAATTAGGTTTAGGTTTAATACATTTGAGTAATATACACATGTTTTAAAATGTACACTTAGTCATAATTATTTGATTAAATGATTAGTATACTTTATGTATAGTTTCAGTAGATTTTAGGTTTATTCTTAAATAATTGCATGTTAAATTATAAACCTACACTTGAATTATTTTTAAGTTTATTTTTGGTATATTTTTTATTTATTTCTGAATAAATAAATGTTTTATTATTAAATTAAACCTAACACATTAGTAGTATATTTAGGGTTTATTTTTGATATATGCATGCTAGATAATTAGGTTTATTTTTAGTATATTTGTGAATATATGTTAAACACAAACACGTATTTAAATAAATATTTATACATAAATGGTTTATTAAATGATTTGAGTACTTAGGGTATATCTTTTGCATATTTAAGTATATTTTTAAGATAATGCATGTTATATTATTGTTACTCATTTAAATTGTTTTTAACTATATTAATGATTTATCTTTAGTTTATTTCATATTTTATTTGACTATATATATATATATATACCTGAAATATACTGGGTATATTTTAGATATATTTTTGGTATATATATATGGTTGGTTTTACTATTATGAATATTGTTCTACATTAATTATTTTCCGAATGAATGATTTATTCGAAGTGAAGGATATCAATAGAACGTGCTTCCTAGTGGGCAGAACTAGGACCGTGTACGTACCGATACGATAGATAAGGATTGAGTGAGAGTTAAAATTGGGTGATTATAATTGATTTAATTGATTTGACTAAGATTAATGGTATGTTAGATAGTGTGATTGCGGGGCTAATCACACTGACAGTCAGACTGCTGGAGCTCGGTTGACTTAGTGTCTCGGGGCCAATCTACTGTCCATAAGTGAATTGAATGATCTATTGGGTTAATTGAGATGTAAGGTGATAGATAGTGTGATTGTTGGAGATCGGTTGACCAAGTGTCTCGGGGCCAATCACATTGACAGCTAGACTGCTGGAGCTCAGTCGACTTAGTATTTCGGGGCCAGTTTACTGTCCAAATTGGAATAAGTGTTCTATTTGGAATCAAGTGAGCCTGTATGGCTAGAGTGATGATGGGATTATTTGAGGTTATTATTATTTAGGGTTCTATGGATCCTTCATAAATTAAAACAAACGTTTTCTACATTTAGTATATTTATAAAAGCAGAGTTTGATACATACATATATAATAATGTCTGATTGTTATGGTTTAGTTTGCATGTATATATAGTATAATAATTCACTCAGTGAGGTCTGACCCCCCTCAATTATTTTTTTCAGGAGATTCCATATTGTCAGACCTTAGTTGTAGAGTTCCTCACCGGTGTTCTTCAGTCCCGACTATTTTATGCAAATGTATATTTTGAACTTTGAATTGTATTCTAGAAACTGCAGTAGTAGTGTTATTATATTGGAAGTGTATTATTTTGTTTGGATATTATATACTCTGAGAATTTGTATTTGAATATTGTACGAATATGTATTTATTTATAAAAGGATTTGGAGTATTTATTTTATATATTGATTCAGAAAAAATTTTAATTTGGTCGTACTTTTATATAATTATTGCATGATTTTATTTTCTAAGGCTTGCTACGGGTTCCGGATTCGAAAGAATTCCCGTTCCCTAACGCCAGTCATGACTCCTAGTTTGGGTTGTAACAGACCGATTGATGAATTTTTTTTTATTTAGTTTAATCCGTTAATATTTAAAATTTACTGAATTCTTTTTAAATTTATTGGGTGAAATTATAAAAACAATAAAAATCTCTAAATATTACTATATATATACCTGAATTTAAATTCAAAATGCTATGATATTTATTAGTTGATTTAAAAAGTTGTTAGTTACTTATGTTTTATTTTAACAAATAAAGTTTAATTTTCATCTTAAAAAAGGCAAAACCTATTTTTAAATCCTTAAATTTTCACATTTTATTGTGTCAATTTCTTAAACTTTACTTGTGTTGTATTAAACCCTTACATTTTTATATTGCAGACATTAAGAACCTTTTAAGAAAATTTCATTCCTAAATTTGTAATCACAAGTCAAATCACTGCATTTTAAGCTTTTTTTTTGTCAGTTTAGTCCAATTAAATACCAATTCAAAATGTTAGAGCGTTAATGTAATATCTTGAGTTTTTAAATAATTTTATACGGTATTAGGATATGCAGTATTAATAATTTTAATATATATATTTGACTAGTTAATTATTTTGTTAATAATTTTGAAATTTATATTTGAGTATTTTACTATTTGTGAAATAGTATCATTATTTTATGCTTAATTAACATATTTTACGTAAACATGTTTTTAAATTATTTTTATTTCGAAAAGTAGTGTATTGATAAATCTTTAACTTAAAGCATTAATATTTTAATACTACTATTTTAATGGAATATATTATTTTGCATGGATATATTGTGTATATATATATATATATATATATATATATATATATATATATATATATATATATATATATATATATATTAGGGTTTAGTATTATATTAAGGTGTGTTATTATTATGTGTTTATATATATATATATATATATATATTAGAGAACGTGTGGTTTATATTTGAGTATACATTATTTTATTATTAAATAACATTTTTATACTAAAGTTTTATGTATGTATAATGTACATATTGAACCAAAAAAACGCAGCTCCTTCTCCCCTCACGCCATCCTGCACCTTACCCTCACTGTGCCTCTTGGTTCAGCACGTCGAACTGCCCTTTGCCGCCACCAGCCGCCGCTAACCTCCTCCCCCTTCTTCCCTCTCCCTCATCGACGTGGTTAGGCCACCTGAAGCCCATCGGATTGCTTGGAATCGCAGCGGTAGTGTGTGGAGCTCTTCGCCGTCAATCGCTTTTTCGGCCACCATTTCGTGCACCACCGGTCTCCATCGACTCCCTGAGCTCCGGTGGTTCCTATTCTAAGCTTCTTTTGGCTGAAAAATGAGTGGTTGTGAAGGTTTGAGCTCATTTTCATTTCGGCCATTCTTGAATTTTTGATTTTTTTCAATAGTTCTTGTTAGATTCAAGCTAACTTCCTTCACAAAGATTGATCCTAGTAGCTCAATATACATGCTCTAATTTTTTTGGAATTTTTGGGAATTATTTTGATTTTTGTGAATTTTTGATTTTTTATTAATATTTTCTAATTTTCATAAATTAATTAATTAAATTATGAAATTATGATTTATGGTGTTTATAGGTGTTAAAATGAATTTTAGAAATTTATTTGTAACTTTTGTGTTTTTTGTATAATTATTATGAATTTATTTAGTTTAGGTGATTTTTAGAAAATTAGGTTAATTAGGTATTTTGTTAAAATTAATTGACTAATTGAGTAGAATTATTGATTTTATTGAATTATATGTTGAGAAAATAATTTTTGAGTAATTATATTGTAATATCCTGAGTTTTTAAATATTTTTAAACTACATCAGAATATGCAATGTTAATAATTTATATTTATATATATATATGATTATTTTCGTAAGTTTGTTATTTATTAAGTCATTTTAATTATTTTTAATTATTTTAAGTTCTTTACATAAAATTTTTCCTGGAATTTTATTTTCGGGAAAATTAAAATGTAAATAATTTAATATTAATTATTTTGACTAGTTTTACGAATTTGCATGAACTCATATATAATTTTAAAGTGCCAAATAAAATTCATATATGTGTATTTATTTAAAGTAAATTAGGGTTTAATTAATTAAATTAATTTTTATTATTTAGTTTTAAAATTAATTATAAAATATATGTGTGGTGAGTATTATTTGTGTGGGATTATATAATATAATAATATATAGTGTGGATATACATATATACATCATATATTATCAAAATAAAAAAGTTTGCCAAAATTACGATTTTACCATCGACTTTACCCTCTTCCCTCCCGATTGCCCTTCCACCATTTCTGACAGTTTCAAGCTGATTTTCTTGTTGTCGGTGTGCCTCTCAGCCTTCCTCCTCCACCTCCAGCCTTTCCCGATGTCTGAAGCTCCTTATTCCGACGTGTTTTGACAGGAAAAGCCAAGAGAAGCCAAAATCATCTTCACCTCCGATCACAACGATTTCGCCCACCAAACTTGATGCCACTGGTCTCTATCTTCTCCTTGAGCTCTGGTGAGTGTGATTCCAAACTTTGTTTGACTTAAAATGGTCTAGATTTCCCTAGGTTTTGATTTTTTATTTTCAGCCATTCAGGGTTCTCAATTTTTTTGAGCTTCAATTTGATTGATTCAAGCAAACTCCCTTCAAAAAATTTGATCCTTGTAGCTCAATATACTTGTGGTAATTGTTTTGGAATTTATTTTGATTTTGTGAATTTTTGATTATTTTATTAATATTTTCTAATTTTTGAAAATTAATTAATTAAATTATGAAATTGTGTTTTATGGTAATTATAGGTGTTGAAATGAATTTTAGAAATTTATTTATAATTTTTGTGAATTTTATATATTTATTTTGGAATTTGTTAAGTTTATGTAATTTTTTTAAAAAAATAGGTTAATTATGTGTTTAATTGAAATTAATTGGTTAATTGAGTATATTTATTGATATTATTGAATTATATGTTGATAAAATTAATTTGAGTAATTATATTATTTTTGGTGAATTTTTGATTAATTTTAGTGAATTTATATATATAGGGGTATTTTGGTAATTTAACACTAAATTGGTTAAAAATGTAATTAAATTGGTTTTAATAATTATGTAAGGTATAAAAATTATTTCTACAAATTATTTAGTATTTTTAACTAATTAAAATTATTTTTCATAAATTATTTTCAAATTATATATAATATACGATTTTTCTAAATAAATGAGTTTTTATCAGTTTTTAACATGTTTTAGGGTTAATTATGTAATTTAGATTTATAAAATGTATTTTTATTAAAAAAGGGCATTTTCGGTATTTTTATAATTATTCTGTGAATTTTTGGACCTCGGTCAGTGAATTGTAGTTTAGAGTCTGATCGAGGGATTATGGTTGTGAATTTTGTGTCTATTTTCGAAGTGTGTTTCTTTGCAGGACCGGCTCTACTCTTTGAGTAGAGAGATGTTTGTTTTACAGTGGAGGTTCTGTCGGATTTTGATAGAATTATCGTAAAACGTGATGTCTGGTCGAATTCCTATTCTAATTCTGTGTCTAGTATTCTAGATTGAATTTCTAGGATTTTTCGTTAGATTTATTCTGATTTTTATTGTCATTTGTTTGTTTAGTTGTACTGAGATTGAGGTCTAGTGGACCAGGCCTGTCGGACTCATCTCGTGGAGCGTAATAAACAATGAGTTGTTATTTTATATATATATGTTTTAGGGTGCATGTTTTAGAAATGTATGGTTTATTTTGATAAATATGCATAAATGATTTAATTAGTACTTATGTTTATTTTTGGTATATTTTGAATTATATGCATTTTTTATTAAACAATTATACTTAAAATATTTTTAAATATATTTCTAGTTTATTTTGCAAATATATTGGATTTATTTGACGTATATATACTCAAAATATACCTGATTTACTTTTGGTATATTTCTAGTATATATATGGTTTATGTTGCTATTTTATTGGAATTCATGCATCATTTATTTATGAATGTATGTTTTATATATTAATGAAGGGTATCAATAGAACGTGCTACTTAGTGGGCAACACTAGGACCGTGTACGTACCGGTACGCCGATAACATTTAGGCTATATTACTAACCTATTGTGGATATTGATCGAATTGATTTGATGAATGTGATGTGAGATATGATTTGGGAGTGTGATTGCTGGAGCTCGATTGACCAAGTGTCTCAGGGCCAATCACACTAACAGTTAGACTGTTGGAGCTCGGTTGACTTAGTGTCTTGGGGCTAGTCTACTGTCCAAATGGAATAAGTGAATTTATTTGGAATAAGTGAGCCTGTATGGCTAGAGTGTTTTCTAACACTGTTTGAGGTTGCGATTTTCTAGGGTTCTATTTGATCCTTTATAAACAGTGATTTTCAGAAAATATATAAAAATGGTTTTACTGCATTTGTGTGAATTTGCTTGTATATGTCTTTATTATATATACTATTGACTGTGTGCATTGTCATTTAGTATGCATGTATATATATTATAACAATTCACTCAGTGAGGTCTGACTCCCCTCGGTTGACTATTTTTCAGGAGAGTCATCGTCTTCAAACCTCAGTAGCACATCCATACTCCGGATTTCTTTCGCCCTGACTTCATTATGTAAACTGCTTATCTGAGCTTTATTTTATAATCTAGACACTGCAGTAGTTATAAACAGTTGTGGAGTTTATGTATTTATTTGTGTGAGTTATGTATTTTAAATATTTGAACTGGATTTGTATTAAAAGTTTATTTATATGAGATGAGTTGTTCGATTTAATTTCATTGGTGGATTATTATTTTAATATTTATGATTTTATTTCTGTTGTAGAATATTTTAATTATTTTATTATTAATATTGCAAGTTTTATTTTATTTTAAGGCTTGTTACGGGTTCCAGATTCGAAAGAATTCCTATTCCCTAGCGCCAGTCATGACCCTTGTTTTGGGTTGTGAAAAAGTTGGTATCAAAGCAGAGTTCTGTGTCAGGGCTTAGTTGTGTGAGTTGTGGCCCTAGTTTTCAAAGTTGTGTTTCTTTTGAAACTACTACTGTGAATTAGGTTCGAGTATGTCTTGATAAGTATTCCTTGCTTTAGCTTTCTGCGTTATTCCTCTATTGTCTGTTTTGTCTTAATCATTCTGTTTATCTTTTTAGAATGAGGAGGCGAGCGTGCGTCACTCCACTGATCGTTGAGGCCGAGGATGATGAGTCCTTTCAGGACGAGGTGTTACCTCATGAGCAGCCAGTTAGACGCAGAGGTCGTGGTAGAGGTAGGCCTCGAGGAACAACAGGTTGCCGTAGATAGAGAGAGTTATAGGATGAGGAGCCTGTAGAGCCTAAGTATGAGGATATTCCTGTACCTCCGGTCGTTCCGCCTATTCAGCCTGCCTATCAACAGGGTATGTCTGACCCTGAGGCAGCTCTGTTCTATGCCAGAGTTAGCAGGATTACTTTTGATGGGACTTCCAATTTGTTAGATTTTCTGCATGCGATCAAGACTAGGACTCGAACTGCTTATACCGAGTACCAGCGGATCTCAACAAATAATCCACTATCTGAGAATTACTCAACAGCTGAAGCTCCCAGGTTTCTCAGTTTACCTAAGAAACTGTCATGACCGCTGTCATGCTAATCCAATAACCCTTTATCCACTAATTGTATTAAAGTTTGCCAAGGCAATTGCTAACAGTATAACCTCTATTCTAACTTATGGCAATAGATATAGAATTGGGACAGGAAAATCAATAATGGTACGACCTCCACCACCCATATGACATTAGTTACCAAATTTGGGAAAATATAGTTACTATTGGACAACTAAAAGCAAATATCTTTGGATTTGTATAGCTATTCACAAAACTTTTCCCACCCAAAATGGGAAAACTTCTTATCTTTTAGGTAACATTTCAACTCTTTGATTATAAGAATACTCAGATTGTGCAAGCTTATAGTTACAAACAAACCATTTCTCTATTCTTCAATTCTTGAATTTCCTCAAAAAGAGCATTAAAAAAGACAATCATAAGGTCAAAAGAACATACCTTGGACATGGACTCTTGCCAACTATTCCTCTTGAAGGATCACAGGACCAATATTGGTATCTCTTTCGCTGTCCACTAATCGCTTCTCCTCCTGGACTTCAAACACCAATTCCTCACTCCTTCTTCTTCTTGAAATTCGTTTCACAATTGAAAAGAAGTAACAATAGCAAGTTGATGAAAAAAAGAGAAAATTTTGGATTTTGACCAGAGAATTTTCCAATGTTAGCAAAAATTGGATTCGCCAAAGGTAAAAAAATTGCTGAAAGAGCGAAGAATATAATAAGTGAAATTGAAAGATCAATGGAGAGTGAAGCCGCATTTTAACGGTGGAGGTGACGACGGTGGTCCGGTGGAAAAGAGAAAAGCAGGAAAAAGGGAGTAAGCTAGGGTTTCGACGGAAGGAAGGAAGGAAGGAAGGAGAGCGGAGGTGATTTCATGCGAATTTGGACTTCGGTTTTTGGTCCTTCGGCCTTTAGTTAGTTGCCTTTCCTTCCCTTTTCTCTCGCACACTTTGGTTATTTTATTATTTTTCATTTATTGCACATGCATGTCATGTGGTGTGTAATTTTTTATAATTAAATAAAATTTGTGATTTGAGCTTTCACTAATAAATAATTAAAAAAATTACTTTACAATTTGATGTTTTATTACTTTATAATTAAACTATGGTAAATTTCATATGTTAGAGTGAGTGTGATTATTTTTTTTTTACATGTAAGATTCAACTTTCTTTTCTATTTAAAAACTCACTTGGTACATAATTTTAAAAATATGTTAACGGTAAATTGATATATATTTTATTTAGCTATGTAAAATATAACACTTGATTTAAATATACTATGTAAATAGTTTTAATAAAATAAGAGTTATAAATTAATTACGTAGTTTTAAAAAATAGAACCCACTTCTTTTAGTTTTAACTTTAATAATGAAATAAAAAGAATTATATATATATTTTTTAAAAAAATGATAAATTATTTTCATAAAATAAGGATTCATCTTGTTTTATTAAAAAAAAAGTTATGTAATTTTTATAATTTTTTTTTAATTTTAACTACAATTTTTTTGCATAAAAATGTTATATATTATAAATCAAATTTATTATTTTATAAGTTATATATATATATATATATATATATATATATATATATATATATCTACACACATTAGTAAAAATGAAATAGTTTTTATATTTTCAATTTTGATAAATTAATAGACAAAAATTAAATTAATAATAATTCTATCACGTGACGTATAAAATTAAAAATGATCAAAAGTGCTTTTTTTTTTGGTCATTTTAACAAAATTTTGTTCTTGATACTTTCATGGAGATATATTTTTCATGAAACTAATTTTCTAATTTTTCAAAAAAAGATAGAAAATTAGTTTTAAATATATTTTTATAAAAAAATAATTTTTAGTACATGAATGACATAAAACATGAAACATATTTTCATCTAAAAACAATTATGACAAAATAAAATGCAAACTCCGTTATAAAAAAAAATTACTTTTTAAGTATAAAAAATGAAGTGATTTATCTAATATATGATTCACTAAATCATACAATAGAATTACAATTATTTTAAACTTTAAAAATTAATTTCTCAAATTAAAAAATTTATGATAAAGTAGATAATAATAACATTTACAATTTTTTTTACAATTATTTATACGTGAAAATATCTATTAATAAGTTTATTATGTTAAATTTTGCTTGTATCATTGTAAATGGAATTATATGTGACCGACTGATGAATTTTTTTTATTTAGTCTAATCCGTTAATATTTAAAATTTACTGAATTCTATTTAAATTTATTGGGTGAAATTATAAAAACAATAAAAACAATAAAAATCTCTAAATATTACTATATATAAACCTGGATTTAAATTCAAAATGCTATGATATTTATTAGTTGATTTAAAAAGTTGTTAGTTACTTATATTTTATTTTAACAAATAAAAATTAATTTTCATCTTAAAAAAGGCAAAACCTATTTTTAAATCCTTAAATTTCCACATTTTATTGTGTCAATTTCTTAAACTTTACTTGTGTTGTATTAAACCCTTACATTTTTATATTGTAGACATTAAGAACCTTTTAAGAAAATTTCATTCCTAAATTTGCAATCACAAGTCAAATCACTGCATTTTAAGCTTTTTTTTTTGGTCAGTTTAGTCCAATTAAATACCAATTCAAAATGTTAGAGCATTAGAGTGGGGTGAATATGACTAATTTGGATTGAAGAAAAATTAAGAGGAATTAAAGGAAATTGACAAGAGATTAGAGTAAGAAAAAGAAGAAGAAACAAATGATTTAAGAGTTCAGTTTATCAATAAATTTATGTCTCAATCTAACTTATTTTCTAGTTAAGATTTTGAATTCACCCTAATTTTATTACCAATATTGTTACAATAAGGTGTTTTAAGGCCCAACACCAACCTTAACTTGAGTCTTCAAGACTCACTCATAACCTTCACAACCAAGTGTTTTTCCTAAGCTAACATTCAACTCATACACCAATCCATAAGTGTTGTATCCAAGGCTCACTTTTAAACTAAGTGTTTTAGTAAGGCTAACACTTAAACCTCAATGATCAAGATCCTTAACACCCACTTCTTAACCCCAAGAAAGAGTAGATGAAAGAATCCTATCACTAGCTCACCCTAACTCTCATAAGAATGGTAGATGCAAACTCAACAAGAGTTTATTTACAAAGAATTAAATATTTACAAAGAGAATTATTGAGAAATATAAATACAAAACTTGTAAGAGCATAATAAATTGTCTTAATCAACTATCTAACCTAATAAATGAGTTATTGACTTGGTATTTATAGTGAAAGATGAAATTATAGTTGTTGGAGCTTTAATTTTCACCCCTAACACTTTTTTTTTTATCTTCATTTAATGTTTTCTTTAACTTTTAATAGGAGAAATAATGCTCATAATCATGAAGGGATTTATCATGATCATGACCTCCAATTTTATAGGCGTTGGAGCTCTTAAATAGTCATTATAAAAGTTGCCAAGTCTTCACAGTGACGTTTATGACTGTGAGTCTTGCTACCCATTTTCTTCACTTGAATTTCAGTTGCTCGGGATTATGACTAAGACGCTTATGATCTTGAGGGTGATGCTCATAACTGCGAGGGAGATTGTGAAGGGTGCTGTCACTTTAGACGACATGAATTTAACTCTCCTTTAACTTAAGATGCTCCTCATGATTGTGATCAAGATCATGAGTCATGATCGTGATCAAGATCATGAGGAGTCTTGTGACTCACAAATAACTTTAATGTGACTTCAAAAATTCATTAATTGAGCATTAACTTAAACCTAATAAAAATACACACTTAAACACACATATTAGTAAACTAAAATTGATTGTTAAAGTCAAAAACCAAAGGTTTAACTTTAACAATAAATTTTTGAATGATAATGAGGAATCAATAAATGTATGTACATGCATATTTGTCCTCAATACTCCCCCTCAATTATATACCAACGGATTTGAAGATTTCTCCACTTTAATATATGTTAGGGTATGTTAAGTATAGCAAATATAATTTCAACATATAAAATATTTAGTTTCTCCTCCCTTTCTGTCATTTTAATTATAATTCAAGTACAATCATTATCATTCAAAATATCAAATTTATCTCTCTTTGTCAAAGTGAAAAGGAGAGGAAATTAAAAGAAAAATAATATTAAATGAAATGTGAAAACCAGGTCAAATAAATACTAATTGCAAAATAAGCAAACTAATTTAAAAGGAATGATATTAATTGATACTTAATCATAAAGTAAAGGAAAGCTAATCATGATTTTAAATGAGAAGTAAAACATGTGCCAAACATAACACATATTAAAGCATCAGTAAAAGCAATTATGATTCATATTATATAGTCCAAAGAGCGCATTAAGAGATAAGCCATATCAAAAGTGATACTAGTTGAACGATATCAAATGAAAAATATTGAAAAAATAGAAAATAGCATTCCAATATCATACAATTTTTAGAATTATTTTGATCATGCAAAGGTCAAATTCTCTTTAAGCATGATAATGTTTTCATGTTGAATGACAAGTCATGTAAATTGATATTACTAAGTCATCATGAATTAGGATATAATCAACTTCAACCACTTTTACACAATATGAGATTAAACATCTTTTAGTACTAAAGTCTTAGTTGGTCTTGATTTGTTTTATCTTAAAATAGCTTTTGGACAAAAGGTTAAGGTGAAGTTATCAACAATAACACACATTATTAATGTGTCATTTCATGAAATAAAAATATTTAATTCTTGAAAATATATTTCACTTACCAACATATGTAAGTCTAGCATGATTGAAATGGTTAGTGGCTTTTCTAGACATAAATGGTCTAAAATGAGCATGTATTTTCACAAAGGCAATTATGCATGAATTTTTAAGGCCTAATGTGCATATGCCTATTATTGTAATACATGAATGCATGAGTAGTTGAGATTTCTTAGCCTTAGCTTTAAAAGTATTAGCCTTTAGAGGCTTTTGCTTAACATTTAAATTTGTAAGGCTTGACTCTAGAATCTTGAGCTTTAGAGCTCTTATAAGAAATGAGGGGTGAAGTGGGAGTAGTCTTGACAAATTTAAGAGGGAATTGATGATATAGAGGCTTCATTATAAAAACCAAATCTAAATTTCTCCCATGACAACCTTTAAGAATCTAAAAGATTGTCAAGTGTTCCTTTTTCTTTATGAAATTTGGAAATGGAGCCTTTAGTTCTAAAATTTCTTCTAAAAGTAATTGATTTTTTTTCTTAGTTTTACTAAAATCATTTTTCAAAGATAGAAAGGCTTTCAAATTATGAGATAGCTTTGCATTTAAAGAAATAACACTTAATTTTAAATCCTTAAAACTCTTAGATAATTTTGGAAACTTTTACTTGTAAATTTTTTTGAAAGTAATTTTTGACATTTTAAAACTAATTTTCTTATTGAGGAGGTCTCATCATCATTGAACTCATCATTATAAGAATTATCACAAGAAGAGTAAGAAGTAGAGGATATTTTATAGTTGTCCTATAATGCCATAAAACAAATGTTGGTAGCTTCTTATTGCTACTCCTGTATCTCCTATTCTAAATAATCATCCTAAGTAGCTTTGAAGGTTTTTCTTCTTTCTTTTCCTCCTTTTCTTTTGCTCTTGAGCCTTGGACATTCACTTTTAAGATGATCGAGCTTTTTGCACTCATAGTAGGTGACTCCTTTAGCTTTCTTGAGTTCACCCTTTTTTGACTCCTTAAGTTTTGTTAAGAACTTCTTAAATATTCTTGTGAACATAACTAGTTCTTCTTTATCTTCACTTGAGTCTTTAATTGACTTTTTATTACTTGAATCTTAAGAAGCTTTGAGTGCTATTCTTTTCTTCTTTACCTTATTGCTCCTCTTCTCTTTACCTCAAGGTAAGCTCATAAGTGAGAAGCTTACTAATGAGCACATCAATTGAAAGCTTTAAGAGATCATGAGATTCTTTAATTAAAGTCATTATTGACTCTCAATCCTTCTTAAGTATCACTCTTAGGATCCTTATGTTGACTTTCGCTTTGGAATAGTGCTTCCTCAACTTTTTTAAGGATGATAAAAGTGCATGCAACCTATTTATCATTTTGGTGATGCTTTCATAAGACTTTATTTTGAATAGCTCATATTCATAGACATGTAATTGGACCTTCTTGGATCTAACTTAGATGTTACCTTCATAATGGTTATCTAAGGTCTCCCATATCTTCTTGGTTGAAATGTAATATTGAACCTAGCCTACTCTTTCTCTCAACATAGAATAAGGAGAACGGTTATGACTCTCTTATTTTTAAAATTTTCTTCCTTTTTTTATGACCATCTCCCTCTATCTTTTAGAACTTTAACCCTTTTTGTTCTTTCCATAGGAGGATTCCACCCATTAAGAATTACACCTTATAGTCTTGTAGGATGACTATCTAAATATAGCTCTATTCTATGCTTCTAATGGGGGTAATCACTTCCATTAAAGAAATGTCTAAAGGTTTGTAAATAAAAAGATTTACCCTATGATCTTGATTTCTAGCAACTAAGTACCTAAAATCTAAGCTCTAATACTAATTATTGGAGCCCTAGAGCAAAAATGACTTGGACTAATTTAAATTCAAGAAAAATTAAGAGGAATTAAAGGAAATTGACAAGAGATTAGAGTAATAAATAGAAGAAAATACAAATGATTTTAAGAGTTCGGTTTATCAATAAACCTATCTCCACCTAACTTATCCCTAGGTTAAAATTTTGAACTCATCCCAATCTTATTATCAAGATTGTTTATAACAAGGTGTTTTAAGGCTTAACACTAACCTTACAATTTGAGTTTTCAAGGCTCACTTACAACCTTTATAACCAAGTATTTTTCTAGGCTAACACTTAATGCTTACATCGATCTATAAGATTTTTATCCAAAGCTCACTCTTAAATCTCTCAACTAAGTGTTTAGTAAGGCTAACACTTAAACCTCAATGATCAAGATCCTCACTACCCACTTATTAACCCAAAAAAGAGTAGATGAAAGAATCCTATCACTAACTGACCCTAACTCTCATAAAAGTAGTAGATATAAACTCAATAAGAGTTTGTTTATAAATAATTAAATATTTATAAAAAGAATTATTGAGGAATAGAAATACAAAGTTTGTAGGAGTATAATAAATTTTCTCAACCAATCGTTTAACTCAATAAATGAGTTATTGGCTTCGTATTTGCAGTGGAAGATGAAATTATAGTTGTTAGAACTTTGATCTTTGTCCCTAACACTTCTCCATCTTTATTTAATATCTTATTTAACTTTTTACAGGAGAAATGATGCTCACGATCATAAGGGGAGGTGTCACGGTCATGACCTCCAATTTTATAGCCATTGGAGCTCTAAAATGGTCATTACAAGAGTTGTCAAGTCACCACAGTGACGCTCATAATCCTATTGATGATTATGACAAGACTATGAGCGGCCCTACCCCTTTTTTCACTTGAATTTTACTTGCTTAGGATGCTCACAACCATGAGGGAGACTGTAAAGTGCGCTGCCACTTCATATGATTTGAATTTGACTCTCCTTAGGCTTAAGATGCTCCTTATGATTGTGACCAAGATTGTGAGGAGTCTTGTGACCCCAAATGACTCTAATATGACTTTAAAAGTTCACCAATTGAGTATGAATTTAAACTCAACTAAAATATACACTTAAACACACATATTAGTAAACTAAATTTAATTGTTAAAGTTAAGACCAATGGTAATCATATATTAATCAGCAATGACGAACAAAAAAGGCATTTTATAATTTTTATTAAAAATAGTTCAATCAATTAAAAATTAATATTTTATTCTTTTAATGCATTTAAAGTAAATATATATATTTTTTCCAATTGATAAAAAATTTTAATTTATATGTTATGTTGAAAATATTCTTAATAATAATTGAAAATAGTGAAAAGTATATTTTTTGTTTAAAAATGTATTTAGAACATTACAATAAAAAATTTTAAAACTAATATTAAAAATATTTTTTATATTTTCGATATTTGGTATGCTTAAAAAATTAGTTAATGGTCAATCAAATTTGATTTTTCAATTACTTTTTTTTATACTTGTTAATATTTTTTATTGTATTTTATAATTATTAGCATTTAAATGATTTATTCATAGTTGTTGACAATCATACTTTTTTTTACGGGGTCCCACTAATTAAGATAAAAAAGTTCATATTCAATACTTAAGAATCAAGAGGAAGTTATCAAACGCAAAATTTCCACTTTGTAGAGTAAAATTCCATCATTATATTGAACATTTTATACTTAATTAGAATTTACTTATACTATATTAACTTTATTTAGTATGTCAATTATAGTAAAGTATAAAATATTTTTAGATATTCATATATAAAAGTTAATATTTTTGTTAAATTTTTAGTATGTTTAAAGTGTATTTCATCTAATAATAATTATGAATAATAAATAATTTATCTATTAATAATAAAATAAAAAAATTTACTAATTTGAACTAAGAGATATTTTTACCTTTAAACTAATATATTTAAAAAATAAGAAAAATATTAATTTTAAATTCATTTAATTTATTAAATAATAATTTAATGAAAAATTTACAACATATTCATAAGTTGTTATTTAATTGTATTAAAATGATAAACAAATTTAAATTTTAATAATTTGATCTTTTATAATAAATTTAAGGATGAAATATTTGAAACAAGTCCTTAATATATAAAAAATAAAAATATGGGAACTTAACACAAGCTTACATGTTTAATATTAGGCATAACACATTTACAGCCCCCTAAACTTGGCAACTTTAACACCTATATTTATATTTTTGTCATTTAGACACCTCAATTTGTCAAAAATGTTATTTATAAACCATCTTATGCATATATAAGATGGGACGTGTTGTAAATTGCTAATGAGTGCGTTACTGAAAATTTTAACATTGTTTTTTCTCCTTATCATCTTCTTCTTTTTAGGATAATTACCAAAAACGTCATAATATAGACTACCATTTAAGAAAAGGACTAAAAGAAAAATTTTTAACTCTCAAAAATATAAACTGGAAAATCAAAAGCCATTTCTCAATAAAATATGGGGTGACACAAAAAAAAATCATTTAAAATAAACATCACATCAAAACATTTAAAGCTATAACTAATGAAAAATAGACCTTTAAATGGTATGTTTTTAAAGGCGTGTTTGTTGTGCTACATTAAACAAGTATAAAAAAAAGGCAAATAGAGGAGTACAAAAAATAGCAGTATTTAGTTTATAGAGGATGGGGAAGGCAGAGTAACACCATCTGTGTGAGAGTTAAAGAAAAATAGGTGAAGTGTCATGAAATTGGACAGTGAAGAATGCATTAAAATTATCATACGATCACCTTTAAAAAGATTAATAGATTCTTATTATGTTTAAAAAGGAAAGCAACCTTTTATTGACTTTAGAATGCTGATAGAAGGTTGTTGAACCTTCTTCTTGGTTGTTGTTCTAGTTGATATAAAGGTCAAAATCCAGAACCAGCTGAAACTGGTGAAGACATAAATAATCCAAGGAAAATACAGAGCCATAACTTGATAACCAAGCTGTCAAAATTTGTTGGTATATATACATATAAGAATTTGTGTACATGCCAATAGTACAAAAATATTAAATTTTTTTGATCTTAGGTTTAGTTTAATGGTTGGGCATCTTGAATATTACCTTTTTCTTACAAATTTCTTCTATCCATGTCCTCCTAAATCAGCCATTGCTATTACATATATTGTCCACATGCAGAAAAAGCAAAAGTTTAGAGATGATGATCATAAACAAGAAGACAGAGAGTTAAAGCATAAGAAATCTGTAGTTAAATATAAAAGAAACCTTCCTTAACTTTCTTCTTCTTCTTTTTCAACATTACTCTTGCTCTTCTTCTCATCCTCTTCTTACATTATAAAAAATGATGATCAGAGCTACCATCGAAGGTTAAGTGATGTTGCCAACTACTAGGATTCTAGCAATTGATCACTCAAAATAATCTAGCTTCTACCTTACTTTAATTTGGGCCCTATATTAATTTTCTTCTAATTAATGTATGTGTTTGAGATTTTACTATTTATTTTCTTCTAATTAATGAAGGTTAAGTTTATTTTTTTTATGTGGCTTTAGTAGTGTTGACACTCAGTTTTGGCCCACTTAAAATAAGAGAAACCCTAATGATGAAAAACCAAAATGACAAGCCAATTGAAGTAATGACCCAAAAAAAAAAAAGAAATGAAAAGATTTTAAAACCAATTTATTTTAAAATGGGTTATGGTCCAAAAGAATAAAATTAATTAACAAAAGTTTAAGTTTTTTAAAGTTAAAAAAGGAGAAAGTGGAGGAGGTGGTTAATTGGAAGTGGGGAGAATTCTAGTAAAAAAACATGGAGGGTGGAAAAGATTTTTTGGAGGAAGTTAAGAGAATAGGGGAAGTGGAGGAGAGGAAAAAGAAAAAGAGGGGAAGTGAGTTTTAAAAGGGGAAAAAAAAAAAGAATAAGGGGGAGGCTAAAAAAAAAACAACACAGAGTGTAAAAATGAATTAAAGAGAAAAATATTTTTCTTGTTCTGCATTGTATTTTTTTTTGGGAATTGGCAATTAGCTAAAATTAAAATAATGATATGAAATGTCATCACTGGAGCTTCTCTTAACAAGGCAGTGATATGAGGGTAAATATTTTTCTTCCTAAGTGATTTATTTTATTTGGTTGATTCTTTCTTTAGTTCTTTTCATTCTCAGTTTTCTTATTTTCATTTTTATCTTCCTTCCAAATTTTTGTTAAACAAAAATTAATTTTGTTCAAAATATATAGGGAGAAAGTAGGTGCCTTCTACCGAAAAAGTACTTGCACCTGCTTCCCTCCATTTTCATTTTATTGTTTATTAAATTTTTTTTATTTAGTTAAAAAGGCGGCGCAACATTGCATGATATGCACTGTGTTGCCCTTGTACGATAATAATAGTGCTATGCATTGTGCCTCTACCCTTATTCACTTTTGTACCTTTGTTCTTTTTTATTTTATTTTATTTTAAGTTATTTTATTTTCTTTATTCATCATGTCTAATTTTTTATTTACCATTTATTGTTATTTCATTATTTTTATCTTATATTCTTATTTTATGATTGTTATTCTTTTTATCATATTCTACCATTTTGTGTAATTTGTATTGTGTTTTTTTATTCTATTATATTTTTTTATTTAATTATTTCATTGTGTTGTTGAAATTAATGTTTCTTTATTCTTATTTTGTTTATATCATTGTGTTATATTTTTTTCTAGTTATTAACTTTATTCTTGCTTGTTGTTGTCCTATAATAATTTATATATTTCTTTCTATTTTACTATTAATTAATGATTATTATATGAATTAGAGGTATGTAAATTAAATAATTATTTGTCCTTTAATTAAATTAATAAAGTTAGGTTATTTAATGTTGTTAAATATATCAGTTAATTTTATTTTTTAGTTTCAAGAAATAATTTTAATAAATTTAGTAAATATAATTTTGGAATTATTAATTATAGGTAAAAGAGATTGGCAGAATTTTGTATATAGAATTAATTTAGTTTTTTAATGGTATTTTTATTTATGCTTTTTTTTTTTTTATTTTGTGGAACTGGCTTCATCATTTGCGTGTAGGTTTTTTTTTTTTTTGTCTTTTCTTTCTTTTGGATAACTAATTTAATTTTTAGTTTCAGAGCATTTTGGCTATTGTGTAAATTAATTAATTAATTAATTTTAGGTTTATTTCAATATTTATTTATTTATTTTTGTGTGAAAATGGGTTGTAACTCATTTCTCCTTCCTCCTTTGACCTTTCTTTGCATGCATATTTATATTTTTAATTATTTATTTTCTAATTCCTTCATGAATAAGGGTTGTAATTCTTTTCTACTTTCTCCCTTCTTTGCATGTGCATTTATTTGGATTTTTATTTAGTTATTTATTTTATTTTGATTTGTGGATAGATATATTGCGATGTGTTGATACACACCAAAATTTCATGTAATTGGAATTAATCCAAAACTTAGGCTAAATTGTAAAATTGAAAATTTATTTGGAGGAAATTGCAATTCACATGTAATAAGGAAATAATTAAATAATTAAAGGTAATAAAACACAAATGGGGGTCAACCGTAACGTTGGGTGGACATTTCAAAAGTCCATACCTAGTTTCTGAACCCAATGTTTGAGGATAGCTGTTGGTGGCCCTCCGTGGAATCCAGTTACGTTAAGTGTGTCTCAGATTTCTTTTGCATTCATAACACCTTTTCACACATAATCCTGAATAACTTAACAATAGTCATTATTTTGTTGCATGTGTTTTACTTAAATATGGTGGTAGAGTATTTGGCTATTGTCACTCATAGCTAAGGGTGTTCAAATAATTGACCAGCTGAATTTGCCATCTCGGACCGACTTGGTTTAAAGAAGCAGCTCAATTTTTAAAATAGAAAGAAGGTGGTTCAGTTTGAGGAGGTGATGGTTTAGCAGGTTCGATTGGCAGTTCGAGGTGATGGTTCAAATAATCGAATCACCTAAACTTTCGATTTGTAAAATGATGTCATTTTATATTAGGTCTTTTTAACCCTACATATAAATACTTATTTTTCTATTGAAACCTATTTCATAGTGACCTCTCAGTTTCTCATAACCCTAGTCTCTCTCAATCACTATAAGAAAATAGGTTTATAGTGACATTTTGTACAATTGTCACATAAAATGTTGGAATTATAATAAGGCAATATTTTTTTATAAATGCCATAATATAATGTGATATTTGTTTCAATATTGAGTGACATTTATTATAAATGTCATTTTAATTTTAATTTTTCTATTTGTGACATTTATTTTGAAATGTTATATATTTATCATTATAACATTTTATTGTAATATTTATTACAAAGTCTCGATATATATATATAGCTTATTGCCCTTTGGAACTATTTAACAATGACAATTAACCTCTTGTATATTAGCACAAACTTGGGCCATAAAGTACATTTTTTTTAGAACTCCAACAAAACTTTCCATTAAAGAAAAGAATAATTAACAAAAGTTGCGTTCATAGCTTCGACTAGGATTGATTCTAGCCAAAGATTATCATGTAATGAATTAACTATAACTAATTTTACTAAAGAGTGAGCTACTTGGTTTGAAGTTCTAGGAGTAAAAGAAAAACTAAAAGCTTGAAAACTAGAGCATAAATGTTGAATATCATAAATAAGAAGTCCCACTCTAGACATATCCATTTATAACTTTGATAATTTTTGGATTAAGGAGAGACAGTCCGACTCAATATGCACTTTCTTAAAATGAAACTACTAGATTAAATTGAGGCCCAACCAACATGCCAAAGCTTCAACGATCTCCAACTCGTAACTTGCTTCCATTTTATGACTTATAGCAGTAATTATTGAACCACTATCATCCCTAATTACCACACTTAATCTCGTGTGAACTCCCTTTTGTATTGCAATGTCATTGTTAACCTTAACAAAAGAAAGGTTAGGTTTCTTCCATCTGTCAGGTTGAGCATTGCCATTATTTTTCATCGCTGGACAATTAACATCTATAAACTCATGATAGATATGTAGGGCCTTTTGGTGGTATTGTGAAATTAAAAGGACTAATTGATCATGAATTAACTAATTATGTGCATGTCACAGTATTCAATAAAGCCTAGCAAATAGTGGTCGATGGTCTATGTCAAACCGATCTAGAATAGAAATTAGCCATGTATTTAGGTGGCACTGGTTGTCCTTCTAATTGATTTGAAGTCAAAAACCACTTGAATTCTAAAAACACCTTATCCACTCACAATCTCTAAACGTATGAGCCATAGTTTCCACCCCTTTGCCAGATCTTTTACAGATAAGATCAACTTTAATTTTCCTCTTTAAAAGTTATGAACCTATAGGAAGAAAGCCATGCAAAAGACACTAAGAAAAAGTTTCATTTTTAGTAGAATATTCATGGCCTAGAGCCATTTCTAGTTGGCATTTAACGAGGAAGAAGCTCTATTTCTTGAACTGTTACCACTTTGACAAACTTTAGCTAAATGGTAGGAAGTTTTCACGTAATACATACCATTTCTAGTAAAGTGCCACCTTAGTGAGTCTAGAGGACATCTATTGCTGATTGGAATTTTTAGAATTTGTTTAACATCTATAGGGATAAAAAGAGCCATTACTTTCTGATTATCCCAACTGTCCTATCTATCATTTATTAAGTTATTCACCTTCATTTCATGATCCACATCATCTCTCCATACTATAGGTTTGAAATTTGAGTCCTCCGGAAGTCATCCATCTTTTCAAATTCGAATACTATCACCATCATCGACTTACCAAATCGGCCATTTGAGAAAATGATCTTTTGCTTAAAAAATGCTGCCTTATGAGTAGCTCAGGTTAAATGCTTTAGGAGCCTCTAAGAAAGAATATCAAGGAAAGTATCTTTCATTAAAGGTTTAGGATAAAAAGGATTATTATTAACCATTATGTGCCATCCTTGTTTTCCTAACATGGCCATATTGAAAGCATAGATGTCCTAAAATCTTAATCCACCCTTTTCCTTTGATATACTCAAATTCTCCTAAGACGCCTAATGGATCCTCCTTTCGTCTTTTTGTTCACCCCACTAGAAGTTGGAATTCATAGAATTCAATTCATTACATACCTGCTTTGGAAGTTTTAAGCAACTCATAATATAGCTAGGTACTGATTGTGTAACTAACTTGATAAAGATTTCTTTCCCCTTAATAGAGAGAGACCTCTCTTTCCAGTTACTCAATTTTTTCCTCACTTTATCAATCGTATTTTGGAAAATAAGCTTTTTGGATCGCATCATGGCTATTGGTACTCCTAAGTACTTTGAATGCTTATCCACCTTTTTCACCCCAGGAAAACTTTTGAAAAAATTACAAGCATAAAAAAAACATTTAGACTGAATGAAATTTTAGACTTCTCAAAGTTTATTTTCTATCCTGAGGCTTTCTCATAACAGTTCAAAATATCAACCATTGCTTGCATTTCTCCCCTAGTAGCTCTACCAAAAATGATGCTATCGTCTGCAAAAAAATAAGTGAGACACTATTGGAGCTTTGCGGCAAATTTTAAAACTTTTTAGTAGAGATTGAGATTCAGCTTTCCTAATTAAACTAGATGAAGGTTTAGCACATAAAATAAAAAGGTATAGGGATAAAGGATCACCCTAACGCAGTCCTCTAAAAGGAGAAAAAGATAGGCCTAGATTACTATGAATTAAAATGGAATAAGATACAGTAGAAACACAAGACATGATTAATTTAACCTAAACAGAAGGAAAATTCATATAGATAAGAATATGTTCAAGGAAAGGCCACTTAACTCTATCATATATTTTGCTTCTGTCTAATTTTAAAGCATATAACCTTTAGAGCCCTTACACTTTTGTTTCATTGAATGGAAAATTTCAAGAGCTAACAAAGCATTATCTAAAATTTGACGACCAAGAATAAAAGTGGATTGAGTTTCATGAATGAGATTAGGGAGAATAATCTTAAGTCTATTGATGATTGCTTTTGTACTAATTTGAAAACCACATTACACAATCTAATAGGCCTAAAATCTTTTAAACTGCTAAGATCTTTTATTTTGGGAATTAAAGCAAGCAAAGTATTATTTATACAAGTAGCAGTAGAGGCCCTATGGCTAAGGATTTTAAGCACAAAATTAGTAACAAAATTTCCAACTATATTCTAAAATTTTTGGTAAAAAATATCTGGCAGTCCATAAGGTCCAAAGGCTTTAGTTAGATGCATCTGAGACAAGGAATGGAAAACGTCAAACTTAGTAAATGGTCGTTGAAGAATTTCTCTTATGTTGTCATCCAAGCCTTTGTCTATAGCTCCCACTACTTCATCCATATTTAGATTATTAGAAGCAGAAAACATGTCTCCAAAATATTTTTCAAAAATTCGAGTAATGCCCTCCTCATCATCAACGTAGTCTTTAATATCATCCAATTTTTTTTAATTATGCTTCTTTTTTGCCTTCCATTTGCTTTTCGGTGAAAAAAGCTAATATTTTTGTCATTATTTTTGAGCCAAATAATTTGGGATTTTTGATGCCACACGGCTTCTTCTTTTTTTACCAAATTCACTAGTCTTCTTAAATTTCCCTTTGTCTATTAACATTAGCTTTGGATTGGAAATTCTATTGGAGTAACTATAACTCCTTTTTAGCTTTTAAGTCTTCGAAAGAATATGACCAAAATGATCTATATCCCACATCGAAAGTTGCTCATGGCATTTTTGAATCTTTAGAATTAAAGGATTTTCCAATGAGCAATTTATCCCCATTTTCCAAACCTTTGAAATTACTTACCTATAACTATCATCTTAAAGCGACATAGTTTCAAATCTAAACTATTTTCTACATTTCCTTCTCCTATGTTTCACCTCCTAAGAAAGTAAGATAGGAGAGTGATTCGAGTGAAAATAAGAAAGATGATTAACCAAATAACATGGGAAAAAATTAATCCATTCATCATTTATAGCAAAATGATCAAGCCTTTCTTGAATATTATTTAGAGCTGCTTGACCATTACTCCATGTGAACTTAAAACCTGAAAACCCAAATCAACTAAAGACCTTGAATGCAATGTTGTTTTAAAAGCCAACATCTTCCCTATCTTTTTTGGATTTCCCCCCATTTTTTTGGAGCTGTAAAGAACTTCATTAAAGTCTCCTCTTATAAGTCAGGCCATGGAATTATTGGAGCTCAAATGCTTAATCATATCCCATGTCAACTATTTTTTATTATCCTCCGACCAATTATAAATGTCGGTGAAATGCTAAGAAACATCATAGTTATGATGCCTAACTATTGTATCAATATGATGAGTAGATTTTAAAACAAAAGTTACCTACAAGCTCTAATCCTAAAAAAGTGATAAGCCACCTCTTCTTGAACTATCACCTTCACTACTAACAATGATACTATGAGAAAAACACTTCTTTTGAACTACTTGCATCACTACCTCAGACTTTCTTATTTCCATGAGGAAAATAAGAGCGAGAGCTTCCTAAAGCAAAAGCTTTTTTAGAGTGTGAATTGTTCGTGGGTTCCCAAGCCCACAACAATTCCACGATAAACAACTTATGGCTCCTGGCAAAGTTGCTGAGCAACCTCCACCGATGAAATATAATCACATATGACATTCATTGCATACAGTTCATTAGGAATGGAACTTATAGTTTTCATTTTTATTTTTGAAGATTCACCTTTTTTATTATCACGACTCTTCTTTTAATTTTGAGGTTTGTGTTTAAAAGGTCATAAGTGCAATATGGGTTTAGGTTTTGTCTTATCCATTTTCTTTGGGATGTCATATGGGTTTAGGTGTTTAAATTTTCATGTGAGGGTATTTGGGAAGTTGGTGCGGCTTCATTGAATTATTTTTGGTTTAGCATGAGTTTTAGGATTTTTACAGATTTAAGGGAAAGGGACATGCCATCTGTTAAGGTTAGCAAAGGTGCATGTCTTTTTAGGTTTTAGTGGATGCAGAATTGTTCGAGGGATTCGATGATTTCAAGTGGGATCTTAAAAACTTGGGTTTCTGTTAATAGGGTCAGTGTTTTGGGATGGATTATTATTATTTTAGTGTGGAACATTAGCTGGTGTGTCTGAGGTAGGTATATGTGTGGTTTGTGTATTTTGGTTTGAAGAGATTTTAGGCAAAAGATAAGTTTATTTTGGTGGGTCATAGTTTATGGGGTTTCATTATTTTTTGAGGAGGGAGGCTTTCAACTAAAGGCCGTATGACTATTATTCTATCATGTTGTCCATATTGCCATTAAAATCCCTGCAGTGCTTTAGAGTATGTTCCAAAATTCCACAATGAAAGCAAAAAGAGGGCATCCCTCATAGTTCAGTGGAATCCATAAAGGTTTTTCATCCACTAGAATTATTAATCCCCTCACTAATGATTCTTTTATATGAACTTTGGCTTTGAAACAAAGAAAATGTTCACCTCCTTCTATAGCTTGGCTGTCAATTCTAATAAAACCCTCCACTTTACTTGTAATTATTTTAGTAATCTCCTCTGTCATGCAGTTTAGTGGAAGATTATAGGCTTTGATCCATAACATTGCCATTGAAATATTAATAATAGATGGTTATTCATCAATAGAAGTCTCCTTTAGTAGAAAAAGATTATTTTTAAAATGCCAAGGTTCATTCCTGTCACGACCCAAACTAGGAGTCATGACCGACGCTAGGGAACGGGAATTCTTTCGAATCCGAAACCCATAGCAAGCCTTAGAAAATAAAATCATGCAATAATTAAATAAAAGTACGACCGAATTAAAATTTTTCTGAATCAATATATAAAATAAATACTCCAAATCCTTTTATAAATGAATACATATTCGTACAATGTTCAAATACAAATTCTCAGAGTATTTAATATCCAAACAAAATAATACACTTCCAATATAATAACACTACTATTGCAGTTTCTAGAATACAATTCAAAGTTCAGAATATATATTTGCATAAAATAGCCAGGACTGAAGAACACCGGTGAGGAACTCTACAACTAAGGTCTGACGATATGGGATCTCCTGAAAAAAATAATTGAGGGGGGTCAGACCTGACTGAGTGAATTATTATACTATATATACATGCAAACTAAACCATAACAATCATGCATTCATATATATATATATATATATATGTATGTATGTATATACACACATTTCACACGAATGCCAAACTCTGCTTTTATAAATATACAGAATGTAGGAAAACATTTAATTAAATTCATGAAGGATCCATAGAACCCTAATACTAACAACCTCAACAACCCCATCATCACTCTAGCCATGCAGGCTCACTTGATTCCAAATAGAATACTTATTCCAATCTGAACAGCAGACTGGCCCCGAGACACTAAATCGATCGAGCTCCAATAGTCTGACTGTCAATGTGATTGGCCCCGAGACACTTGGTCAATCGAGCTCCAGCAATCACACTATCTATCACCTCACATCTCAATCAACCCAATAGATCATTCAATTCACTTATGGATAGTAGACTGGGCCCGAGACACTAAGTCAACCGAGCTCCAACAGTCTAATTGTCAGTGTGATTGGCCTCGCAATCACACTATCTAACATACCATTAATCTTAGTCAAATCAATTAAATCAATTATAATCACCCAATTTTAACTCTCAGTCAATCCTTATCTATCGTACCGGTACGTACATGGTCTTAGTGCTGCCCACTAGGAAGCATGTTCTATTGATATCCTTCACTTAAAATAAATCATTCATTCAGAAAATAATTAATGTAGAACAATATTTATAATAATAAAACCAACCATATATATATATATATATGTGCGTGTGTCAAATAAAATACGAAATAAACTAAAGATAAATCATTAATATAGTTAAAAACAATTTAAATGAGTAACAATAATATAATATGCATTATCTTAAAAATATACTTAAATATGTAAAAGATATACCCTAAGTACACAAATCATTTAATAAAACATTTATGTATAAATGTTCATTTAAATACATGTTTGTGTTTAACATATATTCACAAATATACTAAAAATAAACCTAATTATCTAGCATGCATATATCAAAAATAAACCCTAAATATACCACTAATGTGCTAGGTTTAATTTAATAATAAAACATTTATTTATTTGGAAATAAATAAAAAATATACCAAAAATAAACTTAAAAATGATTTAAGTGTAGGTTTATAATTTAACATGCAATTATTTAAGAATAAACCTAAAATCTACTAAAATTATACCTAAGGTATACTAATCATTTAATAAAATAATTATGTCTAAGTGTACATTTTAAAACATGTGTATATTACTCAAATGTATTAAACCTAAACCTAATTGTTTAATGTGCATATATCAAACTAACATGCATAATTATTTAATATGCATATATATAAAAATGCAACCCTAGATATACCAAAAATATTATAATTTAAATCCCTTTTAAAACATACAATGAAAATGAAAAATTCTAAATAATGCATCCTATGTACAGTGCATATATATACAGTATAATAATTGACATGTTAGCGCTCCACGAGACAAACTTGACGGGCCTGATCCATTAGGCCTCGGTCTCGGCGCAGCTAGACAAACAAATGACAACATGAAATCAAAATAAATTTAATGAAAATTCTAAAGACTCGATCTAGAATTTTAGACACAGAATTAGAATAGGAATTTGACCGGACATCACGTTTTATGAGAATTCTACCAAAAATCAGGTAGAACCTCCCCTGTAAAATAGACATCTCTCTACTCAAAGAATAGAGTCGGTCCTACAAAGAAATACACTTCGGAATAAACACAAAATTACAACCACAATCCCTCGGTCGGACTCAAAACTACAATTCACCGATCGAGGTTCACAATTCACAGAATAATTATAAAATACCGAAAATAACCTTATATAATAAAAATACATTTTATAAATCCAAATTACATAATTAACCCTAAAACATACTAAAAATCAATAAAAACCCATTTATTTAGAAAAATAGTATATTATATATAATTTGAAAATAATTTACGAAAAATAGTTTTAATTAGTTAAAAATACTAAAAATTTGCAGAAATCATTTTTATAGCCCAAATAATTATTAAAACCAATTTAATTATATTTTTAGCCAATTTAGTGTAAAATTACCAAAATACCCCTATATATATATATATTCACTATAAATGTTCAAAAATTCACCAAAAATTATATAATTACTCAAAAATTAATTTCTCAACATAAAATTCAATAATATCAATAAGTATACGCAATTTGCCAATTTATTTCAATTAAACACATAATTAACCCTATTTTTTAAAATTACATAAACTTAATAAATTCCAAATAAATACATAAAAATTCAAAAAAATTACAAATAAATTTCTATAATTCATTTCAACTCCTATAATCACCATAAAACATAATTTCATAATTTAATTGATTCATTTTCGAAAATTAGAAAATAATAATAAAATAATCAAAAATTCACAAAAATTAAAATAAATTCCAAAAATTCTAAAAAAATTATAGAATGTAGATTAGGCTTCCAGAAACAAAGTTTGTGAAGGAAGTTTTCGTGAATCAATCAAATTGAAGTAAAAAAAAATTTAAAACCCAAAATGGCTGATTTAAAGAAATTGAAATCTAAGCAATTCTAGACCAAATCAAGTGAAACAAAACTTGAAATCACACTCACCAGAGTTCAAGGAGAAGATAGAGACCAACAACATCAAATTTGATGGCCAGAAAGTGCTTGGTCGGAGCTAAGTCGATTTTTGACTTCTTGATGAAAATCCGGCCAAACAACGTCGAAAATGGGAGCTTGGGACGTCGGGAATGGCTGGAAGGGAAGGTGGCACACCGGAAAGCACAATGACAGCAAGGAAAACTAGCTCGAAATGGCTGAAAACGTTTTGGGAGGAAGAAGATGAAGGAGGGGCAAAACTGTAATTAAGGCAACTTTTATTTTTTTGATTAAAATTTGTGTATATTTGTATATATATATATATGTCCACACTATATTATAGTAATATATATATTCCCACACACAAATAATACTCACCACACAAATATTTTAATATATTTAATAATTTATACACTTAAAAGTAATTAATTAATACAAAAATTAAATAATAAAATTAAGGAAATTAATTAAGCTCTAATTAAGTTAAATAAGTACGCATATATACAATTTATTTTAGCATTTTAAAATTATATATGAGTTCATGCAAATTCATAAAACTAGTCAAAATAAATAGTATTAAATTATTTACGTGTCAATTTCCCTAAAAATATAATTTTCAGAAAAATTTTACGTAAAGTACTTAAAATAATATAAAATAATTAAAATTAGCTTTAAACAAACAACAAACTCATAAAATATCATAAATATATATACAAAAATTATTAACACTGCATATCCCGATGCAGTATAAAAATATTTAAAAACTCGGGATATTACAATTCCTGATTACCCAATCCAGATCTTGTTGTTCTTCAAAATGAAAAGGAATCAGATTCTTTCCCCATTCATGCGTGTCAGTAGATAGACATCACATATAGAGTTTGTTATAATTTGTTATAGTTTGTTGTAACCATATGTAGTATATATACATACTGTACATTTATTATTTTGATATATGAAAACACATTGAATTCATCTCATTTTATACTACTAAGTTAGTATCAGAGCCGACCTCAAAATGACAACCTCTTCTTTATTTTCTTCTTCCTCTACTACCTCTTCTTCCATTAACCTAACTACCTCACTTCCCTCTCCTATTTTCTCTTACACAGATTAGCCAAAACTTTTCTATTAAATTATGTTCCATGGAAACTTCAATTCACCCCTCTGTTAAACTTCCATAACCTTCATAGTATTATTGATGGAACTGAACCCTGTCCACCCAAAGAACGAGTCAATCCGAATACCCACCAAAATGAACCGAATTCGGATTATCTTCAATGGTTTGCTAAAGATCAGCTCCTCTTCTTTTAGTTATTATCCTCTATTACTGAAGATATTTACCTTCACCTTCTCGGTCTTAGTTCTTCTTTTGCTATTTGGAATGCTCTTGTAATAACATTTGGCACTATTAGCCATGCCCAAAAGACTCAACTTCATATTGAATTACACAACTTGCAAAAAGCTAATAAGTCCATCTCTGAATTTCTTTATCAAGCCAAATATATAGCCGATTCCTTAACACTCGCTGGTTAGCCTATTTCTAATGCCGAGTTCAACACTATCATTTTCAGATAACTTGGAGCTGATTACAATCCCATTATTGTAGCTCTTCAATAATGCTCTTTTGCTCCTACTTTCCATGATCTCCATGGGCAGCTTGTTTCCCATGAACTGTTGCTAAAAACACAACAACCTATCCTTCTTAGTGTTCATGTTGCACAGTGCTAAACTAGTGGACCACCCTATCCTTCTTCTTCACCTTTTTGTGGACGATTTCAATGAAACAGAGGTCGTGGTCCAACTCTTACAGATCACCGATGTTTTGCCAAATCTGTGGTTTTTAAAATCACACAACTCTTCAGTGCCATAAATGATATAATTCACAGTCCTAGGCCTTTTCACCATCAGCACCTCATGGAACCTGGCATTCTTCCTTCTCTACTCAGGCGCATCTTTCCACCTTGCATACTGAACATTCTTTGTCGTCCATGTCTAACAATGACATCACTCCAACAATATAGTTTCTAGATACGGGAGCCACTCATCATGTTACTCCCAACCTAGCTTCTTTGTCTTTAGTAAATGAGTACGATGGTAAGCACATACTACTTGTTGAGGATGGTAAGGCCTTACCAATTACACATATTGGTCACACTCATATTCCCACTAAAAGCAAAACTCTTCATTTATGGGACATTTTACATGTTCCACGCATTATAAAACCTCTATTATCTATTAGCCAATTTTGTATTGACAATCCTTGTTTTATGGAATTTCATGATGATCATTGTATGGTTAAGGACCGATAGACGAAGCAGCCCATTCTTCATGGAACACTTAACTCGGGCCTTTACAAGCTCCACCATGTCCTTTAACGCCAGAATAATTTTGGAGCCACTGCTTTTTTAGTTACTTTGGAAGACTAGCACAACCATCTTGGTCATCCCAATTATCAAACAGTCCGTGCTTTAGTTTGACAGTTTCAGTTACCATGTTCTTCAAATAAAATCTCCACCAATAAATGTGAAGCTTGTTGTCTTGGCAAGATGCATAGAATCTCTTTACCTTTGAAACAACATCAAAGTTCCAAACCATTGCAATTGATCCATTCTGATGTCTGGGGACCAGCCCCAATGTGTTCTTCTAATGGTGATAAATATTTTGTAATCTTTATTGATGATTTTTCTTTGTTTACATGGTTGTTTCCAATCAAGAATAAGAGTGATGTGTCTTTTATCTTTTATTAATTTTAGAAAATGGTTGAAAATTAATTTGGTTGCAAAATTCAATCTTTTAATTCAGACTAGGGTGGAGAGTTCAGACCATTATATACTCACTTTAAGAATTCTGGAATTATGCACATAATTACTTATCCCCATACACATGAACAAAACAACACTACAGAGAGAAAACTTTGTAATATTATTGACATAGGCTTGGCACTTCTTGGTCATTGTGGGGCACCATTTCGATATTGACACTATGCCTTTAAAACTGCTATCTTTTTAATTAATCAGATGCCTAGTAGTTCTTTATCTAGCTGCATTCCCTTTCAAGAATTATTTAAATAGTCACCAAATTATTTATTTTTGAAGGTTTTTGGCTGTGCAGTGTACCCTTTTCTTCGACCATATAATCATCATAAGTTTGCCTTTCGATCAGAGAAATGTGTCTTCTTAGGCTATTCTCCACATCACATGGGCTATCGGTGTCTTGACAAAGATTCAGGCCAAATATACATGGCCCATCATGTCGAATTTGATGAGAGTGACCTACCATTCAAAGATATCCTAACTACACAACCAATCTCTCCTAACCAATAGTCCACCGTATACCAACTGCCTTGGTTACAACTCTCCTATTCGTTACCAACTACTCAACATCAATCAATACCATCAACACTTGTCTTATCATACCCAATAACAATATCACAGAGTTCCACTTCAGGTCAATCACCTACCTTATCACCCCTACGACACTTATCCATGTCTACCTTAAAGTCCTTGCCCTCATCCTCTCATCCTATTCAATCCCTATTAAACACCTCATCCACATCTCCAACAACCTCATCCATTAACCAGCAAAAATCATCCCCAATCTTACCCCAACGTACCCATCATATGGTATTCCAACCTCATCCTAAACCAAACTCCAAATACGCACTCTTAACTTCTGCTACTATATCACGACCTATCTCTTTGCCTTATACACCTTCACCAACATCCACTCCAAATCCAAACTCCCAAATAGATTCTTTACCACCCTTTATCGAATCAACGTCCTACACACAAGCCAAGAAATTCCACTAATGGCGTCAAGCCATGGAAGCTGAAATCAATGCCTTGTCAAAAACCTAAACATGGACTTTAGTTCCTAAACCACTAAATGTTAATGTAGTTGGTAATTATTGGATATTCAAAATAAAAAGACATGCTAATGGCGCCATTAAATAGTATAAAGCATGATTGGTCACAATAAGATACACTCAAAAGTATAGTCTTGACTACACTGACACTTTTAGCCCCGTTGTCAAGCCTATAACTATTCAAACAGTCCTATCTATTTCTCTCTCGAAAACATGGTTCTTTACACAACTCGATGTTTGTAATGCTTTTCTACATGGCAATCTAGAACAGATGGTTTATATGCTTCAATCTTAGGGATTTATAAGTCAAGAGTTTCCACACCATGTTTGCAAATTGCAACGATCTTTTTATGGCCTCAAACAGGCTCTAAGGGCCTGGTTTTAATGCCTTGGAAACTTTCTAAATTAGATTGGTTTTGTGGGCTCCCAATCTGATTCATCTCTATTCATTTACAATCATTATGGCTCTACTTATTTTCTCTTTGTATATGTTGATGATGTGATTCTTATAGGAAATACACACGACATCCTTGAAACCATATTTTCCAAGCTATCTTCAGAATTCAAATTGAGAGACCTTGGAAACTTGAATTATTTCTTAGGAATTCAAGTTCATCATCACCAACGCGGCATGGTTCTTTCTCAACAGTCTTATATGACAGACTTACTACGTAAAATGAACATGCCCAACACCAAATCATGTCCTACACCCATGGCTCCAGGTAAATCTCTCTCTCTATATACTGGCAACTTACTCAAACATAATGAGGCAGTTCTCTATTGTCAATGTTGTGGTAGTCTTCAATATGCAAGTATCACCCATCTGAATATTTTTTTTATTATCAATAAATTATGTCAGTTTATGCATCAATAATTGACATACATTTTCAAGCTTTAAAATGGGTGCTACGCTACTTGCAAGGGACATTAACTTCTGGTTTGTTTCTTACTTCTGTCCCTTCCTTATCACAATTAATTGCCTTCAGTGATATGGATTGGGTTGGTTATCCAGATGATCACCGTTCCACCAGTGGTTACCTTATTTATTTCGATAGCAATTTAATTGGTTAGAACTCTAAGAAATAAAAGACTGTTGCCCGATCTTCTACTGATTCTGAATTTAAGGCCATGGCGGATGTATGTGTCGAACTCAAGTGGCTCACTAACTTGTTACGTGAACTTGGTGTACATGTTTGTTTAACACCACATGTCTGGTGTGATAATATAGGTGTTGTGTTTCTATCAACTAATCTAGTTTTCCATGCTTGGACACACCATATTAAAGTAGACTATCACTTTATCCATAGCCTTGTGTCCTCAAAACAGCTTTCAGTTGCACCTCTGTCTTCTTCGGATCAATTAGCAGATGTTCTTACTAAACCACTCTCCAAATAATTATTTTGAGCATTTTTTTCCAAGCTTCGGTTACTCTCTGTTACACCATCAGCTTGTGGTAGGGTGTCAACAGATAAACATCATATATAGAGTTTGTTACAGTTTGTTATAGTTTTTTGTAACCATATGTAGTATATATACATACTGTACATGTATTATTTTGATATATGAAAACACATTGAATTCATCTCATTTTATACTGTTGAGTGTAGACGGTAGGGTTTAGCGTGTGTCCAAGATTTTAGCAATTGCAGCATGTTTGAGCTTAAGACTCTAGAGAACACACTAACCACTGTCACAAAGACATGGCATGGAGATGAGAAGACGCCACCTAGGGTAATAACTGGGACAAATAAAAAAGGTGATACTTGATTCCTTAAAAGAAGGCTAGCACCACAATCAGGAGATTCTGGATATGGAATACCAACTTCTTTTAGTCTTGTGTTCATTTAGAATTACTTTATGAATTATTATCTGTCACGACCTAAAATAGGGGCCATGATCGGCTCTAGGGAACGAGAATTCTTTCTAATCTGGAACCCGTAGCAAGCCTAAAAAAATAAAATAAAAGCATGCAATAATAATAAAAATAAATATAATAACTTGTAGTAGAAATAAATCTCATATATAAAATAAAATAATAATAATCCACCAACTTGTTTAAATAAATAAGCTCATCCTTATATATAAATAGTCTTTTAATACAACTCTCAGTTCAAATCTTTTAAAATACAAATCTCAAACAAATATAAAACATAAATCTCACAAACGACTACAACTACTGTAGTGTCTAGATTATAAAATAACATCAGGTAAGCAAATTACATAGTAAAGCCGGGGTGGAAGAAATCTGGCATATAGGTCTGCTACTGAGGTCTGAAGACGTAGACTCTCCTAAAAAATAGTCAACGGAGGGGAGTCAGACCTCACTGAGTGAATTGTTATAATATATATACATTCATACTAAATGAAAAATGCACATATTCAATAGTATATATAATAAATATATATACAGGCAAAATCACACAGATGTATCAAAATCATTATATATATATATATACTGAAAATAACATTCGATTATGAAAGATCAAATAGAACCCTAGAAAATCGCAACCTCAAACAGTGTTAGACAACACTCTAGCCATACAGGCTCACTTATTCCAAATAAATTCACTTATTCCATTTGGACAGTAGACTGACCCCGAGACACTAAGTCAACCGAGCTCCAGCAGTCTGACTGTCAGTGTGATTGGCCTCGAGACACTTGGTCAATCGAGCTCCAGCAATCACACTCTCAAATCACATCACACATCAAATAAATCAATCCAATCAATATCCACAAATAGGTTAGTAATATAACCTAAATTCTATCGTCGTACCGATATGTACTCGGTCTTAGTGCCGCCCACTAAGTAGCACGTTCTATTGATACCCTTCATTATTATATAAAACATACATTCATAAAACAAATGATTCATGATATTAAATAAAATAGCAACATAAACCATATATATATATACTAGAAATATACCAAAAATAAACCAGGTATATTTCGAGTATATATACGTTAAATAAATTCAATTTATTTACAAAATAAACTAAAAATATACTTAAAAACATTTTAAGTATAAATTCATAATAAAACATGCATATAATTTAAAATATACCAATCATACACCAAAAATAAACCTAAGCAATAATTAAATCATTTATGCATAATTTACTAAAGTAAATCATACATTTCTAAAAATATGCAATCCTAATACAAGTATATATAGAATAACAACTCACTGTTATTGCGCTCCTCAAGACGGGTTCGACGGGCCTAGTCCACTAGGCCTCGGTCTCGGTGCAACTAAACAAACAAATGACAACACGATATTAGAATAAATCTATCAGAATTCTAAAGGCTCGATCTAGAATCTTAGACACAGAATTAGAATAGGAATTCGATCAGACATCACTGTCACGACCCAAAACAGGGGCCATGACCGGCGCTAGGGAATGGGAATTCTTTCGAATCCGGAACCCGTAGCAAGCCTAAAAAATAAAATAAATCATGCAATAACAATAACCATATAATATGCAGCGGAAAATAAAAATCATAATATCATGATATTACCCATATCAACTGGATTTAAATCAAAACTCATCTCATCACATATATAAAATCTCTTTAATACAAATCCAGTTTCAATATAATACATCTCTTTAAAACAAAATACATGAAATCCAATACTTTAATTTACAACTACTGCAGTGTCTAGATAAAATAAATAAGACTCAAGTAGACAATTTACATAAAGAAGCCGGGGCGGAAGAAATCCGGCGTATCGACCTGCTACTAAGGTCTGAAGAAGTTGACTCTCCTGAAAAATAGTCAACGGAGGGGAGTCAGACCTCACTGAGTGAATTACTATAATATATATACATACACACTAAGTGATAATGCATACAGTCAACAGTATATATAATATGTATATATACAGGCAAATTCATACAGATGCAGAAAAATCATTTTTTTATATATTTTACTGAAAAATCCCAGTTTATGAAGGATCACATAGAACCCTAGAATATCGCAACCTCAGAAAATAGTGTTAAACAACACTCTAGCCATACAGGCTCACTTAATCCAAATATATCCACTTAATCCATTTGGACAGTAGACTGGCCCCGAGACACTAAGTCAACCGAGCTCCAGCAGTCTGACTGCCAGTGTGATTGGCCCCGAGACACTTGGTCAACCGAGCTCCAGCAGTCACACCCAAACCACATCTCACATATCAATAATCATAATCAAATCAATATCCACAAATAGTTAGTAATATAGCCTAAAGCTATAGGCGTACCGGTACGTACTCGGTCCTAGTGCTGCCCACTAGGTAGCACGTTCTATTGATATCCTTCATTAATAATATAAATCATTCATTCACAATAAATGATGCATGAATGTAAATGAAACAAAAATATAAACCATATATATACCGAAAATATACCAAACATAAACCAGGTATATTTTGAGTATATATATGTCAAATAAATCCAATCAAATCATGAATTAAACTAAAAATATATTTAAAAACATTTTAAATATATTTTATTAACAAAACATGTATATAATTTATTATATACCAAAAATATACTTGAATATAAATCACATTATTTATGCATATTCAGTCAAAATAAAACATGCATTTTCTAAATCATGCATCCTAAGCATATATATATAATATAGTAACTCACCTAATGCGCTTCACGAGACAGGTCCGACGGGCCTGGTCCACTAGCCCTCGGTCTCGGCGCAACTAAACAAGCAATAAATAGCCGACATTAGAATAAACCTAACAGAAATCCTAGAATTCAATCTAGAGTATTAAACACAGAATCGAAAATTAGGGTTCGACTGGATATCACGTTTTACGAGAATTCTACCGAAAATTCGGTAGAACCTCCCCTGTAAAACGGACATCTCTCTACTCAAAAGAGTAGAGCCGACCCTGCAAAGAAATACACTTCGAAAAATGAGCTCAACACAATCAAAATCCCACGGTCGGACTCCAAACTACAGTCTACCGACCGGGGTCCACAAACACAGAATAATTCCAGATATACCGAAAATATCCTTAAATCACAGAAATACATTTTATAGGTAAAAATTACATAATTAACCTTGAAACACTGTAAAAACCAAATAAAACTCATTTTATTAGAAAAACCGTATATTATATATATAATTGAAAATAATTCACGAAAAATAGTTTTAATTAGTTAAAAATACCAAATATTTTGTAGAAATCATTTTTATACCTTAAATAAATATTAAAACCAATTAAATTACATTTTTAGACAATTTAGGGTAAAATTACCAAAATACCCCTATATATATAAATATACTTAAATTACTTCAAAAATTCACCAAAAATCATACAATTACCCAAAATTAATTTTCTCAACATATTTATCAATAATATCAATATTTAAACTCAATTAACCAATTAAATTCAAATAAAAACACAATTAACCTAATTTTTCCAAAATTCCATAAACTTCAATAATTCAAAATAAATACTTAGAAATTCATAAAAATTCCAAATAAATTCCTATAATTCATTTCAACACCTAATTTAACCATAAACTCCAATTTCATAATTTAAATAATTAATTTCCGAAAATTAGAAAATAATATTAAAATATTCAAAAATACCCAAAAATCCAAAAAATCTCCAAAAATTCTACAAAAATTCATACATGAAGATTAAGCTACTAGGAACAACATTTGTGAAGGAAGTTTCCATGAATCAATCAATTCGAAGCTCAAAAAAATCGAAAACCCTAATAGGCCGAAATTGACAAATCGAAAACTAAGCAATTCTAGACCATTTTAGCTCAAACCAAAGCTAGAATCACACTCACCAGAGCTCAAGGAGAAGAAAGAGACCGGCGGTGTCGAAAACGGTGGCCGGAATCGGCGTGATCGACGGTGGGTTGATTTTCGGCTTCTCCGGCCAAAATCGTTCTCCCGACGCCGGAAACGGCCTCCTCAGGCGGCGAAACTGGTCGGGGAAGATGGTGGCACACCGGACGGCACACCCACGGTGAAGGAACGGCGTGACAGACGCCCGGACGGTGAAGGAACGGTCGGAGAAGAAGAAGGAGACTCGGGGGCTAAAATGTAATTTTCCAATTCTTGTGTAATTTTGACAAATATATGTATATATATATACTTTATACTATATATTAAAATAATATTAAATTACACACATCAAATACACACCACACACATAAAAATATTAATATTTTAATAATTTATACCAAATAAAATTAATTAAATAACAATTAAAACAATTAAATACTTAATAAAATATTAGGGTATAATAAACCCTAATTAAATACATATAGACACACAGGCTTTATTTAATAATTTAAAAATATGTATGAGTTCATGCAAGTCCGTAAATACATCTAAAATAATTAATAATAAATTGTTTACGTGAAAATTTCCCCGAAAATGCAAGTCCCGGGAAAATTTTACGTAAAACACTGAAAATAATATATAATAATTAAAATAGGTTTTAAATACATATTAACTCGTAAAAATATCATATAAAATACAGAAATTATTGACACTGCATATCCCGGTACAGTGTAAAAATATTTTAAAAACACGGGATATTACAATCACATTTTACGAGAATTTTACCAAAAATCCGGTAGAACCTCCCCTGTAAAACGGACATCTCTCAACTCAAAGAGTAGAGTCGGTCCTGTAAAGAAACACACTTCAAGAATAAACACAGTTCACAATCCCTCGATCAGACTCCAAACTAAAATTTCACCGACCGAGGTTCAAATTTCATGAGGTAACTACAGAAATACCAAAAATGCCCTTCAATACCCAAAATATAGAAATTTAGATATTTAAACGCTAAAAATAATTATTTTACCGATAAATACATAAAAACTCTAATTTTAATAAAATATTATTAAAAATCGATAATTCTCAACAAATTCATAAATATTGACCAAAATACATTTTATAAATCCAAATTACATAATTAACCCTAAAAAATACTAAAAATCAATAAAAACTCATTTATTTAGAAAAATCGTATATTATATATAATTTAAAAATAATTTACGAAAAATAGTTTTAATTAGTTAAAAATACTAAATAATTTATAGAAATCATTTTTATACCTCAAATAACTAGTAAAACCAATTTAATCATATTTTTATCCAATTTAGTACCAAATTACCAAAATACCCCTAATTATGTAAATTCACTATAATTAATCAAAAATTCACCAAAAATAGTATAATTACTCAAAAATTAATTTCTCAATATATAATTCAATAATATCAATAAATATACTCAAATAAGCAATTAATTTCGATAAAACACATAATGAACCTAATTTTCCAAAAATTACATAAACTAAATAAATTCAAAATAATTATATAAAAATCACAAAAATTACAAATAAATTTCTAAAATTCATTTTAACACCTATAAACACCATAAAACAAAATTTAATAATTTAATTAATTAATTTTAGAAAATTAGAAAATATTAATAAAATAATAAAAAATTCACAAAAATCATAATAATTCCCAGAAATTCCAAAAAAATTTACAAAGCTAGATTAAGCTACTATCATCAATGTTTGTGAAGGAATATTTCATGAATCATCCAAATCAAAGCTCAAAAAAATCAAAAATCCTAAATGGCCGAAATCGAAAATTCAAAACCTAGGAAAATCTAGACCATTTCAAGTAAAAAAAAAAACATGGAAATGCACTCACCGGAGCTCAAGGAAGAGATAGGGGTCGGTGGGGCTCGAAACGATGGCCGAAAACATGTCGATCGGAGTTAGGATCGATTTTCGGCTTCTCATTGAAAATTCGGCCAAACCACACCGAAGAAGGTGGTAGGTGGCAGAGCAGGTTGGAAATAGTGATGGCATGCCGGAGGGCACACCGACGGGAAGAGAAAGGAGTTATAACGGCCGGACAGGGAGGAAAACGATCGGGAGGAGGAAGAAAGTGAAAATGGCAATTCTGTAATTATAGTGAACTTTATATTTGATATGAATATTATATGTATATATGTATATATATATCTAACTTATATTATTTTAATATAAAAATTAATACGCACAATAAATATCCACCACACACTTTAATAATAATATATATACACATATACATATACACACACATTTAATTAATTACTATTAAAACTATATAATATAATTTAATTTAATTAAATAAACCCTAATTTAATTTAAATGCATGTACGTATATATATTTTATTTAACACTTGAAAATTATGCATGGACTCATGCAAATTCATAAATCCGCTTAAAATAATTAATATTTAATTATTTACGTTTTAATTTTTTCAAAAATAGAATCCCCGGGAAAATTTTACGTAAAGAACTTAAAATAATTAAAAATGACTTAATACATAACAAACTAATTAAATAATCAAATATATATATATATATATATATATATATATATATATATATATATATATATATATAAATTATTAACACTGCATATCCCGATGCAGTTTAAAATTATTTAAAAATCCAGGATATTACATTATCTTATTCTCTATTTACATGCAATTTCATATAAACCCTAAAAATAATTAACTCCAAGGCAAACTAGTCATGAAATATATAAGTAAATAATGCATTCAATAAATCACATAATACCTAAGTTAGTCTAATCTACATAGATTTTAAATAAATGAGTTAAATCTACATGTTTTTAATTATATGTGAACTGAAAGACCTAATTCATTTTGATTTTAATTAAATAATCCTAAGTGTACTAATTTTAATTCTAAACATGAGCTTAAATCTATAAATTATGGAATATTTAAATTAGTGGGTCTAATTCTATATTTTTTTAATTCTAAAGTGATCTTAAATCTATAAGTTACGAAAAAAGCTTTAATTAAGTGGGCTAAGTCGAAATTAAATTAAATTAAATTAGGTGGACCTATGTCTAATTAACTAAATGGGCCTAAGCATATTTCTAACTTAAAATCTAATCAATTAACTAAATAGGCCTAAGCATATTTCTAACTTAAAATCTAATCAATTATGGACCTAAAAAAATATATTTTAATTAATTAAACCTAATTAATTATTAAGTGAGATGAGTTAAAAGGATTACTAAACTTAAATAAATAAATTAAAGCCTAAAATGGACTTAAGGCCTTAAAAGCATATAATAAATAAGCCCAAAAATAAATAAAAATATAAAAAATAATTAAATAAGATCAAACAAATAATTAAATTAATCCTTACTAAAATCCTAATTCTATTATCGAGCAACCTAAATTAATCTATTTCCTCCACTGATTTTAAATAATTACCTAATTGAAACCTAGTTTTACTAACCAATTTAATCAAAATAAACATGCAACCAAACACATAATTTCACTACTCCCACTATTGGGACTATTACATTAATTCATAAAACAGTTAATAAAAAATTAAAAGCAATAAATAAAATAAAATAAAAACCCTAGAAACTAAGTCTCTACAAGGCTTTATTCATGGTCTTCCACGGACTTATCATGAATTTATTCCTCCCACATGATCGCCATACGTTTTCCTTCATAATCACCACAAAAAAATAAAATAAAATAAAAGAATAAATATAATAATAACTCAAAAGAATAAAAATAATTAATGACAAAGAAAATAAAAATAGAATAAGAAGAGGATGATGATGATTATGAGCGATTTGGGATACTCCTCAGATTTGTAATTTACCGTTCTTAATAAGTTTTCGAATTTTATTCTTCAAAATTCTTCAAGGATCTTGAATTAATTGATGAATCAAAAGGAAATTTTGTAGAAAATAGCTCAAAAAAATGAAAAAAAAAAGAATTAAAAAAAACCTTTTCAAAAACACGTTTCTCTTTTTTCTTTTTTCTTCTCCCATCTTCTTTTTTTTTTTTTTCCTTCTGCTCTCCTGCTCTTTCTCTTCTTCATCCTCTTTATATAGTGAAAAAATAATTAGAAAACCTAACTCAATCCTAACGTGATTCTAATTCTTAAAAATATTAGATTAATACTTAAAATTATATTTAGGAATTTTACATCAATTAGGATTGAGTTAAAAGCCAATTAGGACTTTTAAACGAATTATGATTGAATTTAAAAATAAATAAACAGATGGAAGAATTCAATTCTGATCGGAATTACACAATTCCGGTTGGAATTATAGAATTCCGACAGATATTTTTTTATTACAAAAAGATTTCTGAAAAAATTTATGTTTTGCAATTAAGTTCTAAAAAAATATTGTAATTTAGTCCTTAAAAACACTAAATCCTTCCTTTAAAAGATGCATTTAAACCCTTGGAATTTTAAAGATTAATTATCAAAGACCTATTCATAATATTTTCATCATTGGAATCCTTTACTGCATTTATAACACATCATCCCGAAATTTGATGTCTACATTACGCATGCGTAGTTAGCTACTTCTTAGGTTTCTAGACTCGTTTCATCATCTCCATCAGTGCATAGGTGTTATATGATCTTTCCGAGAGAAGAGAGCCTGCCACGTATAGATATGGTAATGGAGGTGTTGATGGAGCTCTGTAGGTTGATGTGATAATCGACTCCTTTTCACTCAGCTTTAGATTCATGGGCTTCATTCTAGAAATTGCACACATAAATCTTTTGGAGATAGTAGTCACGTTGAGCAATCCAAACATAAGAGGAAATAGCAGGACCTGTAAACAAAAACACAGAAACAGTAGAAGAGACAACTAACATAAGATTAGTTTACGTAAGGAAGAAAAGAAAAAATGATTTTTATTATTTTTTAGAAGGCCGGAGTAGAAGCAACAGATGTGTGAAGCTGTTGAAAACTACATTTGCTAAATACTGCAAAACAAGGAAAAACACACAAAGAACATGTCATTAGAAGAAAAATGGAAAAATAAAATAAAATAAAATTCAATAAGTAGGTAGAAAAAGCATCAGGCTAATAAAGAAAGACAAGGGAACAGTTGGTGATGGCAGAGGAAAATGTGGCATGGAAAGTTGAAAAAAATGAAAAGGGCAGAAATTGTTAAAAGTCAAGAAGGTGGGCAAAGCATGGCAACACTGATCAGGGAAAAATGGATTTGTGAACTGTAGGCTGCTGTAGCCAACTCTATCACTACAGTTTTTTATGTCCACTCAGATGTAATTATGTGTTCTTGATGGGAAAGAGCACGGAGATCCTTCAGGGAGGTGTACTCTATAGATGCTTTGCTCACGGTAGCATTGTTTGAAAGTTGTCGTGTTCTCTGCATTCATCAAACATATGGAACATATCATACATATGTTGAGATTATGTTGCATAATGCCAGAAAATGAAAATGGAAGAAAAAATGGAAGCGAAAGGGATAAACTCAAGAGGCAAGTAGAGAAAGATGCTAGTTTGTAGGAAGATGCAGGGGATGGGACAACAATGGTAGTGGAAGAAATGGATTGAAAAGAAGAAAAAAACTAACAAGAAGGACAACGCCCGAAAAAGGAAACTAAACGCTTTCAGAGAAAGCGAACCTAACCCTCACGATGGAGGGAATATGGCCACAAAGTACATTCAGTAGTGAGGGTCCATATGAAATATTTAAACTTCATTTTTTTATTCCTTCATCGTGAATGAGCTTATCCTTATTTCGTGGGAATAAATCATTTTTTCTTCTTGCATTAAATTGTCATAATGTTAATGGCAACAAAAGTTAGTAACTAGTCAAATACATAAACGATGCCAAGGGGATGAAAAGGAGTATAAACATGCTGCGTGTTACAGAGTTGCATTATAAATTTGGGAGTGTAGTACAAAATAAATAACAAAGTGATAAGTGGATATTAATTCATTTTTCCCTTTTACAATTTAGGAGTGTAGTGGAATAAAAAATAAAAGTGATAACTGGATATTAATTTAAAAAGTATGAACCCTTTTATAGCTATAAATAAGTAGACATACGGAAGAAATGCAAACATGTCTTTTTAGCTTGCATTAGAATTTGAGCTTTATTATTTCATTAAGAAATGTAAAGCAAAAACCTGATCTTACACCTTGAAATTTTACTACTTGATAACTCATATTAGTATCCTATTATAATAATGGATATATTTTCCCAAAGAGGAGGATTACTTGAATAAGATGAAAGCTCAATAAGGAAGTCTATTTTATTTAGGAAGACTACTCTACAAAGGAAGTCTCCTTCTCTACTAAATAGGGCAATCCTACAAGACTAAGAAATCATATTCCTAAGAGGTTTGAGTAATATCTTCTCCTATAAATACATCTCATGACATCTAATGTCATTCATGCTCTCATCATACAATATCACCAAGACATCATTCCATCACCTCATCATCACAAGCAATCATCCTTTGCTCTTTTATTCTTTATTCTTTACTTTATTATACTTATTCACTTTATTATATTTTTTCCTCATACCATTACTGACTTAAACTTCGAAGTATTTATGGGAGAAACCCCTCCCCTTTACCCATTTTCCTCGTTAATGCAGGTTCCACAAGCAAAAATATTAATTCGAAATTATCAAGTGGCACCGTCTGTGGGAAAAAGATCAAATTCAATTCCGAATTATCTTTACTTGTTTGGAATCTAGCTCAATCATTCAAGGAAAGCAGCCAAATCAAACTTCCGATCATGAAAAATTCTAATTTAGTCATCAATAATAAATTCAGATTAAAATATTGCAGAGATTATTCTTTCCTATCATTACTACAAAATCCACTCCACATCGCAAGGTTACAACAGTGGAAGGAGCAATAAAAGAAGGGGTAATGATAAAATGCTGCATAAGGTTTTACAAAGTTAAGATTCTATGATGGTCTATCTAAGTCCAAACATCAAGGATTCTGGACATCTAAGTCTCAGTATCAAGGATTTCAGACATCTGAATCTGAACATCAAGGATTCCTGACATCTCAGTCCGAACATCAAGGATTCCAGACATCTGAGTCCGAGCATCAAGGATTCTGGACATCTGAGTCCGAGCATTAAGGATTTCGGACATCTGAGTCCAAGCATCAAGGATTTTGGACATCTAAGTTCGAGCATCAAGGATTCCGGACATCTAAGTTTGAACATCAAGGATTCCGGACATCTGAGTCCGAGCATCAAGGATTTTGAACATCTGAGTCCAAGCATTAAGGATTATAGACATCTAAGTCCAAGCATCAAGGATTTTGGACATCTGAGTCTGAACATCAAGGATCCCGGACATCTGAGTCTAAACATCAAGGATTCCGGACATCTGAGTTTGAGCATCAAGGATTTCGGACATCTAAGTCTGAGCATCAAGGATTCCGGATATCTGAGTTTAAGCATCAAGGATTCCGGATATCTGAGTCCGAGCATCAAGGATTCCGGACATCTGAGTCTAAACATCAAGGATTTCGGACATCTGAGTCTGAGCATCAAGGATTCCGGACATCTGAGTCTGAAACATCAAGGATTCCGAACATTTAAGTCCGAGCATCAAGGATTCCGGACATCTAAGTCTGAGCATCAAGGATTCCGGGCATCCAAGTTCGAGAATCAAGGATTTTAGGCATCCAAGTCCGAGCATTAAGGAGTTTGGGTATCCAAGTCTTAGACATCAAGGAGTCTGGGCATCCAAATCTGAGCATCAAGGAGTCTGGGCATCCAAATCTGAGCATCAAGGATTTTGGGCATCGGAGTCCAAGCATCAAAGGAGTCTGGGCATCCAAGTTCGAGCATCAAAGAGTCCAAGCATTCGAGTATGAACATATAGATTTTAAACCACGTACAAGGTGCTAAGGAGTATAATATACTCAAAAAATCAGACAGTAACATAGATGTTCTTGGATAGTCAAATTACATCAACACCACAGATTAAGGAGAGAGCTTCAAATACTCCACAATAACTAGAAAATTTCAACGATAATCTAGGAGCTATATATATACAAAATGCCAATAAATTGGGCACACACAAACTTAGGCAGCATCTTTAAAAGACAAGGTCATTCAAGCAATAATTGAAGTAAATAATGAATATAAATATTTGTGAATTCGAAAGAGGGACAAGAGTACATCAGGAGATAAGTTTCTCTTGATATTATTTAATTTATTTATTTTCGTATCTTATTTATTCTTATATGAATATTCATAGTTCATCATATAAGCGCGCTTACATATCTACACATAGATGCTCGTTCATATATACATAATTATCATTCATGCAATACCTACATCAATTACAATTGATATATTTATTATACAAGGACTGACCATCAAATGAGATCGATTATACGATCCCAAAACTATTGTTCTTTTATCTATTACTACAGATAAGGAAAATGTATTTATTAAAGATGTTACTTTAAGCACCCATCAGTCCAAACAATCGGACACTTTGATCATCTCACTCGGCATCAACATGCAAAGTTTGTCAAAAGACATTAGACACATTGCCAGGCAGCTCTAAGGTGAACAAGTACTCATTCATGTTCATATAATAAATAGTGGTTCCCGCTCAAAGCTAGATCAAACAGTACTCGGACAAGTCTTACTCTACCTCAGATCTTTGAAATTTCAGAGAATATCTGACAAGGGAAATTCAAGAATGAAGTCAAGTATATCCACCACATAGTCAGATAAATCAAAAGATTGGAAGGGCTCAGACTCACTATTAGGATCACAAGCATCCTTCCTTTTGCAAAAATACTACTAACAACAAATGCTCAAAAAATCAAACATTTGTAGCAATATTGTCCGGACTCAACATTAATCATTATTTTGACTAGGCAGCTGCCATCAAAAGTGTTACTAAAGTTCATAAACCAAGAAACATTATACGACACTCGGACCGTGCTTCTAATGCACCAAGATTAAGTCCAACGACTGAAGCTGGCACCCTCAGGTCACTTCTGTAGTACTGATGTTTCGAGCATGTAAGCCTCGCATCTTTGCACTGAGCATCTAAGCCTCGAAGTATCTAAGTCCAGTGACTGAAGCTGACACCCTCAGGTCGCTTTTGTAGTATTGAGGTTCCGAGCATGTAAGTCTCGCATCCTTGCACTGAGCATCTAAGCCTTGAAGTATCTAAGTCCAACGATTGAAGCTGGCACCCTCAGGTAGCTTCTGTAGTACTGAGGTTCCGAGCTCATAAGCCTTGCATCCTTGCACCGAGCATCAAAACTTCAGTGATGACTGGTTCCGTTATGTTGTTTCCACACTGATGGGTTAATCTTTTACCTCAAAGTATTTTTATTACAGGTTTTATGTACTCAAGTCCTGCTGGCACTTCAAGCAATGTTCTTATATGATGATTTCAAGACTCGGTACCGAGCTCTATCTTTTCTTGTGATTGAGGTTGGCCACCTCAGCTCACCCTTTCATATCGGATGTAATTACTCAAGCAGTCTCTCTCTCCAGGCAGATACAATGACATTTTCCATCATCTTATGGACTTGGATACATCAGACATAAATATCTGAATACAATTTCAGGGGGGACTCTTGATTATCCATATTAGTATCCTATTATAATAAGGGATATATTCTCCCAAAGAGGAGGATTACTTGAATAAGAGGAAAGATCAATAAGGAAGTCTATTTCAATTAGGAAGACTACTCTACAAAGGAAGTCTCCTCCTCTACTAAATAGGGCAATCCTACAAGACTAAGGAATCATATTCCTAAGAGGTTTGAGCAATATCTTCTCCTATAAATACATCTCATGACATCTAATGTCATTTATGCTCTCATCATACAACATTACCAAGACATCATTCCATCACCTCATCATCACAAGCAATCATCCTTTGCTCCTTTATTCTTTATTCTTTACTTTATTATACCTATTCACTTTATTATATTTTTTCCTCATACCATTACTGACTTAAACTTCGAAGTGTTTATGGGGGAAACCCCTCCCCTTTACCCATTTTCCTCATCAATGCAGGTCCACAAGCAAAAATATCAATTTGGAGTTATCAGTACTGATTCTTTTTAATTTTGTGAACCAAGTTTTTCTGTCACTGTTTTTAACTGCTTAATCAATTAATTAAAATGAGCACTAGCTCCATCCCTTGTATAATTCCATGTTCTTCTACCCATCTTTTTTTAATAACCTTATTTTCAATTGGGACACAATAATATGTATGTGGTGCCTTTAAAATCCCAAAATCCCTCTTATCTTCTATCATAAATCAAATATATATCCTCCAAAATGACTTTTAACTATTTTGATTGATTGTTTTATAGATGTTTCTGAAGAAATTCATAAAACACGAGGACCTACTATACTTGTTGACATATGAAACTTGAATGAAGGCCAAGAATTAGAAGAGAATTTCAATGAACTTAATCAATGTATTGACTATGGTGAGCTTGAGTACTTTTGTGGCACTATAGCAAGGAACTCAAAGTTGATGCCACTAGGAGTTGTTGATTGGAGACAAGTTCCAAAAGCAAAGAAGGATGCTATATAGAACATTGTTTGGCAAATCACTAACTTTTTTTATTTTTAAACTTGTCTATTATCTTTGCGCCTCGATTGGTAGTTGCTTTCGTTTGTTTTGGTGAAATTGAAGTTGCCATTGAAAAACACCCAATAAATTAGTACCAATTACAAAAATTTTTTTGGCTAAAATTGGAGTTTTGACAATTAATAAGGGAATCAAAGAGCATTGAACTACATTAAAATTACATTTGTCATTTCCATCCCATGTTCTTGGATGTTACATTATTTATACATGTGAAGAACATGTTTGCCAAATGCTTTGCTGAATCTTAATGTAAGTTGTTCTTTTGTTGACAATAAGTTCTTGTTGCCAATTAAGACAACATGAACTTTCAAGTATAGATAATTAGGTGCTTGAATAGTTGAATTCTTATGAAAATGCCATTGTAGAATATTGATGTACCAAGTAGTTTCTGCCTATAAGTACCGTTCTGCAGGGCAATTGCAGAAGTAGCCTAATGCACAATTCCTCTTATCTATTTTTTAAGTTCCTCTTATCTTGTATTCTTTACTCTTCAGGATTGGATTTTTACATCTGGACCAAACCTAAGCCTATTGAATGCATTTCATTAAAAAAAACTGATAAAATCCTTAAAACAGTGTTATAATAAGATCACGTAAATGGTCATAGTCAAAAGTGAAAATACAACAGGAAATAGTGTTTAGCTTGGTGTTCCAGTTCGAGAGCTTCAAGTGAGGCATGCTGTAATAATTCCTCTTTTTTTTTTGTAGGTTGGGGTTTCTTTAGTTGTTGAGACTTTCTATTTCAAAAATGAAAATTGGCACTTTGAGGTTGAGTTTTAATGAATACACTGTTACTAAGTATTAATTTGTTCTTTTTAATTTGATAGGTATCTTTAATTTGATCATATTGTATGAGAGCTCGAATGAAATGGTGAGAGATTTCAAGGTGATATATATAATTATTATCTTGTGTAAACTTAGTTATGTTGGATTTGATTTTTAATTGATTATTTACTTTATTATGGATTTTTTTTTGGGAGGATGTACCATGTTTAAGTGTTTGATTACTTCATTGTTTGGTTTCTCCCCTCAAATATTAATAATAAATTTTTTATTATAAAAAAACTTGATGGTAAAATAAACCAAAATTTTTAATTAATTAATTTATCTTTGATATGAATGTATTTAAAGTAATATTCATTATAGGCACACTTTATATATGGAAAACTTTCATAAATATAAATCATTAGCAGAATTGAAGGATAATCCATCATTTAACATTGATAAAGATGAATGGGAAAAGTTTGCAACACAGTGGTATTCAGAGGAGTGGTATGTTTGTAAATGTCTGCCAAAATATCTTATTAATTAATGCTTTTTATTAAATTTATTTATATTTTATTATGCCCTTACATATATATTTTTTTAAATAAATTAGAAAAAAAATATGAAAATGGAACTAAAAGTCAGCACAAATGAAGATGCCACACACTTCTGGTACCATTTCATTTACTCAATGAGCTGAGATAAAGGTATAATACAAACAATTATATATTTTTTAGTTTTGTTATTTCATACATTGCTTATTTAATTATTTAACATTATGTCAATAGAAATATGAACATGACAATGATAAATGCATAACAAATATTAAAATCAAAGTGTCATTGAGAAATGTTATATATTAGGTAGCTAATTATTTTGCACCTATCTTGTAATTGTTAATGGTAATCACAAGAGTAAAAATATTATATGTTGATTTTATCATTTTTATAATAAATTTGAATTATTTTTTAAATTTATGTATTTTTATTGGGTGTTAATTATTATATAGCGCAAGAATATTGGAAAATTACCAACTAGAACAAAACTTTATTTGAAGTTCCACAAACATAAGGATGGAACACCGATATCATTCGAAGCAGCGACAATCATTGTATTTTTCTCTCTTATATCTTTTTATATGTTTCTATATTGATCAAAGAGATTACCATTAACACAAATATTATCAATATATGTATGAAAGGATTGAAGAACTTAAGGATGAAAAGGAAATAAATAGTGAAATTTCTCATGATTTGTGCCTTATTGAAGGAAATAGTTTATCAAAAGTACTTGGATCAAGAGAAATGGTCACGTTCATGGAATGGGTTTTGGAGTAACACCAAAATTGTTTAAAAATGATCACATTAATTTGGTGCAAGATCTACAAAAAGCTAATGAAGAAAAGACACATATGAAAGGAAATTTTGATACTTTACATGAGGAATATCAATTTCTCAAAGAGAAGTATGGTGAATTAAAAGGTCAGATTTTAAAATTAAAGGCTACATTATCTCATTTGGACCATGACCTTACTTCCTCACATGCAAATAAGGTATTCTCAAAATTTTTATTTTTTTATGAATTAGATTTGATAGAATATACAAGCAAATTTTATATACATTAGATTTGATGTTGTAATTACCATGTATTTTAAATAATTTATTAAACTATTTTAAGATATGCAGTGTTAATAATTTTAAATTTTATTTATATATTATTATTGTTATTTGTTAATATTATTTATGTATTTTATTCTAAAAAATTATTTACGTAAAATAATTTATTTTACGTGGGAGTTCTATTACTTGATAATGTTAAAGTTATTATTATTATTATTATTATTATTATTATTATTATTATTATTTAAGGACATTTTAGTAATTTCATAATTAAATTAAAAAAATAGAAAAGTCAAAAGCAGAAATCAGGTCAAGTCTTTTCTTCCTCTTTTTTTTTTTTTTTCTTCTTCTCTCAGTCAGCCATTGAGATCATACTGGAGCCGCCCCAACTGTCACCACTTACCACCATCACCTTCAGCCACTTCTAGTCATTGTCTGCCATCGTTAGCTTGCTAGGAAGACGCTGGAAATAGAGGAAGTCGAGAGTGAGCTTCAACAACACCAGTGAGGATTCCGACCACTGTTGGACTTCATTTTGGTCTTATTTGAATGCTCTTGCTTTGGTGAGTTCATTTCTGAGCTCTATTTGAGCTCAAAACCCTTCAATTTTTAGATATCTTCAATTTATAGTTTATGTGTTTTAGGGTTGAACTTGATATTGTTTGATTCATGAAAACTTTCTTCACAAATATTGTTTGTGGTAGCTTTAGCTTCCCAAAAATATTTTTTGTGTATTTTTTTGAATTAATTTGAATTATGGGTAATTTTTTATTATTTTAATATTAAATATTGAATTTTTTTATAATTATGTTAATTAATTATTTTTAATGGAAATTTAGTTAAATTAGTGTTAGTAATTTGAGTTAATAATTTTAGAATTATTAAAATAATTGTTGGTAAATTTATATAATTTTTGAGAATATTATTTATATTATGTGAATTTTGTATTTATGAGTTAATTGTGTAATTTTGTGGAAATTATGGTTAAATAATATGTTTTAGATGATTTTAGAATTATATAGGGTATTAAAATGATTTTTATAAATTATTTACTATTTTTAACTAATTAATACTAATTTTCAAAAATTATATTCAAATAATATATTATTTACTATTTTGGTGATTAAATGGTTTTTTAATTACTTTTAATACATATTTAAGCTATTTGAATATACAAAAGTAAATTTTTACTATTTTATGATGAATTATTGAAAAACTTGATTTTTATTAATATTATGTTATTATTTGAGATTTTATTTAATTATTGTGTAAATAAATGTATTTAGTGTTTTAATGTTTAAACATATTATATATTGGTATTTTATGGACATTTATGGAATTTAATAATTTTTAGTATATTTATTATTTTAATTATATTTTTGGTGATTTGTGAACCTCGGTTGGGGAATTGTGTAGTTCGAGGTCCTAATCCGAGGTGTTGAGCCTTGTGTGATAGAAGTGTATTTTTTTTATAGGATCGACTCTATTTTTTAGTAGAGAGATGTCCGTTTTGCAGAAAAGGTTTTGTCGAATTTTTAATAAAATTCTTATAAAACTTGACGTCGAGTCGATCCTGAAATTCTATATTTGTCTGAGTTTTGTATTCTTAGATCGAGTCTCTTTTAGAAGTATAAGTTAGAAATTTATTCTGATTGTTATTATTATTTATTTTCTAGTTGCATCGAGATCGAGGCCTATCAGACCGGCCCCATTGAGCCAGTCTCGAGGAGTGCAAATTTGTGAGTTATTATTTTATATATACACTGTATTCTAGAAAACTGCAGTAGTATTGGTTTATATCTGCAGATTGTTGTTTTAATATATGAGACTTTTCTCTGAATATTATATAAAATTATTTTTATTTTATAATATGACATTAAGTATTTATTTTATATCGATTTAATATTTTAATTTTGGTGCATTTTTATTTATTTATTGTATGTGTTTTTATTTCTAAGGCTTGCTATGGGTTCTAAATTTAAAAGAATTTTTATTTTCTAACACCGGTCATAACTTCTGATTTGGATCGTGACAAATACGAATAAGGTATTAAAAATTATTGAGTTAAATTAATTCTTTTAACATTTAATGTAGGGTCTTGCAGTATCAAATACATCTCATTCTACTAACATTGGCTTATGTGTGACTAGATATAAAAGTGAGTTTTTTGTATTATAACTCTTAATAAGGTTATTAATTAATATTTAAATTCTTTTATACTTATTATATATTTCTTGTACTCTAGTGTAGGTCACAAGATTTAGTTGAAGCTTTACTTTGGACTACTTATTCAGACTATAATTTGGCTATCTCTTTAGTATTTGGTTAGATTTTTATGTTTGACTATTTTGATCTCTAGTATGACAAGTTAAATATCTGGGTGGGTACCTAACTTTGCACTTATTTTATTTTGGATACTAAAGTTTAATCGGTTTTATTTCAAGTATCTAAAATTTAAGTTTCATTCGTGGTGACCGATGGTACAATGATGATGTAGCAGTCGGTAATAGAATATTCAAGAAATATTCGCTATGTCACCCATACCCAGTCATCAATTTTTAATAGTTAATTACAATGGTGATTACCCAACTTTGATTTTGTTTCTTTTTGGTTACCTAAGTTTGATTTTATTTCAAAAATGATACTATTACAAATTCGTAATCTTCTGAATTTTTCTTAAAAACCATTTTAATCCCTTACTATCCTTATCTTTTCAATTTAATCTAAAAATTATATAAAATGTGAAAGTTTACTTCTCTTAGGCTATGATACCACTCTGGATGAATCTGCTCTTACTAGGTAGAATCAAAATAAGTTTCAATTTTTTCTTAATTTTCTATAAATGTATAGAAAAAATGGACTTATTTAAAAAAAAGCTTTAATTCTAAATTAAAATAGTAATTATGGATTATTTAGGTACGAGAAAAAATTTTAAGTGATTGTTATAAAATTAAATAGAAGTTTATTATCTGAAAAGATACAAATTAAAAGTTTGGTAACCAAATTAAAACAAAGATAAAGTTCAGTACCCTCTTGTGAATTGGGTGCTAAAAATTGATGACCATGCATGGAAGACATGGCGAATATTTTCTTGTCGGTTGCCACTTCATCATCGCGCCACCAGGTCACTGCAGATGAGACTTAAATCAAAGTTAGGTACTTGAAATGAAACCGATTAAATTTTAATATTCAAAATGAAATAAGTGTAAAGTTGGATATCCACCCAGATATTTAATCCCTAGTATGACTATCATGTTAAGTTTTTTCAATATCATATTTTGTATAGCTAAAAGCAGTTATTTGAATTATTATTAAAATTTTTTGTTTGTTAATATTATAATGCACAAAATGGTAAGGGATAATTACTGTGTGTCCCTGTATTTTGACCTATTACACTACTTTTTTCCGAATATTTAAAAAAAATATTTATTCATCTCTGACATTTGCAACAGTTAACACTCATTAGTCTTTCTTTAAAGATAAAATAGTACACGATTTTGCAAATGTTAAGGATAAATAAATATTTTTTCAAATGTCAGGGATAAAATAGTGTAATAGATCAAAATACGGGAGCACACAGTAATTATCCCAAATGTTAATAATAATTATACATTTTATAAGAAGACTATTCACATATAATTAATTTATAACTATAGTAAAAAATAACAACATTTGAATATGTATATATTTTGAAGTGATATTTATGAATTGAAAATTATCATCACAATAATATATTCTAATTAAAATTATCTTGCAATATTTAAAATTAATATAATAATAATATATTTTTTTTGTAATGGATGATAAATGTTGTTATAACAGAATATAAAGTAACAATTATAATTGTTTTTAAGTAACACTTAACAAATATTGCTATATAGCTATTGAGGAATAGTTTAAAAATGTTGCAACAAACCATTATAAATAAATCATATGTAGTTTTTCATCATTTTATAAATGTTACTTTCAATGACTTAAAAATGCATTTTAAATGTCAATATGAAGCCTTAAAATGACGGTTGTGCTTTTTTAAATGACATTTTACAAATGTCATAACATAAGGACAAAGCAATATTTTACAAATGCTGTAACAAACCACTATAAATGAATTGTACATAGTTTTTTTTGTCTTTTTATAAATGTCACTTTAAATGATTAAAATATTACATGTAAAATGTCAATAAAGTCTTGAAATGACGATTGTGATTTTTCTTTAAATGACATTTAACACATATTGCTCTAAAACTTTACATCAATATTTTATAAACGTTACAATAAACAACAATAAATGAATTGTATGTAGTTTTTTTGTCATTTTTAAAATGTTGCTTCAAAGGATTAGAATTGATATTTGAAACATGTCATAATAAATGGTGCTATAAATGATGGTTAAAAGTATATACCAACATTTAGAAAAAATGTGGTTTTAATATGTAACGACACTCTCGAATAAGTGACACTTGCAAAAAATGTTGGTATAAGTCTAAAATGATATTTTTTAAATTTTTAACAACATTTCATCATTGTCACTATAAACCATTTTTCTTGTAGTGAGTTTACTCTCAAAATCTTTAACCCAAGCCGCCTCTAGTTCCTATCTTCAGCCTCTCAAATCTCCCTCTTCTTTGTTTAACCCTAGCTGCTCTTTGTTTCTCTTAACCTCTCTAACCTCTCATCTCACTTCCATTTCATTTTTTCAAACTCTCATCTCGCTATAACTCCTACTGCTTTATATGTGTTCTCATATTCTTTATTTCTAAAGATTTAAAGATCATTTGAGATTAATAAATCACTGATCTCATATATGTGTTGTCATTCCTCTAATAATTTGGGATCAATAGATCATTGATTTGTGTTCTATCTCATTTTCTTTACTTTGATTCATGTAAGTTGAGTGATCTCACTATGTTGTGTTCTCATTTTTTTTTGTTATTTTCATTTATAGATCTTTACGATTATTTGATAGCTTAAATCATAGATCATTTGAGATCTGAAGGTGGAAGCTCTATATTATTTGTTTGATTTGTGAATGGTGGAAGCTATCTTTTGAGATCTCGATGATATAAAATCTTTGCTACAAATCAAAGCTTTGTAAATTGTAACAGAGGTAATTTTATTAAATTTAAAGAATATTTTTAAGATCTAGAAAAAAATTATTTTTTACTTATTTTATTTTAAGATCTTGAAAAAATATACTTTTTGCATTTTTTTAAGATTTGGAAAAGTTATATTATTTTTAAACTTTTATACACTCTATGAACATATGTTAAAGACTTAAAGTTATAAATTTATTTTTTACTTATTTTATTTTAAGATCTTGAAAAAATATATTTCTTGTTAATTATATTTAAGCATTTGGAAAAAAATATATTATTTTTAAATTTTTTTACAGTTTGTGATTATGTAAACATGTCTTAAAGTTATTAATTTGATGTGTTTTTCTATTTTGTGAATATGTGGTTTATAATGTGTTTTAAAACTCTACAAATTTGTGCTTGATTTTATATGTTTTCCTTATAAATTTAATATGTTATGAAGCTTTATGAATTTATGTGTTTATTTAATATGTTTTCATATAAATTTATATGGTTAAATTCTAAAGTTTATAAATTTGTGCTTGATTTGTAATATATGTTTTTGCTTTTACTCGATTTCTAATACTTATGTGTTGGGTTTGACCTAGATGAATAATGTTGGTGGTAGTGGTGGTATCACTACCAACAATAATATTACTGCTGGTAGTGGTGGTACTCAAATAGACAAAGTCCTACAGACAGTAGAAGCTTTTAAAAATTATGAGCAACCACAAGCAGCTAAAAAAGCAAAGAAAAGAAAAGAGCTTGAACACAGATCATCAGTCTGGGAACACTTTGATGAGACAAAAGATGCAGTAGGAGTTGTGAATTAAGTGAGGTGCATTTATTGTGCTAAGGTACTTTATTGTCACTCTAAGAAACATGGCACATCATTTATTAGGAATTATGTTTTTACTTGTTTAAAAATCCCTCGTAATAAAAATACTAGACAGAAACTATTAACATTTCAACCTACTTCTGATAAGGTGGAAGTTGAAAGCAAAGAAACCCTAGGATCTATAGGAACTTGGAAATTTGATCAAAAGGCAATTAGAAAGTCTCTTGCACATATGATAATTGTAGATGAGTTACCTTTTAAATTTGTGCAAAGGGAGGGGTTTAAGAAATTCTTATGTCTTGCATGTTTGAGGTTTAAATTGCCATCTTGATATGCTTTGACTAGGGACTACTTTGATGTGTTCTTACATGAGAGACAATCTTTAAAGAATTCCTTTAGAAATCATTATCAAAGGGTGAGCATTACAACTAATGCATGGACATCTATTCAATGAATCAATTATATGTGCATAACTGCTTACTTTATAAATGATCAATGTAAGCTACATAAGAAAGTTATCTCATTTGTGCTTGTTACATCTCACAAAGGTGAGTATATTGCAAAAGCTTTAGATAGTTATTTGCTTGAGTGGGGGCTGAGAAACATATTCACTATAACTTGAGATAATGCCTTATCTAATGATACATCCATGAGGTATTTTAAAAAGAAAGTCTTAGGTTAGGGTGTTAGTGTAGTTGGATGTAAATATTTGCATAAGAGATGCATTGCTCATATTTTGAACCTGATTGTGTAAGATGGTTCAAAAGATGTTAGTGAGGTTGTTAACAAGGTTAGAGAATGTGTTAGATATATCAGAAACTCACTAGCAAGACTTAGAAAATTTAAAGAATTTACTGAGTTAGTTAGCATTGAATGTAAATCATGTCTTTCTCTTGATGTTCCAATAAGGTGGAATTCCACCTATTTAATGCTAAAAATTACTTATATTTATGAAAAAGCTTTTGCAAGTTTAATGAATAAGAGTCATCATTAATATTATATTTGAAAGATTCTGTGCCTAATTACTTTGATAAGTTTTTTGTGAACAAAATGGTTGATTTGCTGAAACACTTTTATGACATTACTATAAGAATTTCTAGTTCTTATTATGTGACTTCCAATACCTTATTTTATGAAATTTCTGATTTATACTGCATCTTGAATGAGTATAATCTTTTTAGTGACTTGAATGTCAAAATAATTGGCTTGAATATACTTCACAAGTTTAACAAATATTGGGGTAATCCTAATAAGATGAATAATTTGATTTTTATCTCTCATGAATTGGATCCTCGAGACAAACTTGAGTACATGTCATATTCTCTGTGTCAAATGTATGGACCTATTGTTAGTGAAAGCTTGTCTCAATATATGAAAAACATTCTCTATGAATTGTTCGTTGATTTATGTAGATGTCTATGCTCAAACTAATTCATGTTCTCAATAATCTACTTCTCAATCTTCTATTTCTGCTTTTATAAATTTTGTGAAACCTGTTTCCCTATTAAAAGCAAGATTTAAGCAATATAAAATTGTTCATGGAATTGGTGGAAGCAAAATGTTTGATCTTGAAATATACTTAACTGAGTAAGTGTTAGAAGAAGAGAGGGAATTAGATATATTGAGATGGTAGAAATTAAATTTTAAAAGGTTCCCTATACTCTCTAGAATGACTTGGGATACTTTAATTATTCCCATCTTAACTGTTGTTTCAAAATCTACTGTTAGCATTGGTAGTAAAGTGCTTGATGCTTTTATAAGTTCATTAACTCCTAGGATTATAGAAGCTTTAATTTATTCACAAGATTGGCTTAGAGTTAGTAAAGATGATATTTCAGTTGAGGAGGAACTCATTGAACTTGACACTTTTGAAAATGACAAGTATTTAATCTGTTATTTTATTTTATATGTGTTAATTGTTTGCTAATTATAGACCAATTATATATTTTATGCTTTTCTAGATCTCCCACCTGCGGGTGTTGGTCGATAAAAAACACCAACATCAGATGTCATCTGATATAACTTTATTGGCAGTCCCCTTAGTCCTATATGCATATATTGGCAATAAATTCATTTAATCCCTATTTTTTATATTCTTTATTAATCTTATTTCTTTCAATTCTTATTTCAGGTTTTGATGATACTATCTTCCACTATGAGTAGAAGAATAAGTGGGTCCATTATGTTGGGTGGCATGTTAATGCAGTAAGAAAATATTGTTGCATTCTTGAAAATTCTGAGCTTTTGATGCATGCATTCCTCCTTGCATTAATATCTGTTGCCTATTTTGCTTGCATTAGCATATGCATACATTCATTATTGGTTGGTGCAATGACGAATGCTTCCATTTAGTTTTATGACAAAAAGATCACTTGTACTGCAAATTTTTTAGGGCATTTTATTGCAACCAAAAATTATAGTCGAGGTTCTTATATGAATTACAAAACGAAATTGAGTATCAGCCAAGTTAATTTTAATATTTAATTCACTGCATTTCTTACAAAATCTGAGTATCAACCAATTTAATGTAAATGATTCTAATTACTTTTTTTTTGCTACATTTCATATATTAAACCTAATAAGTGTAATTGAAAATGTAATTTGGGCTATCCTATTACAAGTTTTTGGACCATTTTGTATATATATATATATATATATATATATATATATATATATATATATATATATATATATATATATATATATTCATTTAATTTTAATAAAAATTTAATAAAAAACAAAATATTATTATAATATTAAATAATTTGTTATATTAATTATTATATTAATTAATTAAATTTAAATTTGATATAAATTTAATAAAATTATATTAATAAAATATTAATAAAACCTAAACCTGTGGGTAATCCGAACCATCGGCTAATTATAGTAAATGGTTTCGGTTCGGTCTCTTGTTAATACATATCTGAACCCGCTTGGATATCCATTTTCTACCCCCAATCCCACCTGACCTGCCTGCTGAACACTTATACTCATAGCATGTACTTATCCCGCGTTGCATAGATCCTTGAGTGAGGAGATGTAATGGAGGTATATAGTTATAAGAGCCGAAACCTTTTCACCCAAGACTCAGCTCATGTAGTGACCTAGTAACTTCCCTTAGATTTTTTCTAAAATGCATGTGTTTGATGTCATATAGTAGTTCTCTCTATAAAGCCTAAGCCCATTAGAAAAATGGACTATTTCAGGTTGGGCTTTTCATTCCCACTATGGTTTACTATATTGGGCTTTTGTTTTATTTAGAGAAATTGCTACTTGTTTACTAATATCGCTTAGAGAGATTTCTTTTGCATGTCAATTTTGTTATCCCCTAATGATAATAATAACCTAGATAAAAAATCTTAGGAAAAAAGACTCGCCATTGAACATGTGTATGGGAGAAATATGCTTGAGAGGTTTTGCTATGTGATTTGCTTATGTATGTAAATAAATAATTGTACATAATTTTGCATTTCATGCATATATGACATTCATTGTAATTTTAAAAAATGCATTTTTCATAGCCATAAGCCTCTTCTTGTTTGAAAGTAGATCAAAAGTAAATTTGGCCCACCAATATCAAGGATCCAATCAAATCATTGAGACCATTCATAAGGGAGTAGAATGTCATGAACCTTTAATTTTGATGTTGAATTTTTTAAGCAAGAGCTTTTGAAAGAAATCAGGGATGACACACGATAAATGATTAGAGACATGATTATTGAGATAGTAAGGAAGATGCCCATTGATAAAGAAGACTTTAAAACTAGGACTATTATTGGCAAGCCATTCAAAGAAAAATTAAAAGCTATAAGAGATACAACTAAGTCAGAGTAGGTGAAAGACATGAAAATGTAGATAGATCAACTGTAGACTATAATGAAAAATAACAGATTTAGCCATGAATTTATTGATTTGGAGCTATATTTGGAGGAAGAATATTCATTGCCCTCGAAATACAAATTCTTAAATATGAAAAAATACTTTGGCACTGATGATCTTCATTTACACCTAAAGCAATACATTATATATATGAAGGACATTAGGTTGTCTAAGGTTCAAATTGTCAAAAAATTTTCATTATCCTTAGAAGGAGCTGCTATCAAGTGTTATTACACTCTGGATGCACATGTTTAGTAGGACTAGAAGGAGCTACATTAAGCCTTTATAAAAAAATATAGGTTGAACTCTCAATTTGAGGTCTCCCTTCAAGAGCTACAAAATACAACTCAAAGACATGATGAATCTTTCATGGGCATAAGTTGGCCTAGATGAAACATAGACCCATAGAGTGAATTGATTATGGCCATAGAAGCATGCATTCCACTTTTGACCGACAAATTGAAGAACATGGGCATAAGGGACTTCAAAGAGTTGTACTATTTTAGAGTACAAATTGAAGTTGACTTGAATTTGAACACTCATGAATAATTATAGTTAATTGTGGTTATAATGGTTTATAACAACATTTTATTACAATAATTTTTCTTTATGCCAATAAATGTGTGATTGTTTGATTTATATGATTATGAATTTATTATGATTGTGCACGCAATCTTATGCTTGAATAAGAGAGAGGTTCAAAAGAACAAGAAAAAAAGAAAAAATATCACATAAAATGAGAGGGTTAAATGTCATAATTGACTTTTAACTTTCTCTTAAGCACTTTTAACCTTAGTCTTTTTTCTTTATGCGAGATTTGTATGCACTAAATGAAGAGGAAAAATGAAAATAAAAAAGGAATAAGAGGAAAGAAAGAAAGAAAATATTTATTTATGCCACCCATATTTGAAAAGGCCATTCCTATCTAATCCTTCAAAATTCCTTATAACCCTTAATGATGACAAACTCAAAATTCTAAAATAAAATTCTCACTGATTGTGAGCTAAAAAATAGTTGCCTTGCAAAGGCTGATCAATAACAAGTATAATATAGCATGCCTAATTATAATAAAGGAGTAATAATGTAAAATAGACATAATTGACATAATGTTAGCACATGAAGTGTCAGACATGGACTTTACAATAATTAGCAGTGTGAGTGGCATTGACGTCCAATAATCAGTAACAAAAGCATCAAGTGATCAATAACTACAGTGGCAACATGGACATCGAGCATAACAAACGAATGGTCAATCATAATTATGAATTTGCAACCACCTAATTAGGCTGAAAACTCTTAAAATGGAGTGGCCTATTCAAATGAGGGAAAATAAAAAAATAAAAGACTCAACTGGGTTTAAAAACTCTTAAAAAGGAAGCAACCTAGGCAAAAGAAGGAATATAAAATAAAATTAGTTGCATTTTTAATTTGAGGAGCAATTTTTAAGGTCATAAAATCTCTTTATAATTGTATAACCCTTAAGAGTGATAAAGTCTTTCTTCTAATTCTTAACTTGCGGAGCATACAAATTGCCTTTTTTACACTTGGAATCAAGCATAATAGTCCTAAAACAGTAAGACATTCTTAGAGAGCAACCAAAAACAGGGGGTAGTTATTGTTTTCATCATCCCAATTTGATTATGAGGGGGTATCAATTTCTATTCCATCTGATAATACTGGTCTCAATGGCAGTCTTTGAAAGAATCAACTTTTGAACTCAGATTCTTTGATAGAATGAGGGCTAGTTTCCAAAAATTAGCTATAAACAGAAAGGCATTTGGTTAAGTCATTCATGATTTTTTATTTTTAGACTATTAGCTCATGCATACATGAAATTTTTTACAAAAATTATTTTCACATCTCATACATGTGCGCAGTTGAATAATGCATATTTTCCATAAATATTACACACACAATATGAGATTATATTATTAAATCATTGTTGAAAGCTTTCAAAGATCACAATCATGCATACATCAATTTTAAACTTTATGAATGTGTTCCAAGAGTGAGTTAACTCTAATGCGTAGGATGCAGTCCTACTACAATGATTTGTCTAACGCCCATGAGGCTACATGACTTGTTTAGACAAACCCTACCTAACATCCTAAAAGCTATATTTGTCATATTTAACTGACCTTGCTTGGCAGCTAAAGGCTATATGGCACATTTTGATTGACCTTGCATGATGCTCGTAAGGCTACATAGCTTATTCTGGTTGACCTTGTCTGATGCCCGTAAGGCTATATAAATTGATTGGATAGACCCTGCCTATCTTCCTAGAGGCTATATGGCACATTTTAGTTAACCTCACTTGAAGCCAAAGTGGCTATAAGAGTCCCATATAGTATGATGAGATTAATATATCAGTATTTTAATTCTTGAGTTGTACCCCGAGGCTAACAGTGTATAAGATGTAGTTTGATTATTGAAGTATTAGTATTTCACCTCTCGGGTTATTCCCCAAGGTCAACGGTGCATAAGATGTAGTTTGCTAATCTAAGTATCAGTATTTCACACTTGGGTTATACCCCAAGGTCGACGGTGCATAAGACATAGTTTGTTGATCGAAGTATTAATATTTCATCTCTCGAGTTGTACCCCGAGGTCGATAGTGCATAAGATATTATTTGCTAATCAAAGTATCAATATTTTACCTCTCGGGTTGTACTCCAAGGTCGATTGTGCAAAAAATGAAATTTGTTGATTGAAGTATCAGAATTTCACCTCTCAGATTGTGCCTTGAAATCGAAGGTGCAAAGATAAAAAATTTAATTATTTATCTTTTTCATTGTTTGCATCTTTGCTTTTTCATAAATCTTATTTCATTGTTTACATTTCAATTTTTTAAAATGTAAGGGGGCAAACTGTTGACACTTAATTTTGGCCCACCCGAAACAAGAGAAAATCCAATGATGAAAAACTTAAATAATGAGCCCACTGAAGTAATGGCCCAAAAAAAAAGAAAGAAAAGAGTTTAAACTCAATTTATTTTAAAATGAGCTTTAGGCCAAAGGAATAAAATTAATTAAAAAAAAAGTTAAAAGTTTTTTAACATTAAAAAAGGAGAGAGTGAAGGAGGTGATTAATTGGAAGTAGGGAGATTTTTGATAGAAAAACACAGAGAGTGGGAAAGATTTTTAAGAGGAAGTTGAGAGAATAGGGGAAGTGGAGGAAAGGAAAAAGAAAAAGGGGGGAAGTGAGTTTTAAAAGGAAAAAAAAAAGAAGAAGAAGAGGGGGGAGGCTCTAAAAAAAACAACACAGAGAGGAAAAACAAATTGGAGAGCAAAAGGATTTTTTTTTTGTTTTTTTTTGAATTAACAATTAACCAAAATCAAAATAATGATATCAAATGTCATTACTAAAGCTTCTCTTAATAGGATAGTGATATGAGGGTAAATATTTTTGTTCCTAACTGATTTATTTTATTTGATTGATTTTTTCTTTACTTCTTTTAATTCTCAGTTTTCTTATTTTCATTTTTATATTCGTTTCAAATTTTTGTTAAACAAATATTAATTTTGTTCAAAATACATAGGGAGGAAACAGGTGCCTTCTGCCGAAAAGATACCTACACCTACTTCTCTCCATTTTCCTTTTATTACAATACCTACGACTGCTTCCCTCCACTTTTCTTTTATTTTTTATTGAATTTTAATTTAAAAGGCAGTGCAACAGTGCATGGTATGCATTGTGCTGCCCTTGTATGGCAATAGTGCAATGCACTGTGCTTATGCCCTTGTTCATTTTTGTACCTTTGTTCTTTTTTATTTGGCCAAACGCTCAAATTACCCCTCAACATTTTACTATAATTACAGATTGGACACAAAAAAATTTTTTGAGTCAAATTGGAACTTCATGTGAGGAAATTTTTTTCATATTGGACCTTTACAAGTACAATTAAGTTGTATAACTTTTTTTTTATTACAATTAAGTCCTATAGATTAATAAAAAATTAATTTTAAGGGTTACAAACAAACAAAAATGATCAATTTTTAAAAAAATATATATTTAACATAATTATAAAGTTTAAAAGTTTTTAAACCTATAAAATATATATATTTTTAAATTTTTTCTTGAATTTTAAAAACTTTACAATTAAGTGATATATATTTTACATAAATGACCAATTTTATTCATTAATATAAATATCAAATTGATAATTAACCCAAAAATTTAATTTTAATGGTTGAATAAAAAATTCTTAAATTTATAATTTTAACCTACATAATAATTTTAAGCTTACACAATAATTGATAAATAATTTTTTTTATTGAATTGTTAAAATTAAATTTTAGATCAAAATAAGAGATGACAGTTTTAAGAATTTATAACATTAAGAGGTAATGTTTAGTCTACTTAAAAAAAAAGAAAAAATATATTGAGAGATAATGTTTTACGGTAAATGCGTACACAAATATAATATGTAAATTAAACTAATTTTACATGTTTATGCATTTGTTTCTTCTAGTATCATTGGTAGTAATTCACTCACCATTATAATATTCCTAGAGATGACTAATTATTGTGTAGATTTAAAAAATTTAAAAACATTAATGAAATTTAAGAATTTTTTATTTAACCATTAAATTTAAATTTTTAGGTTATTTATCAATTTGCTATTTAATATTCATTTTTAAAATTGGTCATTTATTTGAAATATATATTACTTAATTGTAAAGTTTTAAAAATTCAAGAAAAAATTAAAAAATATATTTTATAGGTTTAAAAGCTTTTAAAACTTTATAATTATGTTATATATATTTTTTAAAAAAATTAATCATTTTTGTTTGTTAGTAAACCTTAAAATTAATTTTTTTATTAATTTATAGGACTTAATTATAATAAAAAAAAGTTACGTGACTTAATTGCCCTTGTAAAGGTCCAATATGAAAAAAATTTATACACGTGAAGTTTTAATTTGACTTAAAAGTTTTTTTTATGGCTAATATGTAATTAAGGTAAAACATTGCGGGGCAATTTGAGCGTTTGACCTTTTATTTTATTTTATTTTATTTTCTTTTATTTTAAGTTATTTTATTTTGTTTATTCATAATGTCTAATTTTTTATTTATCATTTACTGTTATTTCATTATTTTATGATTGTTATTCTTTTTATCATATTCTATCATTTTGTGTAATTTGTATTGTGTTTTTTTTATTCTATTCTATTTTATTTATTTAATTATTTTATTGTGTTGTTGAAATTAATGTTTGTTTATTCATATTTTATTTATATCATTGTGTTATATTTTTTCTAGTTATTAACTTTTTCTTGCTTGTTATTTTCCTATAATAATTTATTTGTTTATTTCTATTTACTATCAATTAATGATGATTATATGAATTAGAGGTATGTAAATTAAATAATTATTCGTCCTTTAATTAATTTAATAAAGTTAGGTTATTTAATGTTGTTAGATATTTGAGTTGATTTTAGTTTTTAGTTTTAGTTTCAAGAAATTATTTTAATAAATTTAGTAAATAGAATATTGAAATTATTAATTATAGGGAAAAGTGATTGGTAGAATTTTGTATATAGAATTAATTTATTTTTTTATTGTTATTTTTATTTTATTTTGTGGAACTAATTTCATCATTTTCTTGTAGGTTTTTTTTTCTTTTCTTTCTTTTGGAGAACTAATTTAATTTTTAGTTTCAAAGCATTTTGTCTACTGTGTAAATTAATTAATTGATTAATTTTAGGTTTAATTTAGTATTTATTTATTTCTTTCTTTTTGTGTGTGAAAAAAGGTTGTAACTCATTTCTCCTCCCTCCTTTCTTTACATGCATATTTATATTTTTAATTATTTATTTTCTAATTGCTTGCATGAATAAGGGTTGTAATTCTTTTCTCCTTTCCCCCTTATTTGCATGCACATTTATTTGGATTTTTATGTTAATTATTTATTTTGTTTTGTTTTGTGGATAAATATATTGTGATGTGTTGTAAATCACATCAAAATTGCATGTAATTGGAATTAATCCAAAACTTGGGCTAAACTATAAAATTGGAAATTTGTTTGGAGGAAATTGCAATTCCTATGTAAATAGGGAAATAATTAAATAATTAAAAGTAATAAAATAAAAAATACAAATGGACACCAACTATAAGGTTGGATAGGCATCCTAAAAGTTCATACCCACTTTCCGAACACAATCTACTGGGAGCTCTTTGTGAAATCTAGTTGTTGTAAAGTGTGTCCCGGATTTCATCTAGGTGGTGACTTTTATCTCTGATATGGGTTTAAAACTTATGTTGTATTTTTTAATGAGCCCTTAGCTCACATGATGCGGTGGTTGAGTGCACGTTGAACTTTGTTGCCTATACGTAGTATCACGTGACTATCACGACCCAAAACAGGGGCCATGACCGGCGCTAGGGAATGAGAATTCTTTCGAATCCGGAACCCGTAGCAAGCCTAAAAATAAAATAAAACATGCCATAATAATAATAACAATATCAAATGCAGCGGAAATTAAAATCATAAATATCACAATAGTATTTTCACCAATTGGATTTAAATTAAATCTCATCTCATATATATATAAGCTCTTTTAATACAAATCCAGTTCAAATAATACAATATCTCACATAAATAAAATACATAAAATTCCATAATTAATTTACAATTACTGCAGTGTCTAGATTATAAAAATAAGACTCAAGTAAGCAATTTACACAAAGAAGCCGGAGCGGAAGAAATTCGGCGTACAGGCCTGCTACTGAGGTCTGAAGATGTTGACTCTCCTGAAAAATTGTCAATGGAGGGGAGTCAGACCTCACTGAGTGAATTACTATAATATATATACATACACACTAAATGACAATGCATATAATCAACAGTATATATATATATAGTATGTATATATACAGGCAAATACACACAGATGCAATAAAATCATTTTATATATATTTTATTGAAAATCATCTTTTATGAAGGATCAAATAGAACCCTAGAATATCGCAACCTCGAAAATAGTGTTAGACAACAGGCTCACTTAATCCAAATATATCCACTTAATCCATTTAGACAATAGACTGGCCCCAAGATACTAAGTCAACCAAGCTCCAGCAGTCTGACTGCCAGTGTGATTGGCCCCGAGACACTTGGTCAACTGAGCTCCAGCAATCACACCCAAATCACATCTCACACATCAAATAATCATAATCAATCAATATCCATAAATAGGTTAGTAATATAGCCTAAATACTATAGGCGTACCGGTACGTACTCGGTCCTAGTGCTGCCCACTAGGTAGCACGTTCTATCGATATCCTTCATTAATAAATATAAAACATCCATTCACAAATAAATGATGTATGAAATTAAATAAAATAACAATATAAACCATATATATACTGAAAATATACCAAAAGTAAATCAAGTATATTTCGAGTATATATACGTCAAATAAATCTAATTAAACCATAAATTAAGCTCGAAATATATTTAAAAATATTTTAAATATAATTTATTTATAAAACATGCATATAATTTAATATATACCAAAAATATACTTAAATACAAATCACGTTATTTATGCATATTTAGTCAAAATGAAACATGTATTTCTAAAATCATGCATCCTAAAGCACATATATATAAAATAGTAACTCACCCTAGTGCGCTCCACGAGATGGGTCCGACGGGCCTGGTCCACTAGCCCTCGGTCTCGGCACAACTAAAAAAATAATAAATAACTGACATTAGAATAAACCTAACAGAAATCCTAGAATTCGATTTAGAGTATTAAACACAGAATTGAGATTAGGGTTCGACCGGACATCACGTTTTACGAGAATTCTACCAAAAATTTGGTAGAACCTCCCCTGTAAAACGGACATCTCTCTACTGAAAGAGTAGAGCCGACCCTGCAAAGAAACACACTTCGAAAAATAAGCTCAACACTCAACCACAACCCCTCGGTCGGACTCCAGACTACAATTACCGACCGGGGTCCACAAACACAGAATAATTCAGGAAATACCAAAAATACTCTTATATCATAGAAATTCATTTTATAAGTAGAAATTACATAATTAACCTTAAAACACTATAAAAACCGATAAAACTCATTTTATTAGAAAAATTGTATTTTATATATATAATTGAAAATAATTCACGAAAAATAGTTTTAATTGGTTAAAAATACCAAATAATTTTTAGAAATCATTTTTCTACCTTAAATAACTATTAAAACCAATTAAATTACATTTTTAGCCAATTTAGGGTAAAATTACCAAAATACCCCTATATATATAAATATATTAAAATTACTTCAAAAATTCACCAAAAATTATACAATTAACCAAAATTAATTTTCTCAACATATTTATCAATAATATCAATAATTAAACTCAATTAATCAATTAATTTCAATTAAAAACATAATTAACCCTAATTTCCCAAATTTACATAAACTTCAATAATTCAAAATAAATACATAGAAATTCATAAAAATTCCAAATAAATTCCTATAATTCATTTAAACACCTAATTTAACCATAAAACACAATTTCACAATTTAAATAATTAATTTCCGAAAATTAGAAAATAATATTAAAATATTCAAAAATACCCAAAAATCAAAATAATCTCCAAAAATTCCAAAAAAATTCATACATGTAGATTAATCTAATAGGAACAACATTTGTGAAGGGATTTTTCATGAATCAATCAATTCAAAGCTCAAAAAAATTAAAAACCCTAATATGGCCGAAATGGAAAATTTGAAATGTAAGCAAATCAAGACCATTTCAGCTCAAACCAAAGCTAGAATCACACTCACTGGAGCTCAAGGAGAAGAAAGAGATTGGCGATGTCGAAAATGGTGGTCGGAATCGCGAGGTGAGAAGAAATGGAGCTTTCGGTCGGAAATGGAGAAAAGGGACAAGCCGGCGCCGGGGAAGAAGGCTGGGGGCGGCAGAGCAGCTGGAGAAGACAGCGACACGCAGGGGAGGCACTCTGACGGTCGGTGATCGGAGTAGCAGCGGTGAGGGGAAGGGGTCGCGCACGGGAAGAAGAAGAAGAAGAAGAAGAAAAGAAAAGAAAAAGAAAAGAAAAGAAAAGAGAAAGAAAAGAAAAAAGAAAAAGAAAAAAAAAGAAAAATAATAAAAAAATAATTTTAATAAAATATTTGAAAAAAATACACCCACACACTTAATATTTAATATTTTAAAATTTAATATTAATTAAAAATAATTAAATAACACATAAACAAATAATTAATTAATAAAATATTAGGATAATATACTAAACCCTGATTAAATAAATATATACACACATAGGCTCTATTTAGTAATTTAAAAATACGTATGAGTTCATGCAAGTCTGAAAATATATTTAATATAATTAATAATAAATTAGTTACGTGAAAATTTTTTCGAAAATGTAAGTCTTGGAAAAATTTTACGTAAAGTACTGTAAATAAGACACAGTAATTAAAATAGGTTTTAAATACTTATCAACCTCGTAAAAATATCATAATATATATATGGAAATTATTAACACTGCATATCCCGGTACAGTGTAAAAATATTTAAAAACATAGGATATTACAGTGACATTATAGTCAGTGTGAGAAAATAACACGCGCTCCATTTGTTGGATAACTATGTAGAAAATGGTTTATGAATAATGTTTTGGACTAATACATAAATGAGTCATTCAACTTATGACACAAGATCAAATAGGTTCAATTTAAACTTCTTCAACAAATAGGGCCAATTTTTTTATTTAAAGGCCAAATAAACCCAAAAATTTTGTCAAATTAAGCACATATAATACACTTTCTCAAATATAGAAAAGTGAGATATATATTTTATTAATAAAACTTTACCCATCAATTTTTACATGTTTTCTCATATATAAAAAAATAAAATAATTTATTTTTAAATAAAAAATTAAATAAAAAACTAGTTTACAAAAGACACAATACATATAAAAAGACACTAATAACCTTCTAGAGCGTTGTAGTTTTGCTAACCCAGTTATCCAATCTATTATAAATGTTATTTTTTTAATATTCAATAAATTAGGATTAAAAAATTAATTTTTATTGAGAGTTTAATTATCACGTGTCTCATGAGTGTATAATGGGGTTTTTTTGATATTAAAAATAGAAATATTGATTCTATTTGTTGAAAAAGTTTAAATTTGACTTATTTGATCCCGTGTCATGAGTTGAAATGTATTAGTTCATAATATTTTTAGTGAGGTGTGTAAATGACAAAAATATAAATATAGGTGTTAAAAGTGACAAAAATTATCAAGTTTTGGAGGCTGCATATGTATAATGGTGCTTGAAAATGGATTTTGTCGGGAAAAAAAAAAATTTAGCATTCATATGATTAAATAATTGGTCGCAAATGAAAATTAGACATAAATTATTTGGGCGGAGAGGTGGGGTCCACATATTTATAGCCTATAGGCGTAACTTGCAACTAACTATCACTTCCTCCTTGTCCTTGTCCTCAATTGAGAGTTGAGACACGCTTTTTTGTAGTATTCTATAAAAGCTATTTCCTTTTTGATTTTTTTTTTCATCATCTGCAGCATCTTCAATGGCATCTTCTGACTCTCGCCTTCATCTAACTTTCATCCCCATCCTCATCCTCATCCTCCTCCTCCTTGCAACGCCGTCGTTTAGCTTGTTGGAGGCGCAGAGAGAGTTCGATTATTTCAAATTGGCTCTTCAATGGCCTGGCACTTATTGCCAACGTACTCGCCATTGCTGCTCTTCTAATGCCTGTTGCCGCCGGTAGTAATGGCCATTTTTTTTTCCTTTTTTTTCCCCCTATTCTGCTTAATTGAATTGCTCGGGTCTATAGACATATGCATTGCTTTTGAACTGGGTTTTCGTTTCTTGCTTGCAGTTACTTCTGTTCTGTTGCTGTTATTATCTAATTCTAATGTGTTTTAAAGCAAAATCTGTTTCTAATTTAATTTTTTTGACAGTTCAAATGCTCCAGCTGAATTTACGATCCGTAAGTATTGAAATCATCAGTTTTTTTACTATATTCTTATTATTTTTAGTCAACTGAATTGGGCATTTGAGTGGATATGCAGTAGTTTTTTTTTTTTTTTTCCCACAAAATATGGAGTTTTATTTATTTATTTATTTTTGCAAGTTATTGTCGTTCGTATCAATGTCATAGATTACCGTATAAAAAAGTTTGCATCTTTTATTAACTCTACTTTGTACTGCAGATGGGTTGTGGCCTGACTATAATGATGGAACCTGGCCTGCTTGTTGTAGACGATCCAATTTTGATGAAAAAGAGGTCTGTCTTTTCTCCACCCTTATCGCTGATTTTTGTTTATGTTGTTTTCATTTTTAATCTGATATTGTAGTCTGCATATGGGTCTGCAGCATTTTGGTGGAGTTTTAAATAGTAGGAAAAGTTATCGCAGAAAGAATCAATTTGAGTATGTGGGTTGTGTTGGGAACAGAAAATAGTTCTTTTAGTGGTAAAATTACTGACAAATTTTGGTGGTGTTCTATTTTATGCATGTCGCTAACTCTGTGAGAGCAGAAAACTTGCATAGTGTCGTTAATTATGTAATGGTTGATGTGAAATATTTTGAATTGGTGTGTTTGATTGTACTCTGGTTGCCCTCAGATATTTCGAAAGCTAGTTGGGTTCTGTGTTTTTGTTAGCTGCAACTTCAATAGTAGTTATGTAATGTACCTTAGAAAATTTAATTTGATAACATGTAGATTGCAACATTACACGAAGCTTTGGAGAAATATTGGCCGTCTTTAAGTTGCGGGTCATCATCAACTTGTCATGGTACAAAAGGATCATTTTGGGCACATGAGGTGGTTATCCACTGTACAAACTGTTTGTTGTTAAACAACCCTTTACCATGATTCAGTACTAACATGCTTTGCGTTCTATGTTTGATGACGGCTGGATGGGGAAATCCATATTGGCAGTGGGGTAAATTTCTTCAACTTTCTATTGCATGATATAATTTACTTGTATAGTTTACCTCCTGGATTTTCTTCTGGGAGTAAACTGATGGGAAACAATAACAGCTTCCCTTAAGCACCTTCCTATAAGGATAGAAAAATTCGCTATATTTTGGATATATGACATCTGATTGAAAACATGAAAAGCGATTTCCGATTCTAGTGTCTCTGCTCTTCTGTTACAGGATAAGTAGATTATCAAACCATATTTACTTTAGAGTCTATGTTAATTCTGACTTTGTTGGACAAAAAAATTATAGGGCTAAGTTTATTTAACAAGTATATGTATATTGTTGGAACTTTGTCAAACAAAACTAAAATTATGGAAGGGCAGATTTCATGTGTTATCTTTAATAGTCAGATAACAATATTTCCGGCAAAATGGTGGGTCCCATTTGGCTACCATTTGTAATAAGAAAAAAATGTTGTGCTTAAGTTGTGTTCCCTCATGAAAATTGTGATTGAACTTCAATGCTATGAAAATGATGAAACATGTGAAACATGTCATTGTCTCCCTCATTGTGATAATGCTAATCTGTTTGTCTCCCTAATCGTGATAATGCTAATCTGTTTGCAAATGATGTTTCACCTATACATCATTGCTAATGTTCCTTTCTAACAACTTATTGACCAGTAATTGGATGGTGTCTTTGATTATATATATATATATATATATATATGCGTGCAAATGTTTATCTCTATATGAAATTCAAATTACACCTTTTCCTTTTTATAAAGTTCATTATCTCTCTCCCTTTTTTGGCATTGCACTTGCAGAGAAGCATGGGACTTGCTCTTCTCCAGTTGTTTATGATGAATACAGTTATTTTTTAACAGTCCTCAATGTATACTTTAAGTACAATGTCACGGTGAGTTGTTGGAAACCAATTTTGCACTTTAACTATGGAATTTTGTTACATGTACATTTTCACATGTATTTTTTGCAAGAATCTTGAACATCATTGTGGAAAACAAAGAACAACAACGAAAGTGAGGATTTTAAATACTCCTAAGTGAATCAAATGTGTCTGGGATGATCAAATGTGCCTATCTAATGTCTATATCTGAACATCTTAGTTTACAAAGTAGGATCTGTGGTGAGTGCATATTGGTCATCTATCAAATTATTGGTCAGTGGTGACTCAGGAGGTGTCTTAGATATCCATGAATTTACTAGGCTTTTATTCAACACTTCCCTGTTCTCAATGTGAATTTAAGATTTTCTCTTAGACTATGTTTGGAGTGAAGGAAAGGGAGAAAACAAAATAGAGAAGATTTTGTGAAGGATAATTGGATTATTTTCTTCTCTTTATTGTCCTCTCTTTATGTTTTGGATAGAGGGAAAATAAAAATAAAAGAAAAAAGAAAATGAATAAACCCTAAACTATTTTTTAATCTGATATAGACATTAATACAAATTAAATTGAAACTGCACCACACGTGAAGTGCACTCGCCCAAGCGGACCTGTGCACTGACCTGCTTGTTTCCAAAATTAGCTGATTTATCCAATTAATTTATTATTGTTTTGTACAATGTCTCATACTAGAAAGTACTGAATGAAGCGGGATATGTTCCTTCAAATACTGAAAAGTATCCTCTTGGAGGCATTGTCTCTGCCATCGAGAATGCTTTCCATGCAACCCCATCGCTATCTTGCTCAAGAGGTGCCATAGAGGAACTTTATTTATGCTTTTATAAGGATTTCAAGGTTAGTCTCTTCCATTTATTCTTCCTAAATTTATATGTTTAGTCTTGGATTTAACCAGTTAGAGACGAATATATATCATTCATTGTCTGTAGTGCCATAAGGCCAGCCTTAAAGTTATTATGGTGCTTTTTTTCATGCATTACTCATGATTCAAGAGGTTAACAGTTAATAATTCTAGTGTGCTTACTTTCGGATCTCATGGTGCAGATTGACTGAATAATTCAATTCCAAAATTCTTGTAAATATTTATTATTTTTTTCTATACTTCTGGCAATTATCAACAGCTTATATGATAAGAAAAAAATCTGATGTTGGTGATCTAGGAATACCTAATCTGGAATTATGATGTGCTTATGCTTGTATAATTATGCTTGCTGTGGAACAACAAATGTATCCAACAAATTCATTTTGTTTCTTATTGTTGCCTTCACAGCCTCGGGACTGTGAACTTCGATCAATAATTCAAGACAATTATTCTTCTAAAAGCTCATGCCCAAATTATGTTAGCCTGCCAACATATGTATCATCAGGTAATCCTCTGATATTGTCATGCTATTATAAAGTCTTGAGCATTAGATGTATGATGATAACCATGAAGTTTCTCTTTGTATGTTTTCCTATTATGTTGTCGTGTCAATGGACTCATTGAAACATTTCCATGTAACTAATTCTTGGTTTTCTTGCAACAGTTTATTTGCAACTGTTAATATAGTTGCATATTAAACTTTGCATTCTAAAGGCTATCAATCGGATTAACATTAATGATAAGTTGGACACAAAAGTGGTGGTTTGAGAGTAAATGGTTGATTGCTTGTAGAGTAGAATATTTCTAATTATCTTGTCCTTTGACATATATTCCTATGTGAATCATGCATATTTTCTTTGGCCTGGGTTTCAGGAATGCTTCCTTCCCATAGCTCTTTGCTGGTTGTCATAGCAATAATCATTTCAATGCTGGCATTTTCCATTGGGTGACTAGTGATTTATGAGAATATTCTTCATGTTCTGAGGAATCAGATATGCAATTTATCTCATGTAGAATTTGGGTCAACTCATCTTAAAACCAACTGCTTTAGATTCTTATGAGAGGCTTAAATGTTCTGTTTCTGTATGGCTTAGAAGTTGGGAGTTTTGTCTGTTTGTTTCTTGGGCTTCTCCTGTATAGTTTAATGTACTTGGTTGTTTCTAGTCTGCGATTTACCATGGGACATTATCAAATTCCTTTTTAAAATTCTGCAAACATCTAGATTTGTGCATCTGTGTATATAATTATCATGTTTGTTAATGTTGCTTGACTTAAAGGCCAAGGGACCACATTCTAGATCCAGTTCTCTGCTGATTTGAATTTTCGAGACCATCCAGAAATATTAGAACTAATGATAATCATGCCACTGGCTTAACATCATCTCAAGGCCCTTGATCTGGTGCAAGTCATTGGAACATGTGTAGGAAATAATTCTTTTCTTAGTTGGATTATATTTTTGGTCAGTGCTCAATGTTTTTTGCTATTTGACAGTGATACTTATGCTAAACGGGAAACAGTAGTTAGGGAGTTAATTTGTGCACAGTAAACTATTTCAAGCCTCCTGGCTAGTTAGATGGTAAACACTTCAATTGTTCAAGTTAGCCAGAAGACTGGTACCTGAGAATCAATTAATCTCATTTTTTTTTCCTAAAAGAACTTTTTATTTTATTTGTAGGTTTTGATGGTGCCAAAACAGCTACAGTAGAGATACCAGATAATGAAGCTCTCTGAGGTTCAGGCACATGCATGCTGTACACTGCCCTATAGTTGACTGGTGCCTTCATTAATCAGAGAATGAGATGCGGCCACCGCCCCACCAGCAAGCAGTGTGACATCGCTAGCAGAATTGTAGATTTTACACTATGTATGATGACAATAAAGCTGGTTATAAGTTATCAAAAACTACGTTCGAATATTACTGTGCCGCAAACCCTCCAAAAAATGATGCGCTGGAGACGTGATCTCCCCAGCAAGACCCAAGCATTGTGTATATGTATCCGTTTCTGTTGATAAAGAACTTGTCCAATTTGTAGCTCTTGGCTGCTCATATTTGCTTATTACTTCTTTGGTGTGGGAGGCATTGTTTTCGCGGAATTGCACAATTTTCTTTAGAAGAATTCTGCTTCGAAATAAACAAGTGAATGATTTGATAAGAAGTTAGCTGTTTGGCCGCAGGTCTACAAGTAATGTGTCACATACATACACTGATACACACGCATGTAGAGATGACTAATCAAAGAAAACGCCACGGTGAACATAGGGCAATGACTGTTAGGCAATGAAAAGGAAGAGCTGCAAAAGCTTGCCAATGACGAGACAGGCAGCACAAAAACATTCGATTGTGATAGTTCTATTCACATTCCGAAATTGAAATCTACTTCAAGGGTGAATGTAGCAGAAGTCACTCTGTTTTGGCAAAGAAAATCTCCTGCAATGCCAAAAAAAAAAAAAAAAAAAGAGGCATTTTGAATTTATTGACATAGGGACCGAGTTCCCCATTGAAGTAGCTGTTTTGTATTAAAATCAATTGGTATAACTAGTTACAACTTACAACCCTAAGCATGTTTGAATGGAGGCAGACTGAAAGTGGCACCATCAATATAAGAAATTAAATGCTATACAAAAATGTTTTAAGGACGTAATTTCCATTCCATATCTAGAATGAACAAATACTAGCCCATATATTCCATGCAAAAAGGGGTAACTTGGAAAAAAGGTTGCTGTTCATCACTACTGCAAATACATTAGTTCTTGAATCTGCACCTCTTCGTATGTGCGTGCTGGTGTCCATCGTATATTTGATCAGTATGTGGTTCTATACTTCTCAAACCTGGCCGCAGACCACAAAATAAAAAGCGTTAAAATCAGAAGAAAAAAAAAAAAAAAAAGGTCCATACTTCACATGGATACAACTTTGAAAGCTAACAACAGAAGCAAGGCATGAGTATCAAACCTTATGGAATTTATAATCACTAATAAATATTGTTCCGGAAAAACCTTGAGGCCTCAAGGAAGAGTAGTCCAACAACATGCCAAGTTGCCAACATCTCCCAACTTAATCAGTAGAGGGCAGATACATTATGGCTCACATTTACCGAGAAATAATTCTGCTTCCAACAAAGTATTGGCCCTCTGAGAAAGAATTTGATAGATGAAAAATTAAAAATGAAACTATAAGAAAGATAAAAACTTGCCGCAGAATTCCCCCTAGAACTTTTCTAGTCTAACCATTTTTGCAGAATGCTTCAAAAGTAGAAAAAGGTCAGATTTCTGCTCTCAACAAGATAGCAAATTGGAGATGGCATTAAATATCCTACCATAGCCCGCATGAATTAAGCAACATCACTTAGGAACCACTTCATCCATGTAGAAAAGCAAAACTTTGAGAGGTGCTCAGGCAAATCCACCTGTACAACATGATGATAAGACAATCTGAAAATGCTCCGTTACTTGTAAGCATACATGTTACCCAGACTAAGAACAGCAATGGTCATGCATGCAACTACAGGGAAGCAAGAGGAAGGGCCCATGAAGAATAGCTCAAAATGATGAACCTATCTATTGAGACAAGCACACAAGTGAACTTAGCTATCAGATAAGATATTAGCAGTACTCATTAAAACTACTTGTCTCTTTCCATACATGCTAAAGGGAACAAAACTAAATCAAACTGCAATATGGGGAATCCCAGGATTTGCAAAAGAATATGTACTGACAGTAATCTGAATTTACTGTCAGGTAATTGTCAACTCAAGCTCAAAACCTCGACAATTTTAAGAAATGAAAGCATCAGTCAGACCCACAATTTAACAGCTCGGTTTGCCAATTGCAACTTTGATTAATGCCATTAGGAAAAAATGTATAATGAGAGTGCATAAAAGATGTACAAAACAGTTGTTAGGCACATTTGCTCATTATAGAAATTTGTTGTGAATGTGTTTGACAAATTTTGTCAAGAATATTACTTTATAAAATGTCAAAATTATAAAGCAACATTCCACATGACAAGTTGGTATTGTGCAGTGGTAAAGGAAATTGTGTTGCAGTTAGAGGATCTAAATGTTTCCCATAAAAAATGATCTTTGAACTCACATTGGTCCATGATGCAGAAAACCCATCTGTAGAGAGCAACCAACTTCCAGCCCCAGATTGCAACCCTAGCTGATTATCTGATGTATCGAGTTCTCGGAGTTCATTTTCATAGAAGTCATCATCAAAATTCCTTCTTCGTTTCTTTCTATCTTTCTTTTTCTTTCTGCGCTTTCTTTTAATTGATGCATCATCATCCAATTCATAACTATTTTCTACTGACAATCCATGATCTACCAGTGCATATCTATCAGATTTTTGGAAACTTATTCCATTATTTGAAAATAAAGATTCCCATGATTCTGAATCTCGTGGCTTCTCTGATAATGCATAATGAATAACGAAAGACTGAAGCCCCAAGAACTTAACAGCTTCTGTGGATTTCAACCTGGAGCACTCATTCAATAAAGGGGTCAGGCTATTGGCACTGCTCAAGATTGTGCAGATCTGCAATACAATAGCCTTGATTTTTGTTTCTTCCTCTTTTGACTCTTCATCATGCAAAAGCCGCAGAAGCTGGCGTCCTTGGTTGACAACCGCATTTAACAGAACTAGCTGATCAATGGATTCACAATCTTTGTATTTTGAAAGTATAAACTCAAGCCAATAAGATGAGTTACCAAAATCTATAGGTTTGATTCGTAAGCTTAAATATCCATCAACTGATTCCAGAACAGTGCATAACTCCCCCTCTTCAAGAATGATAAGTAGGTGCTTACACAAAGAAGAAAATAATTCCTCCATTAGAAACTCACTGATAACTTCCCATACATCTCTTTCATCCTCTTCATACATCAAGCCAACAAAAAATTGCACGAAGTATTTTGTATCAATGAACAAAATATCACCATCTCTCAAGGACTCAGAAAACTCAGTGGAAGACCAAAACTCAGGTACATTTTCAAGAAAATTTTCCACCGTTCTTTGTACATCCAAATCTAGAAAATAATGAGGCTTTGTAGCAACCACAGCAGGTGATTGCCCATGTTTTCCCTTCCACTCAAGCTCCTCCCAACATATATCACGATTCACAAAAGCAAATTGGGATAATGCTTTAGCACCTTTTTTGTGATCCAACCCACCATCATCAGCAAAGTTAGAAAACCACTGCATTATTCGCTTCGGATTTCCTGTATCATTTAACAATCAGTAATCATTCAAAGTGCGAAAATTGACCTTGCCAATAACAAAAGAAAAAATGGGTTCATTCAAAAAGATAAAGAAACTTCATAAGAAATACCAAGTAAACATGAACTCAAGGACTGCACAATGAAATACACTATCTTTACAATCAATGCAAAATCAGAAATCATTTCGAAGTGGAGAACTGAGCTTGCCTAAATAATTTTTTTCCAAAAGGACAAAACCATTTACAAGAAATACCAAGTAAAAAAGCACAGAAGAGCCAGAATCAACCAAAATGGAGAAAACCCACTTACCATCAAAGAATTTCTCAAGTAAATAACTTCTCTTAGCTAAAACAGCCCCCAGTTTCTCCCTCCTTTTCTCAAATATCAACTGTAAAAGCTGTGATGCCAAGCTTCGATTAGTGGGTCTGCTTCTCAATAATTTCACAAACAAATCCTTCTGCTGGCGAGAAGTTAAAGAAGAAATGGCTCCTATTGAATTACAAAGCCATAAACGAGCTTCTGATCGACCACCACCAGCATTAATCAATGACCAGATAACAGACTCCAATTCCTTCAAAAGGAAAGTCCATTGCTTGGCAAAGTTACTATCTTTACCTCCATCCTTTTCTTCTTCTTTCCAAGTAGGCTTTGACAAAAACAAGCAAACCATTGTTGCTTCTCTGGAATAAAGTTTACAGTAATTCTGTTGGTACCCAGAAAAGGGTTTTGCACGGATGCAATAATTAAGGTGGAAAAATTAATCAAAAGATACCCACGAATAGCTGGTTACAGGAGCAAATTTACAGGAGAAGAGAACTTTCAAAAACCCGACCTTTGATTTGAGCAAAACCTGTACAGAACGACATGCCGTTTAAAGGGATAAGAACGGGAGATTAAAAAAAAAAAACCTAAGCATGAAGCAGCACGCCTTTTTCGCCGATTAAACGGTGCGTTTTAGTCTTGCTTGTAATGCCCTAAAGAAAGGAGCGCCAATCTACTTGTTCTAGTCTCTAGCTGTCTTAAAGCTGAATTCTGGTCTTCATTATTAGGTAAGCCCTGTGACTCACGCTCTTCGATCGTCCCTTTTCTTTGTTGTCTACGGATTCATGTTCTTTTTCTCTATTAAAGGAGCCATCTTTTTCATAATCTGAATCGATCAGTGTATGTGGGTAGACTTCAATTTTTGTCCTTTTTTTTGGTTTCTTTAATTGTTTGTGGTAAAATTCTTTTAGGGTGATACATAATTGAGATTCTGATGTTGGTTTGGCTTTTTTATGGCCTCAACTAGTGTCTTGAGATTGCTGTTTTCAGTTGGTGTTTGGTGTTCTGCTTATATTATCGTTGCCATTATCTCCTATCTTCGCGTCTTCAGTTATCTTTGTCCTTTTTGATTCATTAGCACACCCGTCAATTTCCACATCCACAACAAAAATAAAGAAGACAAACAGAAGCTACTGCAAATGGGTTATGCACAACTTGTTATTGGTCCTGCTGGCAGTGGCAAGGTAGCTTTTTTTTTTTTATTGGTTTTTTGTTATTGAATATCTGTAATACCCATGATTCAAAGTTTTGTTTTTTGGATTTTTCTTTTCTGGGTTTTGTTAATTTTTTTTGCTTTTTGAAGGTTCTTCAAATTTTTTGATGTTGTAGACTCTGGTGATGATTTTTCTGTGCTTTTTGTAATGCAGTCTACTTATTGCGCCAATTTGTACCGACACTGTGAGACAGTTGGCCGTTCAATAAACATTGTGAATCTAGATCCTGCTGCTGAAAATTTTGACTATCCTGTGGCTATGGGTGAGTAAAGTCACTGCGAGAGTCCACATGTTGTTCCATTTTTTGGTGATATAGATTGTTATGTTTATTGTTATTGTTATTATTATTATTATTTGTTTTCTTTCAGATATCAGGGAACTGATTTCATTGGATGATGTTATGGAGGAACTTGGTCTCGGTCCTAATGGTGCCCTTATGTATTGCATGGAGTATCCTTTTGCTTTGTTCCAATGGTTAATTGAAATTCTTTTGGCTTATTATTTGTGTCAGAGATTTTTTTCATGTTGTTTGGTGCATGGCATTATATCATGCACATGGATGACAGTGTAATTGCCCATCATGTGTTGTTTGTTCTTCGAATTTCTTGGTGCTGTAATATTCTGAGAGTTATTGCTGCTTATTCCTTCTTTGCAATCTTTGTAGTCTCTTTGAACTACCTTAACCAGAATAATAGTGAACTTGAAGACAGTCTGGATGACTGGTTGGCAGAAGAACTGGATAATTACATGGATGATGACTACCTAGTTTTTGACTGCCCAGGTGTGTCCGCCTGTTACACTCTTCATTTATGAATTTACATATGCAAACATGCCTATACGGTGTATGCATGTACCAACTTGAAACTTGAAGTAAATGATGGGAAAAGGACCAAAATTCTAGGTCGCCTTTCCTTTTTCATAGACATGTTTTTAAACTGAAGCTTCATGAACATATCTGGTTGAGTACAGAATATGCATGCACATCTGCAAACAAACAATCATATTGAATGGCCAACTTTCTTTCAGTTTTGTTTTCGCTTGTATTCATTTTCTTTTTATATTAGAGAAGACACTAAGATTTGACCCGCACTGAAGTCTGGGTGGGGCAATTGTTACATGCTGGTGATCATGTGGGGCTGTCTTTTTTACTTATTCATCTTTAAATGAGTCTTTGTTTAAAATATGATGTTCAATTTGATTAATAATCTTTGTGGAAACATTATTTTGTTGAAGTTAACCAATTAATTTGGCATTAAGGCTTAGACTTAGTTGAGTTGAGTTTTTTTTTTTTTTTTTTGAAATAAATTATTTCAGACATGATAGCTTGACAAATATGAGAATGGAAAGATATCTTTTAGCAAGAATTTGCGATTTTGTTAACTTCTTTGTTTAGCACTTCTTGTCATGAGTTTATGTCTTGGTTCTTGGGGCCCTGCTAGCATACTTGTTTATTTATTTATTTTTTTATATTGTCCCTGTTTGGTAATGTACACCACCACATAGAATGAAATAATTGTAGAATTGGTTAATATCATGAGGCTGAGATTTCTTGTCAATCTTACCTTTATAAGTAATGCAAAAGTTCTTTTTTCAAAGATGATCGGGAAGAAAGTCTATCATTGGCATAGTACTCGTATTATGTATATTTTCCTTTCTTGCAGTAGATGTCTGTTCTCATTTTGGCATTAGTTTAAAGATATGGCAATACTTCATCTATTGTTTCATGGAGAGGCTATAGAATGAATAAAAAAATTATCTTTTTCAATTTATTCAATGTATTAAAATTTTCATGCTAATTAAAATATGCTCTGAGATGTAACTTTCTCAATGAATATCAAAGCTTACTATGCTATTTTTGTGTATATCTCTTTGCAACTGGAAAATGTATTATAAATTCTTATGTCTATGATACACTTTATAGGCCAGATAGAACTTTTTTCACATGTGCCAGTGCTTCGGAACTTTGTGGAGCATTTGAAGCGTAAAAATTTCAATGTTTGTGCTGTATACTTGCTTGATTCACAGGTGTGTTACTACTTCCACTTGGTTTCCCTCATAATGTGCTGCCTGCTTATTTTTCTGCTATCCCTAATTTTCTAGTTGTATTGGTATTAGTTCATCACAGATGTGACCAAGTTTATCAGTGGTTGTATGGCTTCTCTTTCCGCAATGATACAACTTGAATTGCCTCATGTTAATATCCTATCCAAAATGGACCTTGTAACCAACAAAAAGGACATTGAGGAGTGAGCTTTTTATATCGCTACTTTCATCTCCAGCTTGTGTACACCTGTTTTCCCATTTCTAATTCTGGTCTATTTGTATCTCCACTGCTTTCAGTTACTTGAATCCAGATTCTCAAGTTTTGTTGTCGGAACTGAATAAGCGCATGGCTCCTCAATTTATAAAGCTAAATAAGGCTTTGTTGGAACTGGTGAGTGATTAATCAACTAAAGTTACTTCATTTAACGTAATGCAGTCCGCTGTTTATTTATCAAATTCTTTTGTTTCTTGACCTTAAACCTCCAGCAATAAAAACTACCAAAGAAAACATAAAGAATCATATTCTTAACCACGATGCTGCCAGTTGTTATGCATCTAGTATAGAAATAGATCAAAGTATTGAAGTTATGCAGTCAGTGTCACTCTATACTAGTTTTTACACCCAGAAATTGGATAAAATACTCTCATTTTCACAGGACTGCTTAAATACTTCTGTGATTAACTTCTCTTTTTAGGTGGATGAGTATAGCATGGTGAGCTTTGTGCCACTTGACTTGAGGAAGGAGAGCAGGTACTGTCTCTGTCTCTCAATAGATGGATGGAATCTCCAATTTATGATACAAAAACTATTTACTTTTCTGGATTTTGAATATTTTTTAGTTTTGCAAAGTTCAAAAACAAAATGTTGCCTTTTATTTTCTAAAAAGTCAGTATAAATTAAACATCTAAATAATTGGGAAAGAGTCTGCGTCTAATTTCATCGTATTGATGTCATGGATATTGACTGTGTCTACTTCAGAGTGAATCTTCTGTTAATCCATCTTATCTTACAGTCATTGCTTATATGTAAGGACTACTTGTCAGTTTCTATTTATCTTTCACTATTCTAATAAGTATGAGATGCTAATTACTACTTTTTTTTTTATCTGTCCTCTAATGTAAAATTTGAGTGCCTTGTGGTCATAAAGCTGCTTTCATTTGCTCGAGTATTTTAGGATTCTCTTGCTTACATTTTGAAATAAATCAATTATGAATTGTGGAAAAAGTTGCACAAATGCATAAATAATAATTGCTGTCATTGGTCCTATGGCAGTTATGATTTCACAAAATCTATTAGAATAGATGCAGGAAATATTATTATTATGTCTGCTCATTGAAAACTTTGATTGGAAGGCCATTAATGTTGCTTGGGAAGGGGTTATTGCTGATGAATTAGATCTTGGTTGATATAACATTTGTTTGTTTTATCCTACAGCATACAGTACGTGTTGGCGCAAATTGACAACTGCATTCAGTATGCAGAAGATGCAGATGTGAAAATTAAAGATTTTGATCCAGAGGATGCTGACTAGAATTCTGACTTGCAAGCAAAAGAATTATTACAGGAGGTGCATGCTTGGAAGTGGCCGTTCTTTGCAATTAAACAAGGAACTTATGAATATAATACATCTTGTAGATAAATTTTGATGACGATGAGTTGTTATTTTGCGTCAGTATATGCCAGACTTATTGGTAGTTCTTAAGCTGACTGTCAATGATCATTTTGGCCCCCATTTCAAAATACATACTGTATATTGTTCTATTGTTTGGAATGATGTGATATGCTTTGTTTTACAGTTCTATATTCATCACCAATGTTAACCTTTTTCCTTGTTACTACTGAAATGATTCTGAAACATAAGAGTAACCGAACGTTAGCAGGAACATTTTGAATTGAAGTAACAAAGTGAAGAGTCATGCAAAATTGCAGAAAGCCAAGAACAAAATAACTCATTAGGTTGATGTCCCATAATGTCATAATCTCAGTGATGTGTTCATCTTGACAAAGGAATGCAAAATTTCCAACTATTTATGCCTGGGTTATAATTACAGTATCCTGGTTTTTGGTTTTTAGTTTCTGTAGATGTAGCATAAAAGATATGATGTGTGGTGGAGACCTGCAACGAGCCTCTCTGAGAGAGATGGCAATTAGGCCATCCGTTCGTCACAAATATTTGTCAAAATTTTATTGTTAATGTAATTGCTATTTTTATTTCTCTGTCTTCCAATTCATAAAGACTGTCTTATAGGCCTCGACATCTTGTTTTTCAATTTCTGGCTCACTTTAGCCCTGCAAATAATTCATACAAATGAATGAACCCTTTTATGCCTGCTTGAATGTGAGCAATTTCTTGTCTGAATTGACCTTCTTAAGGACGCATTTATACGTACCTGTTCTCGTGCTCCACATCTTCCATTTTCTGGCTTTCTAGTCTACTATTGGAAGTATCATTCCTTGGACCTGGCCAATAAACTACCACCAATAAAAGTCAATATTTTGCTTATCGCCATTGATATTCAATGCAAGAAATCTAGCCATTAATAGCTCTCTTGACATGAGATCCCTGATAGTACCAATTGAAACACTGCCATTTGCAGCCAGAAACCTCATGTCAGGATCAATCTAGAGCAACAAATTGGGAGAAAAAACAATCAACACAAATATACATGCAGATGGAATGAAAAGGAAAATCATCATCTTATCCAATTCTATCCGAAATTGTTCAATAGCAGAGAATACAATGTTCTTCTCAGGAACTCCTAATAATCTGATCCCATTAGTAATGCATTTGTTCTCCATGATGGCTTCTCCTGGACAGAGTTTTACAGTTCTGCAAGTAATAGAGAGACTGAGAGAAAGATTAATGTTTACTAGTAAACTTTTACCGATGATTACTATAATCTCATGACAGGATGCGAACAAAATTTCAGTGATGCATGGAGAAGACCAAGAAGACAAGAGTAAGGATTATACTAGGCCAGAACATTCACAATGGGTTTCCGTACACTCTGACAATGAATTAATTACCTTAATAAAACAACCTTTCCAATAACACCATCTGTAATATCAGGATCGAGCATCTTGAATGGAGGTGAGTAGCGAGGTTGAGTTTAGATTGTTGTCTTTTGGTGTTTCATGAATGTCTAGACATTTTGCATATTTCTTCAAGGTATGGATATTTTTTCTTCTAATGCAACCTTGTACAATTTAGCATCCATGAATTAATGCAGCTTATGTCATCTCCAATATTGTTGCTGCCTGATGGCATTTTTTCTTGCTTCACTGACAGGGGATTCTGAAACCATAGGCATAGAAATCAATAAAAAAAAAAATCAGCAGATCAGAACACCAATATTTTAGAAAAATATGGGAATTCGATAATGTCTGCATAAAGTCTTGGCTCCATGTTGCTCTGATTAACAATTAAGCAAGGCTGAGGATGAGTAATTTTTTGTGCAGATATGTTAGGGGTGGTTCACATCCAGAGAAATTTCATAGAAACAAGGATTATGGTTTGATTATGAGCTTAAGTTCATTATTGTCAACATTCAGACTTGATTCTCATGAAGAAAGTCACAGGCTAGCCATCAGAGTAATTATACATAAACAAAAAGATTGAATTTTTAAATATGAAATCTGTTAACAAGTCCATGAGTCTTGAGAATGTTGGCTCAAGCATACACGTGTGGTCTTATAAATAGGGTTGAGTATATTTTTAATGTGAGATATATTCTCCAACACTCTTCCCCCTCAAGTGAGAAATTTTTTGGTGAACTCAGTTCGTCGTGTAAAGTTATGAACCCTTTACTATAAATTTGACATGTAACACAATTAATTAGTATTTATTATGTTTTTAACTTTAAAAGTTAAACATCTAATCATGATTACTTTTAATACATTTATGAATTTTTTTTTTAAATTATGAGTTATTTTTTAAAATGTCATATGTTGTAAACATTTTTCATATAAAATTATGAGTTATTTTTTAAAATAATGACAAGTGATTTAATTTATTAATTTTAAAATTAAATTAAATTAAATTATTTATTTTTGATACATTTTGATAAAATTATTTCTGATATATTAAGTATTGAATATATCTCATTAAACTATTTTTATTTATAAATTTTTTTAATAATTTTTAAATATTAAAAATGTTACTCATTTATAAAAACATATGTACTTAGGATTAAGAAGTAAAAAAAAGCAAGTATTAATTAGTTCGAGAGGGAGTTAATTGTTAATTGTTAAAAATAGTGGTGTGGGCCTATCTTCATTATGCTTAGTTTGTCTTTTTGTATTAGTTGTTTTGCTTCATCAACCAAAGGATTTTCTTAACTTGGTTTTCTTCCAAATTTATTTCTAATAAAATCGAAAACTTATTTATACCATATATAAAAATGCTATTAAAAATTGATAAAAATATTTCATTTGTATAAATTGGAGGCTATCCCAGATAAAAGAACAAAGAACCTTATCTCTTGCAGCAAAAGCAGATAGAAAATATCCTCTTTTCAAATTCTAACACTCTAACAATTAACGTACTGATTATTTCTCCAAGCCTAAAAAAAAGGGAGCATTAATTGGTTGAAGAGGAATGCTCCCTTTTTTTTTTCCCTTGACTCTTAGTATATTTTTTTCATAAATGAGTAATTTTTTTAATAGTTTAAAATTATTAAAAAAATTTATAACTAAAAATAGTTCAATTAATTTAATTAAAATTAATTTTAAATTAATAAATTAAAACACTTATTATTATTTTAGAAAATAACCTATAATTTTATATGAAAAAGTTTCACAATAATAGACATTTTAAAAAATAATTTATAATTTTAAAAAATTCATAAATGTGTAAAAATAATCATGATTGGATGTTTAATTTTTAAAGTTAAAAATATAATAAATACTAACTAATTGTGATACATCTATCTCCAATTCTTAAACACGACACGAAACCATGATTACCGCTCTGATACCATGTCATCAAGTCCACAGGTCTTGAAAGTGTTGGCTCACGCACACATGAGTGGACTTATAAACGAAGTTGAGCTAATATGACACAAAACCAATGAGGTTATGTTGAGGTTCAATCTACATCACATATAAAATTTTATTACTTTACACATTTTCAATGTGAGATATATTCTGCAACAAAATCTTTATCATTAATGTCACAATTGAATTACATCTTAATTCTGATCAATCTCACTTAAAAGGGCACTAATCATAGACTTCAAAAATTGAACCAAAAGCTTGAAAACAACCAAATTGATATATATGTATAAACAGCCGTAATTTACCTATATGCAGAATTGTAATCAAATTGATACATACTTGTCATTATCAAAATCTCAGATTCTACATAGCATTCTTAAAGTGATACATCAAAGAAAACTACCCAAAAGAACCCAAGTTTACATCAGCTAGCTACTCCTAACAAAACTTCCAACGATTGTCACAAACAGTGCAGGTAACATAAGTTGTCATAGGCTCATCAGCGGTTCTTTTTTGCATCTGATGGTAGGTTGTCTTGGATTCACCACACTTGCCACATCTGAACTGGTGAGTTGTGCCTTCCTGGTTGCGATCCACAGTGCACTTCCATAAAGATCTTGCTAGTATGGCGCGGTTTTCGTGCTGCATTTCATCACTTGCCATTTCGGACGCATTCATCTCTGTCACAGTTTCTGGTTTTATCTTCCCCAGAAGCATCTTTAATGTTGAATAACAATGATCGGTACTTGGCAGACTCAAGAGAAGCAGAAATTCGGATAGGGTCGCAGGTTTGTAATTGATCCTTTATGTCAGCATTTATTAAAACTTTAATGTTAATGTAATCACTATCTGTATTGCTTGTTTCTAATTCATGAAGACTTAGCCTTATAGACCTGGATATGGTGGTTTCCAATTTCTTGCTGATCCTGTTCAGCCAGGCAAACATTTCATACAAATGAATAAACCCTTTTACGGCAGCTTGCATATGAGCAATTCCCAGTCTGAATTGACATGCTTTAGGATGCATTATATGTATGTTCTTCAGAGCAACCTGTTCTGATGCTTTAGTTTCAGGTAGCTGAAGATTTTTATTCTGGTGCTTTAGGTCTTCCATTTTCTGGCTCATGTCATCTCCAAATTTTTCTGCCTGATGGCATATTTTTAAAAATTGCCTCACGAGACCATGGCTTCTGAAACAACAGTTGTAGAAATCAGGAAAAGAAACTAAATGAATAGACCATGACAGCGATGTCTTAGAAAATAACAGTATTTCACAAAAGTTGAGATTGACAAGCAAATAAATTATGAATGAACTAGTCACTGAACAGGAAACTCAATTCAAAGAACAAAAATGCGGATTCTGCTAAAAAAAAAAAAAGTTGAGATTTCTATAGAGAAGTAACTAATTCAGTAGATCTTTAATCTATTAATCATGTTTCTATCTATCACCTTCACATTGTATTCAATGCAAGAAATCTTGCCGGTACTAGAGCTCTTGATATGAGAATACCTGACCGTAGCAATGGGAACATTGCCCTTTACAGCTAGAAACCTCTTGTCAGGATCATTCTGAAGCAACAAATTAGGAGAAAAAAAAAAGCAGATGGAATGAAAAGGAAAGTCACCACCTTATCCAGTTTGATTCGAAATCGTTGAATAACACAGAAGGAAAAGATAACAGACAATGTAAAGTTCATTTTTAGGGATTTCTGATCTTCTAATCCCATTAGTGATGTATGTGTCGTCTATGATGCTTCCTCCTGAGATGCAAGACTCGCTAGCTTTACAGTTCTGCAAATAATGGACAAGCAGGGAGAGAAAGATTAGTGTTTACTGGTAAACTTTTATCAATGTCTACTATAATTCATGACAGGATAAAAACAAAATTGTTACAATGTCACCATCTGTAACATCAGGATCAAAGATTTTGAAAGGAGGCAAGCAGCGAGGTTGAGTATAGATTGGAGAATTATGTTGTTTTACTCGAATTCTTGACTTTTTGCATATTTCTTCAAGGAATGGATTTTCTTTTATTGCAACGTTGTACAATTCCGCATCATCTCCAATATTGTTGCTGCTTGATGGCATTTCTTCGTGCCTCAATGACAGGGGATTCTGAATCCATAGGCATAGAAATCAATAAATCAAAATCTATAGACCAGAACACCAATATTTTAGAAAAATATGGGTAATTAATAATGTCTGCATAAAGTCTTGCCTCTATGTTCCTCTGACTAACAATAATCAAGTCTCAGGATGAGTTATTTTTTCTGCAGATATGTTAAGATGTTCACATCCTGAGAAATTTCATAGAAACAAGGATAATGGTTTGATTATAAACTGAAGCTAAATTCATTAGAGTAATTATACATAAACAAAGATTGAACTTTTGAGTAGGAAATCTTTATCATTAATGGCACATTTGAATTACATCTGAATTCTGATCATTCTCACTGAAAAGGGTACTAACCATAGAATACAAAATGTGAACCAAAAGCTTGAAAAAAGCTAGCTATAAAATTGTAAAAACAGAAAGCACAGCTTGATCCTAACAAAACTTCCAGCGGTTGTCACAAACAGTGCAGGTAACATAAGTTGTCATAGGCTCATCAGCGCTCCTTGTTTGCATCTGATGGTAGATGGTCTTGGATTCACCACACTTTCCACATCTGAACTGGTCAGTAGTGCCTTCCTGGTTGCGATCCACTGTGCACTTCCACAAAGATCTTGCTTGTGTGGCGCTGTTCTTGTGCTGCATCTCATCACTCGCCATCTCCGACGCATTCATCTCTGCAACAGCCTCTGGTTTTATCTTCCCCAGAAGTATCTTCCGCCGAAAATCAGGATTTTTAGCATCTTTAATGTTGAATAACAGTGATCGATACTTGGCACGGCAGCTAGTATTAGAAATTCCCCACTTGCGGAAGAGAGCAGATTCAAGAGAAGCAGCAATTCGGATAGGATCGCAGGTCTGCAATTGATCCTCTATGTCAGCGTCATCCTGAGATTCCTTAAACACCATGGACAAGGCTTGATAAATTTGCTCCCGTATGTTGTCCCTGGACAGCAGGTTGCCGCTCTTGGGCAGTGCAGAATCAGCTTTCAGCGATGGTTTTTGATCATGAAAAAGGTCTTTTTTGGAGTTGCGGCTCTTGGGAAGTGCAAAACTTGCTTTCAGGGGTGGCTTTTGATCAGAACCAGTCTCTTTATGTTTATTATCAGTGACGAAAGAAGGGTTCTTGTTTTGAAGATTATGGGGCTGATGATCATCAGGATTAGGCAGCTTTGACTTGGGAAGCCTGATGATGATCTTGAGAGGATTACCCTTCTTCTTGGCATGAAGAGCAGCTTTGTCACACTGAGCGAATTCCTTGAGAAGTTTTGTCCTCCAAGTTGTAAAGACAAGCGAAGAAAGTTGGCTGATGGAGTGATTAGGATGGTTAGTGAGAGAGCGAAGGCCTTTGAGAACATCAATGGAGGGCATGAGGTCGATGAGAAGGGAGACAGAAACAGGGAAACGGTGGAGGCGAGACAAGGCAGAGAGGCATTTAGAATGATGATGAGGGGAAGTTGATGATGCGGAGGTGATTGCAACGTTGAAAAAATCAAGAAGTTGGTTCTCCATTAGTGGGAGTTGGGATGTTAGGGTGTTTGTGATTTTGGTAATGTTGTAAGCAGTAATGGGAGTATGTGTGTGTCTTCTGTATGGTTTGTAGGGTTTACAGAGGAGAAGTAGCAACGTGGGTTCATATGGTGGCTTTGATCGCAAGTAATTAATAAGCTGAATCCCATAGTGGAAAGGATTCCTGATAGAATTAGGCAATTAATTTAGAGACATGATCGGGATTGAATTTGTTTCCCATTTAATGAAGTGGAAAAAAAATCAAGAAATTGGTTCTGCATTAGTGGGAATTGAGATGTTGTAAATGAGTAAAGGGTGTAGGTAGTATGGTGTTTATGGTTTACATAGGAGAGGAGTCGTAGCTTTGATCGCAATCTAAGTAATAAGTTGAATCCAGAACTGAAAAGAATTCCTGAAGGAAGTAGGAAAATTTTACTGATGCGATAAGGATTTAATTTGTTTCCCATTTTATGAAGTAGTTACTTGTTGCCGAAGTTTGTAAATTTGATCAATTAAAACTTTCCTCTTTTCATCAATTAAACTCTCTTCAACTTCAACTCCAAGTCTCCAACTTCAGAGAGAGGGCTGCCGTTTTTTTCTCTCATTTTTGTAGTTGGGCAGGGTAACGGTAACTTTCCACCACTTCAAAAAGAGAAAAAATACATAAAAACAAAAACAAATTATATTTACCTCCTTAGATTTAATCTAATTTACAATTACCTTCTTCTTGTTTCAAAATCGAATTTTTACTTCTCTCAGTTTTTATTCCATTAACATTTAACAACTTTCATTAAAATTAGATAAATTTTTCCGTTAAGTAACATATAAAAAAAATTGAAATATCTTTCCAAATAATAAGAACTATAATTAACTATAAAATACTAATGATATTCACTAAATATTTTAGTGTTTTATATTTAATAACATAAAATATACATTCCTCATTAAAAAAAGGAAAAAATTATAATTAACATAACAATTATATATTATATTTCAAAAAACAATTGTTTACATTAACCATCTAAATAACTTAAATATATAATAAATCTATTGTTACTAAAAATTAAGTCTTTAAATCAATTACAATAAAGACAAAAAATAATATCAAATTAATAAAATAAAAACAATTTTAAATGTCTTCATCATCTCATGATATATTTCATATTGCATATGGTTCTTTTTTTAATGAATGTTTTAATGGAAATGTTTAAATATCCACTTAAGTGAGAAATGTATATTGTTAATATTGTTAAAGATAAAGGATTAAAATATTTTGTAAATATTATTAGTGTTTTATAGTTAATTATAGTTTTTTTATTGTTTGAAAGAGTATTTTAATCTTTTTATTTAATGGAAAGTCTAACAGAATAAAAGTGTAAACATTTAATTTTTAAATAAGAAAGAGCTAACTATAAATGAAGTCAAATTTCAGGTAACTTGCTTTAAAAACAATTATAAGTGGAAAATTAGGACTTTGAAGTCATCTGTTTGATTTAGTAATGGTCTAACACTCAGCATATATATCAATTAATATGTTCACCGTAATGTATTGTTTTATATATTTTCTTTACATTTTGTTTATTTTTAATATTTAATAGTTTTAATAGTAAATTTAAAAATGATCTTAAAAATTAAGTGATTTTTAATTTAAAAATTTTTTAATTTAGTATGATATATTTTAAAAGTTATAATTTTTTAATACAAATAATAAATTACCTTTATAAAATAATTAAAAGTTACATATACACATTTTACTATCTAGGACAAATAATGCTATGTGGCAATTTTACCCTGGACTATTTTGTTATTTTTTATTTTATTTTTTTATTCATAAAATATTAATGAGTATTAATTTATATTTTATTACTTTTTATATTTCTAATTATATTTTTATTTTTATTTTTTTACATCACAACATATGAATCTATCTATATAAAATATTTAAAAATTAAGGATACACATTTTATTGCATAGAACAAATTTTATCATATGATATTTTTATTCCTTACTATATTTTTTAATTTTCATATTTTATTTTAATTTGTAATATTTTACAATAATAAATAATTAAAAAAATATAAATCACAAAGTTATGAAATAAAGTCTTTCATGAGTCATTGATTATCAATATGTTATAACTCTTCATATTTTATTTATTATTATTTTAGTTTTATATTTTTTATTCTTTTTTATTATCTTTTCACTTTATAAATTTTATAATTTTTTATTTATTTATAATATTATTTATTTATTTATTAAATTTAGTAAAAAATATTTTGTATAATCCGTACATCGTGCAGGTTTTAAAATAGTTTTTTTTTAAATTCTAAAAAAAATATTTTTTAAAAAAATTAAAAAACAAAAGACGCGTGTCTCTAGAAGCGAGTAGGTACATCATCAAAACTATACACCACATCGTACTCTATCTAAAACTCATCATCCTAAAACGAAAACAAATCCTGGTCGTTGATTTAGATGACATAGTTCAACTAGGGTTTTGGTATTTAAGACAGCAAGCAGCAGCTTCTTTTAATCTCTCTCTCTACCTTCTGCTGCTGCTGCTGCTTTTGCTTTGAGCATCACCAATGGTGAGTTCATAGCCTCAAACAAAACTCCTTTTGCTGTATTTCTCAAGAATCTTTTTGGGTTTCTTTTTTCGCTTAATTGTTGAGCTAAATCTACCTCTCTCTTTGCCACGAGTTTGCTAAAGATCTCTTTTTTTTTTTTTTTTTTTTGGGTTTTAGATTTTTAATTCAAAAATGGTGATTTGGGTTGTTGTTAAATTGAGGAAATGACAAAGTTTTACTATATTTTGATTAATCTCAGGCGTTTGTTAAAGCCCAGAAGACAAAAGCTTACTTCAAGCGTTTTCAGGTTAAATACAAGAGAAGAAGAGGTAATCTATGTCTATTTCTCTTATGGTTGTGTTCTGTTTCGACAGTCCTTATTGATGAAGTGCCTTTTTTGTTATATATATAGAGGGTAAGACTGATTACAGGTCAAGGATTCGTTTGATCAATCAGGACAAGAACAAGTATAACACTCCGAAGTATCGATTTGTTGTGCGATTTGTATCCTTTTTTTTTCCTTGATTTACTTAGTTGTTATTAATGTTTATCGTGTTATTGCATGTAACTTGTTGTGTTGTTATGTGGGGATTATAATTTGGATCTAATAGGTTAGGTTATATTTTGGTCTGTTGCAGAACGAATTGTAGCTTAGTTGTTATTGCACCAGAGAATATGTTGTGGTTTCTTTTGCTGTGTTGTGATTTGTGCCAAGTAAGGTTTGTAGTTTTAAGGTGAATTGTGTGATATTCACTGTTAGATTTTCTTTGGGTAAGCTGCTCGTTGAGTTGATTTAGGGTGTATTATATGTAAACAGATGAATGTGAAAGGTTTTTCTTTCGATCTCTTCCTTTTTCTTTCATTTTTCTCCTTAATGATTTTCATTAGACCAACAAAGATGTAATTGCACAAATTATACATTCTCGTATTGTTGGTGATATAGTACTTGCTGCTGCATATTCCCATGAGCTCCCTCACTATGGTCTCAAAGTGGGACTTACTAATTATGCTGCTGGTATGGTATTTGCCTTTATTATTTTTGCTCCAATGCTTCTTGAAATTTTATTCTCTAATTTCTAATTGATACTACCATAAGTTCAGCTTATTGCACTGGACTTCTTTTGGCCCGACGGGTACTGAAAATGCTTGAGATGGATGAGGAGTATGAGGGTAACACTGAGGTATATGATTGATTTGTAAATTCACTCTCATAAATAATTCAGACCATTTTTTATATGTGGATTTTTAGATATGAAATTATTTCTGTTAACAGGCAACTGGAGAAGATTATTCTGTTGAACCAGGTGAGAGCAGGAGACCTTTCCGTGCTCTCCTCGATGTTGGGCTTGTGAGGACAACAACTGGTAATCGTGTTTTTGGTGCTCTCAAGGTACGCTAGTCTGCTTCATATAATATGTTATTGAAATGATTCTTGGATTTTTACATTACACACTGTTATTTTCCTTGTGCTTTATTCTTGTATTTTTTATACAGTGACATTCCCTATAATTTGTATGGCTAAACTTTGTAGTAATTGCCTACCATAGTGGAGTGGGTTTTGATAAATGCTTTGTTAGCACTTTTATTTGTTATTTTAACTCTTATATTTACCAGTTGGCCTTGGGATACATTATGAAATTTTCAATGGACATGGGTACTTGTACTGTTGTACAAGCCTTTCATATTGTAAATGAAGCTTGTGATGTATATGCCTATATACCTTTATACAATGTTAGTGGCTAAAGGAATTCATCTGCAATTTATGTCTATTACTGATTAAAGTTGTCTAATGGAAATAGAGCAACAATGTGTTCCTGGACATTGTTGGATTTTTATGTCTTAACTGAAAATGGATCACTTCATTCATTAGGGAGCATTGGATGGTGGACTTGATATTCCCCACAGTGACAAGAGGTTTGCAGGATTCAGTAAGGACAGTAAGCAGCTTGATGCTGAAGTTCACCGGAAGTACATCTATGGTGGCCATGTTACTGCATACATGAGGGTTAGTTTTAGTTATCTAGATATTCAGTGGTGTTGCCCTGCATGACAATCTATATAGTCAGATTACGTTATGTGTTTAAAACTGTTGGGATTTATGCAGATGTTGATGGAAGATGAACCAGAGAAGTACCAGTCTCACTTCAGTGAGTATGTAAAGGAAGGTGTCGGACCTGATAACATGGAGGAGATGTACAAGAAGGTTCATGCTGCCATTCGTGCAGATCCCTCAGCAAAGAAGACTGAGAAGCAGCCTCCAAAGGAGCACAAGAGGTGTGATTCATTCCCCCTCTCAATCTTTCTGCCCCTTTCTGATTGTGTATGCATGTCATTTTTAGGAGGTGGCTATATGATGTTCATTATAAAAAGTACGTTGTTGCATGAATTGCCACTTTATGTACAGATCAACTTAGGACCATAGAGATAATTAGCAATGCATAATTTTGTTGGCATTTTCTGGAAAATTGGCAAGACATTTTGGTTATTGGGCCTTTTTAAACTAAGAGATGTGGCTTTAACTTGTCCAAACAGGTACAACCCCAAGAGGTTGACCTATGAGGAAAGAAAGGCTAAATTGATTGAAAGGTTGAAGGCTCTCAACTCTGCCGCTGGCGACTCTGATGATGAAGACGATGAGTGAACTTCCATATAATTTTGGCCGCTTATCTGGAGACTAAGAATTTGGTGTTTTTTTTTCTTTTTGTTGTTCAGTGTGAGGAATAGGCTGAGGATTAGTATTCCTTTTTATTGTGAAACTCTGTTCAATTTTTTGCATAAATTGAAAGTTCTTCTCTGTTTCCAACTAGCAAATGATTTTCTATGTTTGGTAATATTATTTAATCATGTGTGTCCGCCACTAAGAATGCTTAGCCATCAGATATGAACACTAAGATTGCTCTGAATCATCATGTTTGCTGATATAATTTCATGCAACGAGTGTAGCAACGCTTGCCAAGGCATGTTGTTTCCTTCCAGGTTCCAACAATGATCTAATTTTTGCTTAAGCCCTGCTGGAATTCTAGAAACCAGGAGGAGGAGGAGGACGACGACGAGCTTGTTTGGTATGGCATGATCACAAAATTTGATAGAATTTGTTTACCATTGTACTTTATATTTTGATGAATGAGAATTTATATGAGAATCTGCATTGTAAATTCTAAATAAGATCTATCAAAATTCCCTTTAAAAAGTTCCCAAAAAAAAAAAGTCGAAATTACATATAAATTTTCATATTTATTCTATAATAATATTAATTTGGCGGAATACATAGTTTTTTTTTATGACATTCTTAAATTTTTATTTTGAAACTCTTTTATCCCTATATTTGTATTTTTTTAAAATGTTATTTAACCAATGCAATAATTCAGTAGACATGCTCAATTTCAAATGTAATTATTAAACGCATGAAATGTTAAAAATGAGTTTCAAAATAATAAAAACAATAATCAAATCTAAAAATGCAGAATTCGAAATAAATTTCTTTAAATATATTTGTAGATTGTAAGGTTTAACGCGCGTTTAAATGTTTGATGATCACAACACTGTGTAGATTTGAGATCCATTAAGAAGTACAATGGAGGCTCAAGACCCAAATTAAAGATGGAGTCACCACCTAGATGAGATCCGGAACATACTATACGACAATTGAATTTTATAGAGGTTCTCAGAAATCTGTCATCAGATAATGAATTTGAAAATTGGATATGGATTTTTGAAATATCCACCTAATCTTGCAATTGATCTCCGTTTGTATTTTGTATTTTATTATTTTTAATTATTTAATTACTTCCTTATTTACATTTAAAATTGCACTTGCCTCCATCTAATTTCCAAATTTTACAGTTAAATCTAAGTTTGCACATTAATCCAATTCTATGCTTATTAAGGATGATTCGCTACATTTATTACAAATATGCAAAAAATAAAAAAATTAAATTAAATTAAATTAAAATGACAAACATGCACACTTAAATATATTTCAAAATAAAAGGGATAAACCCTTGTGATACAATTATAAATTAAAAAAAACTAATTATTTATTTAAAATAAAATAAAATAATACAGTGAAACCTCTTCAAAGAGGCATCTCCTCTAGCTATAGATGCAATGGGGTGTCGCTTCATAGTAAAGGGACGTTACCTCTTTACAAAGAGGCGACCCCTATATAAATTAAAAATAAGCTCAATAGTATGAGCTTAGTCAAAATAGTAACAAATAATAAACTATGTAAAAACCATGCAAATGCAATCAAAATTTATTTAAATTTTTAACTAACATACTAAATTTTAACTAACAAAATATATAAAAATATTCCCGTCATCCTTCTGATAAAGTAGCTGAAAAATGAGCAAATTCAGAGCACAAAAATTTAAAACTCATGCAGAAATATGACATGCAATTAAATTCACATTAAATTTTCACTAACACATCAAACGAGAGCAAACAAAATATATGAAAATGTTTTTGTCATCCTTCCGATGAAGTGGCTGAAAGGAAAAAAAATTTTAGCACAAATTTTTTTTCTTATGAATAGTGACACCTTATTATGGTGAGGCGGCACTTTAGGGATTCAAATCCTCATCAGACACTCATTTAGAAAGGAAGATACACTTTGGGGATTCAAACTTGACTAGACATTCCTTATGACCTCCACTTCGGGGATTCAAACCAGACCAGATGCTCATTTAGAAAGGAAGATGCACTTGGGGGATTCAAACCCCACTAGACATTCCTTGTGATGCGCACTTTAGGGATTTAAATCTAACCAGACACTTATTAAAAGGAAGATGCACTTTAGGGATCAAACCCGACCATACATCCCTTATGATGATGTGAACTTTGGGAATTCATTACTTGACCAGTCACTTCTTGCCACTGATGCTTTGATCAAAATATCTTCAATTCTCCAACATCGATTTTAAGGTACACGCGAGAAGTGAAATAAATTTTTTTCATCTTTTTTTCTTTACTCCGCTGGGGAATATATTTTTGATGGGTCAACTTGTGTTCCTTTCATCTACTTAGCTTCACCCTCTTTCTTTCTTTTCAATACGTCTTCCTCTTTTACCCTTATGCTTTCATATATAATCTCCTTTTCATTCTTTTCAAATTCACTTTCCACCCTTTTTACTTTCAAACTCTCCTTTTCTTTTTTCTCTCTTTTCACTTTTTAAAGCTTTCTCTATGATGGACACCGTGTGGACCCCAATAGCACCTACAGTGCATCGTGTGCATAATTTTGATCTCAACATCGGAGATGAGATCCCTTTTTTCGCAGACATGCAATCCCATATATGTGGATTGGCTACAAGAGATGTTAGTATCCGATTTCTTTAATTTTTCCTACCAATAAAATAAAATAACATCTGGTTACTGTTCATAGATTCATGTTTATCACTTTAATCGAAAGAAGTTTGATTTAATTTAATGAAATTATAAAAATTGAATCATTCTGTCAGATCACTGACACGAAGAGGTGTCACCTTTTTTATGGGGCAATTGCCTTTGATTTCTTTGATTTTTTCTACAAATAATATTAAATAACATTGGGTTACCATTCATAGATTCATGTTTATCACTTTAATCGAAAGAAATTTTATTTAATTTAATGAAATTATAAAAATTGAATCATTCTGTCAGATCACCGACACAAAGAGGTGTCGTCTCTTTGATGGGGCAATCACTTCATCATAAAGAGGTGGTTGCCTATTCGAGTCTAGGTGCTTATAGAGAGGCAATCACCTCTTAGTTAAAAGGCAATGCCTCTTTAATAGGGCTATCGCCTCTTTCTTAGAGGCATTTGCCTCATTGACAGAAATTTGAATAAAAAAATTTCATTCACATAAAATGGTAATTCAACTCACTATTTTTTTCTTATAGCTTGATGCCCATACCCCAAGGGTACTGGGAACTTCAGCAATGCCTGCATTTGGTACAATAAGCTCACGGATACGGTGAAGAATTGTATTCATGATACCAGATTTTTTAATTTCATTCTCACACTTCCAACACAGTAGGGGTGTACAAACTACCAACCTCTACATACTCTGATGGAGAAATAGTTTGATACTACTCACACATTCCACTATCCTTTTGGGGAGTTTACACTTGATCAAATTGCTTTTATTGCTATCACTGGTATTACTTACTTAGGGGATTCTGTTCCTCTTGATACAAGTCTCCATCACCTATCTCCAAACTGTCTCGCTTTCATTAAGCTTCTACTTAACATGGTATTGGATATGAAGGGGGCATATACAATGAGGCTCAATTCCATCAGGAGCTTCTATACCTGTGCTAGAGTTGAGGCAGCTACCACAGCTTGTTAAATTAATCAGGTAGTACGTGCATTCCTGGTTTACTTACTAGGCACCACTCTTTTTGCAGACACTGCCAGTTCTATAGACTTAAGCTTTCTAATGCCCTTAAGAGATCTAGACCTAGTGGCTTCATACGACTGTGGCAGTTGTGCTCTAGCCTACTTGTATAGGAGTATGATTAAGTTGGTGCATAGATCTAAGAGGATTTATGGTTTATGGCATGTCATTCTGGTACTTCCCTCCTCTTTTACTATTAGGTTCCATCTCAAATACTATTATCATGATTTGTTAACAGTTCTTTCTTTCTCATGCAGGATTGGGCTCTAGAGCTAGAGTTGATTATAGAGATCACTTATGTTCATGACACTTCTTTTCCTACTATAGTGAGATGGGGCTCCAGTCACGCTTGGAGGAGGCCAGTTGCTTATGTGCATATTCATCGTGAGCGACTGAACACTCTCACACATGATGAGGTAAGTACTTACAAATATAATTATAATTAGTAACACAATTGTTAATCAAATTCATTCACTTACCAACTTTTTTCTGCGGCTGTGCCTAGATTTGTGGTGTCATTAGGCTAGATGGTCTCATGCTATATTTTGATTGATTCCATTATTTAGAAGGAAGGTATTACTCCAAGGACTTAACATCAGAGTTTGGTACCTCAGCGAGAGGGTAAAATAATGGTAGATGGTCGCTCGAGTGAGATGACCACCCCTTGCTTCTCCCTGACATATTTTCTGGGCACATGAGTTAGAGGAAGATGAGCTTGATCAAGCTCTAGTGGGAGATGATGCTGCGAATTATTGTGAGAAGAGGAAGTCTTGATATATGGATTTTACACGAGCTCATCTCTTATAAAGGGTGCCTCTATCTGCTTCTTAGGTAAGCATGCAATTCTATTAAACATATCATTTCACATTTATGCTTGTGGATACTATTTCCTGAATTAATGTTCATTCTTAGGCACCAGCTAGGGTACTAGCCCCTTATCCTAGGTTTACTGCATAAGAGAAACCTTATTAGTGTCCTCGTATTATGCCTAGTAGTGAGGGTACTATTAGTGATATGCACTATGTCAATTTATGTATGACCATGTTTAGACTTTATCATTTTATTTAATAAAGAGGCATTTTTCATTATCATTTTATGTTATGATAATTACTTGAATAGTCAATTCTTACTAACATCATCAAGTATGTGACTTAAAACCCTTAGATTAAATATGAGTTCTATTCAAATTATCCCTAGTCATAACAATGTATTATGGCTAGTATGATGTTAATTGATGATTATGTTTTACTAATCATGAATATGAGATATTAAGTCAACTTATAAGTACTTATTTGAGAAATAAAGTATTGGACTGATCCATCATGTGAATACTACATAGATAATTATCATAAGTAATTCTCATCATAGTAATATTGGCTTAGTCCTTTGACCTTGAAATCACTATGGATTTCTACATAACTATTTTGTATTTTGACAAAATCTTACATTATCATTAATCAGATGATAAAATAGGTTATTGTTGGGTATGAAATGAGTTATATGAGGAATGTGAGTAATTGAGCAGGAATTTGTCCCCCATTTAATATGAGTAAGATATTTATGGGCCCCTTGATAAGATAGACTATGGAAAATGCATGGCCATACTAAAGTAAATTGATAAAGAGTTATCATTCTCAGTCTACTTGGAATCAAGAAATTATATGATTGAATTCTATAAGGATGACATATTCTATGCCTTATATTCAATCAAGATATCATGTGATAAAGGGATTGGAATATTCACTGTATATTAGGTTATGTCGGATTATTGACTTCACATGACTTGGGCAGTCAGAATGTCTTGTTAGAGGCCACTTATGACTTGTAGGCCTAAATAGAGATTTAAGACCTACTACCAACGTCATGTGAACCAACAGGATCATACACTTTGAACAAGCCCAAAATGAATATGGGTTTAACAAGCCCAAATAAGCTCTGTGGAAATAAATAAATAAAATATTTATTTATTTATTTAAGGTAAAAGTTATCTTAAATAAATAGAATATTATTTCTAATTTAATTTTAAATAAAATCAGAATAAAAATATGTGAGAAATTACCAAAAGGTTGTTTGACAAGTGAAACCTTAATTTAAATGTCTATAAATATGTTATATTCTCTAGGGTTTTATACACTCTCATTATTCTAACACCAAATTCATTTTCTCTCTTTTATAAAAAAAACACATAGTTCTTTTTAGTTCTTGATTTGTGAAAAATCAAGAGAAGGTGCTAGCACACAAATATTCATTTTCAAAATCAAGGGCTGTTCGTATGGACACTTATGGAGGATGGATTCTTTTGGAGATGTCTCATATCCGAACTGTTAAATTAAAAGCTCAAGGTAGGGTGTTACCAGAGTGAACCTCCTCTCTTCCTTCCAGATTTTTTGTCTCTTCTGCATTTGTGGTAAGAAAATGAAAACCTTTAATCAATTAATCGAATTACTTAGATCCAGGTTCGAGTTTGTGATTTAAATTTTATTTTTTCGCTGTGTATGGAATCATGAAACCCAACAGGTACCTCCACTGGTATGCTTTCTACTAGGGAGCCTTCTAATTCTGGATCTTAATTGACAGTTAGTAGGCTCGTTGCCACTCCCGACTTGTTGACCCACTACTAGATGCCTTTGGGTGAGCTCTCTCATCAATTCTTGATGCTAGATAGGAACTTAGAGCTAGAGTTCTTCTCAGTGGCCACCATATATGTAAGTTCCCTTCTTTTGAGGTCCTATTCTAAAATTTGACTTAACACTCTATAAATTCCAATAATATGTTAATTGCATAGATACCTCGAGATCAGGAAGAGTATGTGTATAGAGTGATTAAGGCCCATCGGGACTTCTGATGCATATGACATAGTAATGAAAGGTAACAACTACGCCTTATCTTTATATGTATACATACTCTCATGAATTTTTACCTCTTATTTCATCTTGATAGGACCGAGATGAGGCTAGTTAGGCTAAGATTACTGCTCTTCAGGTCGAGGGTGTTAAAGAGGAGGATGACACGAGCAATGATAAGGAGGAGGAGCCAGTTGATGAGCATGTTTAGGATGACAACGATAACGATGGAGATCCTGTTGATAATCTTGTGGATGACCCTGCCGATGAGGGAGCATATGAGCCTAGAGATGATGAGTATAGGGATACCCTAGAGGCTTGATAGTATAACATTATTTTGGTTAGAGACACTTTTATTACTTTTCACTATTGCTCTGTTATTTTCTGAATTAACTTCTCATTTTAGTATTTTCACATTTTGCACCACATAAATTATGTAACATTTAAATTCAAATTTTGGCAGACTTTTATATCAATTGAGGAATTTTTATCTCTAAAATACTCTTCTCTTGAATTTTCATGTACTATACAATCATTTTGCAGTAAAACAATAATGTGTTTCACCTATTGGAGAGGCGTCACCTCTTCATAGAGGCATTGCCTCTTTATGAAGAGGCAACAGGCAATCACCTTAACACACAGAGACATCGCCTAATTGTAGAGGTGAACACCTTTATGCCAGCATCCTACAGCCACTTAAATCCCTAGCTTTTCTTTAAATCCCCAAGTTCTCATTCACGTGAATTCTCTTCATTTTCTCTCTCTAGATAGTATCCCAACATCCCAACATAACTGAAAGAAGCTTGAAAAAACTATAGCCAATTTTGAAAACCTTGGATGGTCGATCATGGGCTAGATTAGAGCCATTTCATCAATCCATCTTTCAATCTTTGCATACTAGAAAGATCAACTTCCCTTTTCTTCATGTTCTTGCTTAATTCTAGGATCCTCAGAAACATGTCTTCAGATTTAACACAGTAGAGTTATGCCCTTTGCCATAGGAATTTGAAGCTATTTTAGGCTCTTGAATGGATTATGCTTATCGTATTGCGTTTCTTTTGGTTAAAACCCCAGATTTACACTTCATCCAATACCAAATGGCTAGGCTATTTAAACTTTCCCCTTAATTTTCTCTTCACCATATCTTTAGTAATGAGGTTCTAATGAGTTCTTTTCTCAAAGCTATTATGACTGTAGATAGCAACGAGGTTTACTGACCTCAGACGATTGTTCTTTGCTTATATACTCAATTTCTACTGGTTTCCCCTTCCGACAACTATGACCTAAAGCGTCTTCACATTCTGGATCAAGTGGAAGTTGGCCTAAATCCTTTCCCTCTTATCAAGACAAAGACCATCATTGGACTTGACAACTTCTCAGAAACTAGGCGATTCTCAAGGAATCCTCTATTGCTAGAGGTGAGATTTTTTTCTCTTTCCATTTACTGCTTCATATCGTTTTTACTTATTCATTCTTCCAACAGGCATGGTTTTATGAAAAGCTAAGGTTGGTAGAATCTCCCAGAGAATTGCACATTATAAGGCTAAACATTATCGTACCAAGAGACTTCATCCTATTCCGGAGGATGTTCAAAGCTAGTTGTCTATATTTCCTAACACTTTGATTCAGTGGATGTGCCCATGATGGAGATTGTAGCATGTGACCATTCGATCTTATACCTACTACATTCCATTATTCAATCTTTATTTTGCCACTTTCTATAATCCTGCTTAGCTTTATAGACAATACGAGCAGAAACAACTGATTATGGAACTAGTATATGAATTTGAGCTAAGGGCCCTTTCTCAGAACTTACTGGATAATTTGGTCACTACTTGCCCTCACAGATGGTGGTCAACTTAACTATGAACCTACTAATGTATTGCAGCCATCCAATGAACCCTTTGACTTCTTTTTCATTTTTCAGTGCAAGCATTTCTCTGATTACTCTCACTTTATTCGAATCCACCTTTATGCCTCTCTGGCTAATAATATTCCCTAGCAGCTTTTCGGAGATTACCTTAAAAATACATTTCTTCGGATTCAACATGAGGTTGTACTTTTAAGCTCTTGTTAGGAACTTTTTTAGAGCCTCAAAGTTCCCTTCTCTAGTTAGAGACTTGACCATCATATCATCCACATACACCTATATCTCTTTATGGACCATATCATATAGTAAAGTTGTAGCCATCATTTAATAAATTTCTCCTGCATTTTTTAACCAGAATGACATGATTATATAACAATAAACACCTCATTTAATGGTGAAGGAAGTTTTTAACTTGTTAATCACCACCATCATAATCAGATTGTATCTTGAGAAGCCATCGATAAAGGAGTGCATAGCACTTGAAGCTACACTATCGACTAAAGTGTCAATATTGGGCAAGGGAAGATAATATTTTGGACAAGCTTTGTTCAGATCCCTATAGTCCACAAACATCCTGACTCTCCCATCCTTTTTAATAATTGGAACTATATTCACTAGCCATTGAGTGTCATCTACCACTTCCAAGAACTTTGCTTCCAACTGTTTATCCACTTCTTCTTTGATCAAGAGAGCCTATTCTGACCTTAATCTCCTCTTTTTCTATTTTATCGATGTGATGTGAGAATATGTAGGGATCTTGTATTCTACAGTCTCTCTATCAATCCTTGACATATTCTCATAACCTCAAGCAAATACTTTCTATCTTCTTTTCAATATTTCTTTCATTTTTTCTATCTCATTAGGAGTTAAGTTAGAAGCAATCAGTATATTTTTAGGATGATCATATGTGCCTAGATTAAATGATTCAATTTGCACTAAATTAATGTCAAACATATGCAAGAAATGATCATCATAAATAAAATAACCATTAGTAAAAACATTGCATAAATAAGCAAAGTTGGACCTTATCGCATTAACTTTAAAAGAGTAAATGTCATCGGTTTTAAACAAATTAGAAGAGAAATGTCAAGGTCATCATAGAAAACATCCATAATGGAATAAAAAACATTAGATTCAAAGTTGAACTCCTCTTCCTGGTCAGCAGCGTCCTTTAGCTCCATCGAAGGAATATCCTCTTCTGATTTTGGAGTCAGTATTAGTTCCTCTATTATCGACTCTTCAATAGTAACTTCACTAATCCTAATCACATGTTTAGTAAAAATTTCAAACTTGGGGACCAGTTTCTCAGCAATTATCAAAGGTTTAGGAGCTCTTTTGTATGGATAGTTAGCACTTTCCTCTATATATGTTTCCCATAATGTCTTCTCTTTTAGTTTAGGTCAGGCTTTGTTCTTTCTAGACTTTCCTTCAGCTTCATCATTTTCTTTAGACTCATATGCTTCTAGATACCCTACCTTGTGCTTCAAGATTGGCACTTTAAGTTCAACAAACTTAGACGGGCGTTACTGATTCATCCCCAATCCCATTCTAGGGATAAATTGCATATTCTTTATTATACTCATAATTCTCAGATTCAGCTCATCTTTATAGATCATGCAAACCTTGAAACTCAGACTGACTAAAATTTTGTTGGGAGTAACTTCAAAGTAGTGATAACAGCTTTAGTTTTTTCCATTATAGTGACTACTCTTTCCTTATGTAGAAATTTAATCTTTTGATCCCCCAAAGGATGAAACTATAGTCTTCATAGAAGAATAACGAAGGTAACTAGAATATCCATTACATAGAGGTTATTTCAAATTTCAATAAGTCTAGTCTTGACTAAAGCTCTAAAAGTTCCCTCAACTAGCCTTTTCATATTATCATAGGCTTTGATGACCATATCAGATGACTTTAGATCAGTAATTACTAGCCTTAACTTTGGTAAAATCTTTAAAGGGCACATATTGATGGCATATCCATTGTCCACCATTACACAACAAGTTAATTTTCCTTTCACCTTGGCCTTTATAAACAAGGCTTTGTTGTGGTCTTTTATCTTCCAAGGGTAAGTCATCATATGTAAACACAATTGCCCTTGGAGGGCTTTCTGTCAATGAATCTACTATTTATTTTGGAGTGTGCATTGAGGGGATCTTCTTATGATCAAGAACTAATGCTTTCCATGGGCTTGAGAGTTCATAAATAGCTCCCAAACACTAGCGAGAGTTTTCTCATCTCTCCCAATCTTAATAGTTTCCTTATTCTACTTTTCTTTCTTTAGTTCTTCCTATGAGTCAACTCTTTCTTCTTTTAGTTTAACATTTTTTTACTTCCTCTCTCTTCTCAAGCTTCTTAATTGATTAGGCTATCTTTCATTCATTTTTTTCCATAGATTAATTACTTCATCTTCTTCATTATCTGAACTCCAAATGCTTAGAACATTCATATGAAGCTCCACAGATTACTAGTTCAGGTTTGCATTTTTTTTATTGTGGTTTTGGTCATGTGGATATGACATCAATAAAGGAATTAAGGACTTATTCCTCTGTTAAGCCAGTATTGATCATTAGGATGCATGGATTTGGTGGTGACATATTGTGATAGTTGGGCAAAAGGGTATTTTGGGTGTTTGGTTTTCTAGTTTTGGAGTCATTTATCTTACTTGAATTGATAAAATCTTGAACATCGTGTTTTAGGTAAGTGCTTGTGTCTAATGTTTTGGTGATATTTGTAGTATAATTTTAGGTAGGAATTTTGAAAAAAGAGGTCTTTGAGGTAAGGGTCGCAATAGGTTATTTTTAATTAGCTATTCTAGAACTTTGGAGAGAGGTTTTCGAAAGTTTAGAAAACTTTCGAGGTTGTCCAACAACATTGATCTGTATATTACTGCTCGACCCGATCCTACAATTAGATCTAATCCCTTCTTTGCTTGCAGGTCTTCCACTGAAGAATTTTTTCTCTTGTGCCAAGTCAGATTTTTTCTACACCCTAAATTTATACAGCTCCTTAAAATTTCTAATTCCTAAATCTTTCAATTTTTTAGAGAGCGGGAGCACGCACCCTTTTATTAATATCACTAGTTGATTAGATTCTGTAGGCTGATGCTTCATCTGTGAAAATTTTGCTCTCCACCTAATCAAGTAATCAATGAAACAATTATTGAATATTTGGTTTACATTCTGTAGTCGCTCAAAGATACTTTCATTTGAATGTTAAGACTATACTGCTTTATAAATACAGCACATAATCCCTCATAGTCAGCTTAGATATGGGATTCCAAAGCATAATACCATTTGATGGGTGTTCCTTCTAGAGACATAGGAAATTGCTTCACAATCTATACCTTGGTCAAACCAGTCGTCTTCATGTGAGTCACATACTGCTTCAGATATAGATGGAGATCTTCAATGCCAGTAAATTTCTTTATGTAAAGGAATTTAAACTTTTGGGGTAGAGGGTTATCATCTTTATCCAAACTCATATCAGAGGAGCTCATTGGAGCCTCTATCCCCTTCTCTGTCATTATTAACTGCATTTGAGCCATAGTTTTGGTCATATTTTTAGCCCAGTAAGACTTTTTCACATTTTATGCAGTGTCTGTATTTACATTCTATCTAGCTATAGGCTCTACCACTAAAGTTTCCTAATCATCCTCTCTTTCTTGTCTTTTGGAGCCTTCAACATCCAAATCAAATGGTTGTGCCTAAAGTGCTGGCGGTTCCTATCTAACTGGTCCCCTCATTTCAATCATCATGTCTCCATGATTGACTCGATTTGATAAGCTATCTCTACTTTCAGCATATCCCTAAAAGCCTTAGCATTAAATTTTGCTATCTCTGTTTCTCTAGAAATCATAACTAGACGACCAGTGTTAGATCACTTCCAGCTAGAAGACTGTCATGAATCTATATCTGCAATCACCACAGATTAGAAATATTCATGATGTGTATACATAAGATGCAAATTTAATTAAATACGAAATAAACACATACTCTATTTACATATAATAACAAGAAATAAGATATAGAGCTCTCAAACAATATCTCCACCCTTATTTCTACCACACACATGTTTGCTAATGAGTTCCTTGTCCTAGGATTTTTATTTTTGGTTTTAATTATCAACAAGGGATGATAAAACCTATGAATGCAAGATAACTCTGAAGATGATAAATATAAGTAGTAATTTCTTTAAATAATTTCAAAATCCATTTTAATGGGCCAAGAATGATATCAAAGGCCCACCTTATTAAGATCCATTTGTCATAGGCTAAAATAAGTATAAGAGGCCCATCTTATCAAGGTTTGTTTATAATAGGCTTGGACCTTATTCAAAGAATTACCATATGACATCAAACATATGCATTTAGGAAAAATTCTACTAAAAATTGCTAAGTCATTATATGAGTTGAGTCTCGGGTAATAAGCTTTGGCTCCCACAACTATATACCTCCATTCTGTCTCCTCACTCAAGGGTCTGTGCGATGTGGATAAATATGTGCTATGAGTGACAATAATTGAATACTCCATCATTAGGTTTGAGTGAAATATAGGTAGCAAAGCAAAGACTATTGTTGGTTTACTTGGGACTTAGTGAGCACATTGTGTGGAAAGGTGTAGGGAATGCAAGAATTTGCAAAAGAAATAATCAAAGAAGATAAATTACGAAACACTTAGAATCATTTTCTCTATTCTTTAGTGGTGTTGCCACTATAGGTAATGGGGTTTAGCATGCGCCCAAGTGTTTGGCGACTACAACATTATGTGGGTTCAAGGCCCACTATGAAGTACAACGAAGGCTTAAGGCCCAAATTGGAGATGGAGTCAGCACCCGAATGAGACCTGGGACAAACTATATGGTAACTGGATTCCACAGAGGTCCCCAGAAGCCGTCAATAAAAAACAGGTTCGAAAATTAGGTTTGAGTTTTTAGAATGCCTACCCAACCTTGCGGTTGGCTTTCATTTATGTTTTGTGTTTTATTGCCTTTAATTGTTTCTTTATTTACTTTTAAAATTGCACTTGTCTCCATCTAATTTCCAAGTTTTATAGTTAAGTCCAAGTTTGCACATTGATCCAATTCCATGCTTATTAAGGGTGATTCGCTACATTTATTATAAATATGTAAAAAAAAAAATAGTTAAATTAAAATGACAAACATGCACACTTAAATATATTTCAAAATAAAAGGGATAAGTCCTTATGATACAATTATAAATAAAAAAATAAAAAAAAATAACTAATTATTTATTTAAAGTAAAATAAAATAATATGGCGACACCTTTTCAAAGAGGCGTTGCCTCTAGCCATGGATGCAATGGGGTGTCGCCTTATAGCAAAGGGAAAGAGGCGTCACCTCTATAACTAAAAATGTGTTCAACAGTATGAGTTTAATTAAAATAGTAAAAAATAATAAACTATGAAAAAACCATGCAAATGCAACCAAAATTTACATAAAATTTTAACTAACATGCTAAATTTTAACTAACAAAATACATAAAAATACTCTTATCATCCTTCTGATGAAGTGGTTGAAAAATGAGCAAATTTGGAGCGCAAAAATTTAATTATATGAATAGTGCTTTGGAATAGTGAAAACCATGCAAAAATATGAAATGCAATTAAACTCACTTAAAATTTTGAGTAACACACCAAATGAGAACAAACAAAATAGATGAAAATGTTTATGTCGTCATTCTGATGAAGTGGTTGAAAGGAAAAAAAATTTTTAGCATAAAATTTTTTTCTTATAAATAGTGACACATTATTATAGTGAGGCAGCACTGGGTGAAAACAAAGTGGCGACACCTCATCAAAGTGGCGATGCCTCATCAAAGAGGCATCGTCTCTACAATGAGGCACCGCCTGAATTGCCCTGAACAAATTCAAGTTCAGACAAAGTTCTGGTTTCTAACTTAAAAACCAACTAATTTAAACAACAATAAACTTATAGATGAAAACAATAAAGATCTTACATAAAACAAAAAAGTAATACTCAAAAACAAAAATTCTTACTAAAAATGAGTTTGATTTTCAAAAATGTTTGGTCCTCAGAAGTTTGGATTTGATTTATGCATCATCCTAAATGCAAGAACAACTTTTCCTCTTAAGAATGAACTCCCAATTTTCTTCTACAATTCCTTTTTTCCTTTCTTTTACATTAAAAATGTCTCAAATTAGAGGTAGGTGGGCCTCAACTGCCGCTATTCATGGTATTTAATGCTGCAAAAGGTAGCTGTGAAGAGGCATCATCTCACCAATGTTCAGGATGAAGAGGCGACGCCTCTTTGTTGAGGCGATTGTTTCTTCATCCAGGCCAAGTCTGGACCTTTGGCCAAAAAGACAATGAACTTGGGTTTATAATCTATTTTGGGCTTAGACTTGCTATTTGGGTTTAAATTTAGTGTTTTGGGCTTAGAGTGTATTTTAGAGAAGTTTAAGGCTTCCTTTACATTTAAAACTCGTATTTTCTCATTATCAAACTTTTGTTACGAGTCGATCAAACAGAATGCGTCCATAATATTACCTTTTCTAAATTAAATTTTATTTTGATTTACATTTTTTTGTTTATACCAACATTTGTTTATAAAATAGGTAAATTGTATAAATTATAGGAGTTAAATAGATTTAAAATAAAAATTTCAGCGTTTATAAAATATTCTGTTGTTATATTTCATTGTTAGATTACATGCAATTTTTTTTTCTTTCTTTATGATGTATATTTTTTGTGGATGAAATAAAATTATATTTGAATAGTTATACTTTATTTATAGCATAAATTTAAATCCTAGGTCTAAAAAAAAATTAAAAGAAATTGAAAATAACGAGTTAATATTTTTTAGATATAATTAAAATTCATAAATGAAAAGGGAGAAAATTAAATAAATAACACTGAATATTTATGTATGAATTTGTTTACAACATGAGACATTTAACAAATTTAATTTTAATGCTCAAATATTATATTTGTTCAAATACAAAGAATTTCTTTTAATAATAATACATAATATGAGACAATTATATTCCTTTAATTAAATAAGGTAAAAATTAATTATATTTTTTGACATATAATTACGTAATAAATAGTTGAAGAAACGTATATCAATCCACAATTAATAAAAAAATTAATCAAATTTCCTTCCCCTAGTACCCAAAATATGACTAATAAATATGTCCTGTTCTATTGATATTTTTTTTGCTTTTGCTGATTTCGTGCTTTTGGTCTTCAGAATTCTTTGTTGGTGAAGATGACAAATTGATCAAAATAAGAAAGTTTAAGATGGATTAATCTATCAATTTTATATCAGAAGATATCCTAATTCTATATGCAATCAGTAATAATAAAATAGGAAACAAATTAAATCCCTATCATATCACTAAATTAATTGCCTAATTCTATCAGGAATCCTTTCCACTATGGGATTCAGCTTATTAATTACTTGCGATCAAAGCTACCATAACAACCCACATTGCTCCTTCTCCTCTATAAACCCTACAGACCATGCAGAATACACACACACACTCTCCCATTACTACTTACAACATTACCAAAATCACAAACACCCTAACATCCCAATTCCCACTAATGGAGAAGCAACTTCTTGATTTTTCCAACATTGCAATCACCTCCGCATCATCCACCACCCCTCATCATCATTCTAAATGCCTCTCTGCCTTGTCTCGCCTCCACCGTTTCCCTGTTTCTGTCTCCCTTCTCATCAACCTCATGCCCTCCATTGATGTTCTCAAAGGCCTTCGCTCTCTCACTGACCACCCTAATCACTCCATCAGCCAACTTTCTTCGCTTGTCTTTACAACTTGGAGGACAAAACTTCTCAAGGAATTCGCTCAGTGCGACAAAGCTGCTCTTCATGCCAAGAAGAAGGGTAATCCTCTCAAGATCATCATCAAGCTTCCCAAGTCAAAGCTGCCTAATCCTGATGATCATCAGCCCCATAATCTTCAAAATAAGAACCCTTCTTTCATCACTGATAATAAACATAAAGAGACTGGTTCTGATCAAAAGCAACCCCTGAAAGCAAGTTCTGCCCTGCCCAAGAGCCGCAAATCCAAAGAAGACCTTTTTCATGATAAAAAACCATCGCTGAAAGCTGATTCTGCACTGCCCAAGAGCGGCAACCTGCTGTCCAGGAACAACATAAGGGAGCAAATTTATCAAGCCTTGTCCATGGTGTTTAAGGAATCTCAGGATGATCCTGACATAAAGGATCAATTGGAGACCTGCGACCCTATCCGAATTGCTGCTTCTCTTGAGATTGCTTTCTTCCGCAAGTGGGGAATTTCTAACACTAGTTGCCGTGCCAAGAATCGATCGCTGTTATTCAACATTAAAGATGCCAAAAATCCTGATTTTCGGAGGAAGATACTTCTGGGGAAGATAAAACCAGAGGCTGTTGCAGAGATGAATGCGTCGGAGATGGCGAGTGATGAGATGCATCACAAGAACAGCGCCATACAAGCAAGATCTTTGTGGAAGTGCACTGTGGATCGCAACCAGGAAAGCACAACTGATCAGTTCAGATGCGGCAAGTGTGGTGAATCCAAGACCATCTACCATCAGATGCAAACAAGGAGCGCTGATGAGCCTATGACAACTTATGTTACCTGCACTGTTTGTGACAACCGCTGGAAGTTTTGTTAGGATCAAGTATCAAGTAGTGCTCTCTGAATATCCAATTTAATAGCTGATATTTTGGCTAGTTTTCTTGGATAAGAATGCTCTGTAGAATTCATAAGTTTTGAATCTTTTGATAATAGCAACTATATATACTTTGATTGCAACTCTGTACATAGGTAAATTCATAGTTGTGCATATATCATTTTGGTTCTTTTTCAAGCTTTTGGTTTGCAGAATGTACTCTATAATTAGTACCTTTTAAGTGAGATGTGATAGAGTCGAGGGCAATGGTTGATGTAAATTTGGGATCTTTTGATTATATAGTTTAGGAAGGGTGTGTGGAATCTGAGATTTTGTTATTAGCATTTTGTACATTTTTATACAATTCAGGTGCTCTTGCAAAGCATAGCATAACATATAATACATAAGTAGATAAATTTTTGTTCAAGTGTTTTATTTCCAATGCCCTTATTGATAATGTTGAACATATGCTATTTTAAAACTTCATCTTTGCAACAGAGTCCAGATTTTATCAGCAGCAGAGATTTTTATAACCAATTTCTCAGGTTTCATCAGGATTCGGGATAGAAACTCACCGGTAAGAACTGAAATTTATAACCAAATTTCAGATGGTAAATCATTACTTTCTATTCTAATGATCTTGATGCTGATGTGCTTAAAATATATGCATTAATTTAATTTCTTTGAGGTTGTTAGTCTGGTAGTTTTGATGCTATTGTTTGAGTAAATGTAACTATAACTCACATGAAAGCTTATGATACACCATCTTCATTGTTTCTTTACAAATTTTGAGGAGATGTGAACCTCTTGACTAATCTGCATTATCAAGAACTCATCCTGATCGCAATGCTTGATCTCGATGTTACAGATGGCGCCGTTGGAAAGGTTGTTTTATTAAAGTAATTAATTCATTGTCAGTATGTTTAGCAAATGCCTGTGAATGTTCTTGCCAAGGATAAGCCTTTTATCATACTCTATCTTCTCCATGCATTGCTAAAATTTTGTTCTTTTCCTGTCACGAGATTATAGTAAATGTTGATAATAGTTTACAATTAAACACTAATCTTTCTCCCCTCCTTTTCCATTATTTGTAAAGCTCGCGAGCTGTACATCTCAGGAGGCAGAGGACATATACATCGCTAATGGGATCAGGTTATCAGGAGTCCCTGAAAATTAAAATTACATTGTCTGGTATCTTTTCATTCTTTGTTATCAAACAATTTCCAATCCAACTGAATAAGTTGATGGCTTTCCTTTTCATTCCATCTGCATTTTCATTTCTCCCAATTTGTTGCTTCAGAACGATCCTGAATGGAGGTTTCTAGCCGTAAAGGGAAATGTTCCAATTGCTGTCGTCAGGTATTCTCATATCAAGAGAGCTAGTACTGGAAAGATTTCTTGCATTGAAATAAACGTGATTTTGGTCATCCATTTAATTGTAAGTATTTCCAATATTCGGCAATCATGATTAATGTTTTTACTAAATTTAATAAAAAATAAAAATATTATAAATAAATAAAAATTGGTATTTTCTACAGTCACTTTGTTTCAAAACAAAATAATTTTCTTTGTTTACAAAAATTTGTCAAAATTTATGAAAAATATAAAAATTTTACATTAAATTTTGTAAAATAATATTATTTTTCATAAATATAAGAATTATTATTTCTTTTATTATAACTTGAAATATTTGTTTGGTTAAATTATTACTTTGTATAAAATTCAACCATTTTTTATGGAATTAATTGTTATGATTATTGAATTTTTTTATAAGTGTCATTGCCCCTTTATGAATTGAAAATATTTTTTTTAGATTGGTATTTTTGTAAAGAAAAATCTTAATTTAGAAAATTTATTTTATTCATAAAAAATGTGAAAATATTATTTTTTTAATGATATAACATTATATTTTCTAAGTGTAAGAATTAATATTTTTTTATTATAACTTGATATATTTTCATAAATTATGACTATTTTTATCACTTTAAAATAATTTTATGTAAAATTTTTAAAATAATTTCAATTTGTGTAATTATAAAAACTATACAAATTAGTTTTATAATAAGTGGTTTATTTTTCTATAATGCAACAATTTAATGTAAAATATATCTAGTTATAATGAAAAAACACTTTAATTTTTATATTTACAAAAAATGATGTTACTTTGTATTTTAAAAAATACAATAATTTTCACACTTTTCGTAAATTTAAATAATTTTTTAAAATAAAATATATTACTTTATTTTAAGACAAAGTATAGAAAGCATCATAAAAATTATATAAATTATAAAGGGGAAGAATAAAAAATTTAATAATAAAGTATAAAAATATAAAAATAAAATTAATAATAAATAAAATATGAAGAGTTATAAAATAGAGATAACCAATTACTCATGAAAGACTTTATTTCATAACTTTGTGATATATATTTTTAAATTATTTATTATTGTAAAATATTAAAAATTAAAATAAATACGAAAATTTAAAAATGTAGTTAGGGATAAAAATATCATATGATAAAATTTTTCCTATATAATTAGGGATGTAATTAAATCGAGTCGAGTCAACATACTACCAAGTTCGAGGTTGACTCGACTTTCAAACTTGATACTCGAACTCAATTGAGTTTTTTTTTTTTGAAGGTCGAGCTCGACTTGATTAAATAATTAATATATTCAAGTTTGACTTAGTTCGATTCGATTAAATAAAATTTTTATAAATTTAAAATATTTAAACTCGAATAAATTTAAAATATTTAAACTCGACTCGAGATCCAATTTGAGCTCGAATGCGACTCAGTTCAATATTATATATTTATAATTATAATAAAATAAAAGGATAAATGGTACATATACACAAACTTAAGTAGATTCAATCAAGCTTACAAGCCTATCGACTAACATATTTAGGAGATTGAGTTCAAACTTGACTCGACAATAATTGAGTCAATTTCGAATTGTTTCCGAATCGATTCTAAATAGCTCGTAAATCGACTTAATTCAGTTACACCCTATATATAATAAAATGTGTATCCTTAATTTTTATATATTTTATATAGATAGATTAATATGTTATGTTGTGAAAAAATAAAATTAAAAAAATATAAATAAAATTAGAAACATGAGAAATCATAAAATACAAAACGTTAATATTTTGTGAATGAAAATAAAATAAATAAATAATTACAAAATAGCTCAGGATAAAATTGTCATGTAGCATTATTTGTCTTTGATGGTAAAATGTGTACACTTAACTTCTATTTATTTTACAAAGGTAATTTATTATTTTTAATAAAAAATATAACTTATAAAATATATTATATTAAATAAAAAATATGAAAAATAAAATCACTTAATGTTTAAGATCATTTTTAAATTCTTATAAAAAAGTCATTTTTAAATTTACTGTTAAATAAATATTAAATATTGAATAAAAACAAACAAAATGAAAAGAAAATATATAATACTGAACATATTAATTGATATGTATGCTGAGCCTTAGACCATTGCTAAATCAATGCAGAACTCAAATGACTTCAAAGTCCTAATTTTCCACTTAAAATTGTTTCTATTTTTATTTTGTTCATTTTTTTTTAAAGTGATGGGAAGTTACCGTTAGCCTGCCCAACAACAGAGTTCAGAGAAAGAACTGGCAGCCCCCTCTTTCTGAAGTTGGAGACTTGGAGTTGAAGTTGAAGAGAGTTTAATTGATGAAAAGAAGAAAGTTTTAATTGATCAAATTTACAAACTTCGGCAACAAGTAACTACTTCATAAAATGGGAAACAAATTAAATCCTTATCGCATCAGTAAATTTTTCCTACTTTTTTCAGGAATCCTTTTCAGTTCTGGATTCAACTTATTACTTGGAGAACCATACTCTTCACACCATAATACCCACACTCTTCACTTGCTGATTAACATCTCAATTCCCACTAATGGAGAACCACTTTCTTATTAAATGGGAAACGAATTAAATCTCTATCATACCCCTAAATTAATTGCCTAATTCTATCAGCAATCCTTTCCACTGTGGGATTTCAGCTTGTTACTGTGATCAAAGTTACCATCAGAACCCACTTTGCTACTTCTCCTCTATAAATTAACCCTACAGAAAACATACACTCCCATTACTGCTTACATCTCAATTCCCACTAATGGAGAAGCAACTTCTTAATTTTTTCAACGTTGCAATCACCTCCGCATCATCAGCCACCCCTCATCATCATCTAAATCCCTCTCCGCTTTGTCTCGTCTCCACCGTTTCCCTGTTTCTGTCTCCCTTCTCATCGACCTGATGCCCTCCATTGATGTTCTCAAAGGCCTTCGCTCTCTCACTAACCATCCTAATCACTCCATCAGCCAACCAGGAAGGCACAACTGATCAGTTTAGATGTGGAAAGTGTGGTGAATCCAAGACCATCTACCATCAGATGCAAACAAGGAGCGCTGATGAGTCTATGACAATTTATGTTACCTGCACTGTTTGTGACAACCGCTGGAAATTTTGTTAGGATCAAGTAGTGCTACCTGACCTTCCAATTTAACAGCTGATACTTTGGCTAGTTTCTCGGATGCATCATGCTGTGCAGAATCTGAAATTTTGATAATAGCAATTATATATATTTTGACTGTAACTCTGTATATAGGTAAATTTATATTATATATATACACACACACAGTGCATAGCATTTGGTTCAATTTTTTTATTTGATCATGCTTTTTGGTTCAAGTGTATTGTGATTAATGCCCTTGTTGATAATAATGTTGATCAGAAGCTAAAATAAATTAACAGCTTCATCTTTAATTTGCAACAGAGTCCAGATTCCATCAGCAGCAGAGATTTTTGTAACCAATTTCTCAGGTTTCATCAGGATTCAGGGTAGAAACTCACCAGTAAGAATTGAAATTTATAACCAAATTTCAGATAGTAAATCATTTCTTTCTATTCTAATGATCTTGATGCTGATACACTTAAAATATATGCATGAATTTCATATCTTTGAGGTTGTTAGTCTGGTAGTTTTGATGCTAGTGTTTTAGAGTAAATGTAACTATAACTCACATGAAAGCTTATAATACACCATCATCATTGTTTCTTTAAAAATTCTGAGGAGATGTGAACCTCTTAGCTAATCTGCAATATAAATAATTCATCCTGAGACCTGAAGTTCGTTTATCAGAATAACATGGAGGTAACAGTCAAGCTGCTTGCCATGGAGATTCAGGAGCTTTCTTCGACTTGGTTGTTTCCATGAAATTTCTCTGGATGTGAACCTCTATCATATCTGCAGAAACAACTCATCCTAAGCCTTGATTATTGCAACATGGATACAAGGCTTTATGCAGACATTACCAAATACACATACTGGTGTTCTGGTCTATTGATTGCTGCGCCTGATGGTTTCAGAATCCCCTGTTAGTGAGGCAAGAAGAAATGCCATCATGCAGAAAGAATATTGAAGACGATACAAGCTACACTAATTCAATTGGAGATGAAGCTGAATTGTGTAAGGTTGCAAATAGAAGAAAATCCATACCTTGAAGAAATATGCAAAAAGTAGCACCAGGATAAGATTTGTACACCTCAGGGGGAAGCATCGTACAGGACATATACATCACTAATGGGATCACGTTATCAGGAGTCCCTGAAAATGAGCATCACATTGTCTATTATCTTTTCATTCTTTGTTATCAAACAATTTCGAATTCATTCTTTTTAATATGATGACTTCCCTTTTCATTCCATCTGCATATTTATTTCTTCCAATTTGTTGCTTCAGAATTGTATAAGGTTTCTAACTGCAGAGGGAAATGTTCCAATTGCTACTGTCAAATATTCTCATACCAAGAGAGCTAGTAATGGCAAGATTTCTTGCATTAAAATATAATAATTTTTTAAATTGAGAAATAAGTTAATATGATAAAACAATAATAATATTTCATTTTTAGAAAGTAAATAGTCATTACCATGCATAGAGTTCTTTTTTGTTGTTATAATATCTAAAGTTTTTTTCATTTGTAATTTAATGTTTATGAATTTTCTGTCGTTGTTTTTTTTTTTTTTTTTTTTTTTTAGAGTACGAATTTTCTGTTGTTAAATTTCATTGCTAAATCATATGTCATTTTTTTTTATCTTTTATGATAATATTTCTAGGAATAGAAATAAAGTAATAAAATTATAATTGAAAAGTTATAATTTATTTGTAGCATAAATCTAAATTACAGGTTTAAAGAATGCTACCAAACAGAGAGAGCGAGGAAGAAGATAATAAAAGTTACCAAAAAGGCAAAAACCATGCAGCATGGAGATAGAAAATGACAAAATGGAAATTAGAAAAACCAACACAGAGAAATGACGTTTCCAAAAAATAACATCAAAATTAATTTATAAATATTAAAAGTATAGGTGCCAATTTATAAATATAAACTAAATTTAATCCAAAATCTTTTTTTTACGACTAATAATATCTATTATCACAAAAAAAACAACCAAATTTATAACTACAAAACTGTCACGATCCAAAACAGGGGCCATGATCGGCGATAGGGAACGAGAATTCTTTTGAATCCGGAACCCGTAGCAAGCCTAAAAATAAAATAAAACATGCAATAATAATAATAACAATATTATATGCAGCGGAAATAAAAAATCAAATCATAAATATAATAATAACATTTTCACCATTGAATTTAAATTAATTCTCAACTCATCACATAGATATAAAATCTTTTAATACAAATCCAGTTTCAATATAATACAACATCTCTTTAAATAAAATACATAAAATCCCACAATTAATTTATAACTACTGTAGTGTCTAGATTATAAAAATAAGACTCAAGTAAGCAGTTTACACAAAGAAGTCGGGGCGGAAGAAATCCGGCGTATAGGCCTGCTACTGAGGTCTGAAGATGTTGATTCTCCTGAAAAATTAGTCAACGGAGGGGAGTCAGACCTTACTGAGTGAATTATTATAATATATATACATGCATACTAAATGATAATGCATACAATCAACAATATATATCTAATATGCATATATACAGGCAAATACATACAGATGCAATAAAATCATTTTATATATATTTTACTGAAAATCATCGTTTATGAAGGATCACATAGAACCCTAGAATATCACAACCTCGAAAATAGTGTTAGACAACACTGTAGCCATACAGACTCACTTAATCCAAATATATCCACTTAATCCATTTAGACAGTAGACTGGCCCTGAGACACTAAGTCAACCGAGCTCCAGCAGTCTGACTGTCAGTGTGATTGGCCCCGAGACACTTGGTCAACTGAGCTCCAGCAATCACACCTCCAAACCATATCTCACTCATCAAATAATCAATTTCAATCAATATCCACAAATGGTTAGTAATATAGCCTAAATACTATAGGTGTACCGGTACGTACTCGGTCCTAGTGCTGCCCACTAGGTAGCACGTTCTATCGATATCCTTCATTAATAAATATAAAACATTCATTCATAATAAATGATGCATGAAATTAAAAAAATAACAATATAAACCATATATATACTGGAAATATACCAAAAGTAAACCAAGTATATTTCGAGTATATATACGTCAAATAAATCCAATCAAATTGTAAAATAAGTCAGAAATATATTTAAAAACATTTTAAATATATATTTTATTTACAAAACATGCATATAATTTAATATATACCAAAAATAAACTAAAAATAAACCAAAAATATACTTAAATACAAATCATATTATTTATGCATTTTAATCAAAATAAAACGTATATTTTCTAAATCATGCATCCTGAAGCATATATATATAAAATAGTAACTCATCCTAGTGCGCTCCACAAGATAGGTCCGACGGGCCTGATCCACTAGCCCTCGGTCTCGGCACAACTAAACAAACAATAAATAACCGACATTAGAATAAACCTAATAGAAAATCCTAGAATTCGATCTAGAGTATTAAATATAGAATCGATATCAGGGTTTGACCGGATATCACGTTTTACGAGAATTCTACCGAAAATTCAACAGAACCTCCCCTGTAAAACGAACATCTCTCTACTCAAAGAGTAGAGCCGACCCTGCAAAGAAACACACTTCGAAAATAAACGCAAGATTACATTCACAACCCCTCGGTCGGACTCCAAACTACAGTCTAGCGACCGAGGTCCACAAACACAGAAAAATTCTGAAAATACCAAAAATACCCTTAAATAATAGAAATTCATTTTATACGTAGAAATTACATAATTAACCTTTAAACACATTAAAAACCGATAGAAACTCATTTTATTAGAAAAATCGTATATTATATATATAATTGAAAATAATTCATGAAAAATAGTTTTAATTAGTTAAAAATACCAAATAATTTGTAGAAATCATTTTTATACCTTAAATAACTATTAAAACCAATTAAATTATATTTTTAGCCAATTTTGTGTAAAATTAACAAAATGCCCTTATATATATAAATATACTAAAATTACTTCAAAAATTCACCAAAAATAGTATAATTATCCAAAATTAATTTTCTCAACATATTTATCAATAATATCAATAATTAAACTCAATTAACCAATTAATTTCAATTAAAAACATAATTAACCCTAATTTCCCAAAATTACATAAACTTCAATAATTCAAAATAAATACATAAAAATTCATAAAAATTCCAAATAAATTCCTATAATTCATTTCAACACCTAATTTAACCATAAAACACAATTTCATAATTTAAATAATTAATTTCCGAAAATTAGAAAATAATATTAAAATATTCAAAAATACCCAAAAATCAAAATAATCTCCAAAAATTCACACATGTAGATTAAGCTACTAGAATCAACATTTGTGAAGTGAGTTTTCATGAATCAATCAATTTGAATCTCAAAAAAATCAAAAACCCTAATAGGCCGAAATTGAAAAATTCAAACCTAAGCAAATCAAGACCATTTCAGCTAAAACCAAAGCTAGAATCACACTCACCGGAGCTCAAGGAGAAGAAAGAGACCGGCAGTGTCGAAAACGGTGGCCGGAATCGCGAGGTGAGAAGAAATGAAGCTTTCGGCCAGAAATGGAGAAAAGGGACAAGCCGGCGCCAGGGAAGAAGGCTGGGGGCGGCGGAGCAGCTGGAGAAGACGGCGACATGCAGGGGAGGCACTCTAACGGCTGGTGATCAGAGTAGCAGCAGTGAGGGGAAGGGGGTCGCGCACGGGAAGAAGAAGAAGAAAAAGAAAAAGAAAAATAATAAAAAAAATAATTTTAATAAAATATTTGAAAAAATCACACCCATACACTTAATATTTAATATTTTAAAATTTAATATTAATTAAAAATAATTAAATAACAATAAAATAATTAATTAATTAATAAAATATTAGGATAATATACTAAACCCTAATTAAATAAATAGGTACACATATACACGGTGTTTAGTATTTTAAAAATACATATAAGTTCATGCAAGTCCGAAAATATATTTAATATAATTAATAATAAATTATTTACGTGAAAATTTTTCTGAAAATGCAAGTCCCGGAAAAATTTTACGTAAAACACTGTAAATAAGACACAATAATTAAAATAGATTTTAAATACATATCAACTCGTAAAAATATCATAATATATACAAAAATTATTAACACTACATATCCCGGTACAATGTAAAAATATTTAAAAATACGGAATATTACAAAAACTCTCTTACAGCTATAATTTATGATAATAACACTATTCATCATATAAATAATAAATAACCTATTTTTCATTCCATTGTACTTATCCATATATATATATATATATATATATATATATATATACTTTTGTACTTTATTAGTACTTTTATTGGTATCTTTTAAATTGCTTGAAAATAAAAATATAGGAAATGTAATAAATTATTATATTATTGCTTTATCAGTTTGTAAATTTAGATTATTATTTTAAATAAAAATGTTAAAAGAGTGTTATATGTTAAAATTATGATAAATTACTATGTTATAGTATAATTTTATCAAAATTGAAAAATTAGATTGTCATATAAATAAAATAATACTCTTATTATTTTTAAAAACTTATTAAATTACAGTTTATTAAGTAAAAATTAAAATTAAATTAATGAATTTTTTATTTATCTTGTATCTATAAACATGTTTGAAAAAAGAGCATACAATAGTATTTTTGTTATATAAGAAAAGTAATTTGATTATCATTTTATAATTTAAATTATAGCTGAAATTTAAAATATGGCATATAATTCGTTATTGAAATTTAATATAAAAGAGTTAAAATTAAAGTAATTAAGTTTTGTCTAAAATTTTGTTAAATTACTTTAAACAAATAAAATTATTAACATAAAAATATTGAAAAAACAATGGGTCATTTATTAAATGAAAAACTTGCTAAAATTTTAATGAATTATAAGTTAATGAGATTGTAATATTAAATTGTTATGTTAAAAAATATAAGTTTTTATTATTTTTAAAATTTTCTACTAGTAAAATAACTAATGATTTTTTATTATCTTATGATTAATTATAGCCACAATATTTTTATATAAAATTAGTTTTAGAGTTAAGAAAAGTATTTACTATAAAAAATAATAAAGGAATATCATATAATTATATAAATAAAAATATTTACCGAAATTATAGTTATAATTATATCAAATTTGTAATATTAAATTTTTATATAAATTTAATAAATTTTATTTGATTAAATAGTAGTAATAATAATATCAAAGCATATTTTTAATAATTTATTTACTATCATAAATTTTATTTTGTTAAGAAAAATGTTAACTTCATTTTAAATATATTTTTTCTTATTTAGGAAAAAAAAGAAGCTAAAATACATAGATATTTTTAAATCAATAGGGAGGTTATATGATTTAAAACATAAATAGGTGTCCAACTAGAAATGGGTGTCCAAGTTGGAAACAAGCGTTCTAGATTTTTAAATTTGTAAAAATGATCCTAAAACATTTTTGAGGAGTTTCCTATTTTTTTTTTTTACTACAAGAATAATTGAAACGAGTCAAGTTGACACAATACCATAGTTGAGCTAGATTCGATCTTAAAATTCAAAGCTTGAAACTTAGTTTGAACTCTATCAAGGTTTTTTTTTTTTTTCAAAACTCGAGGTTGACTCAATGAAATAAATTTTGTACTTGAGCTCTACTTCATTTGGCTCTACTCGATTAATTATTTAAAATTTTAAAATATATATTTTACATATTTAACCTTGACTCGAATTCGAACTCAACTCGATTTGATATTATATTTAAAAAAGAGTAAAATGATAAATATGTATAAGTTCAATTAAGTTCGTGAGCTTATTGAGTTAAATATTGAGAAGTTTGAACTTGACTTGACATTCTACTCGAATAGTTTGAGCCAAATTTGAAATCAACTCAATAATAATGGATTAAATTTTAATTTTTTTCTAAATCGATGTCAAGTATCCACGAGTTAATTTGATTCAGTTACCCTCCTATTTGCAACATAACAAAACCCTATTGATTAAAGTGTTTGTGAATGATAGACTAATTACTCGATTTAAAAATGCTAACGTAGTAAAAGTTGTCTTAAATTGAAGTCGAAATTGAAGAGATATTCATCGAAATAAAATACTTCATCTATTTCATTTTAATTATCTTTTAAAAAATAGAATTTGTTACATTTCAAATGACGTTTTTAAATTATCAATAAAAAATAAATTATTCTTTTTAATTTTGTCCATATCTTAATTTTAAATTAAGTTTTCTATTAAATTAATTGTAATTTATACTAACTTTTAATTTTTTTAAAAGAGGATTGTACAGTCATTTGTATCCATGATTATATCTATTAAATAGGGTTCTTAATTTTTTATAACACTACCTTAAATGATAATTGAAATAAAAGGAGGGAGTAATAAAAAGGAAAATGTACAAATTGGACTCCCAACTTTATCCCAAAGTTTATATTTGACCTTAATTTTTTAGACTCATTCGGACTTTAATCTTTGAAACTTGGATTGTATAGGATCGTCCTTTAAAAAATTGTTACAATTAAGTTCTAAAAATAAAAATAAAAATTAACTTTAATAATAATATTAATATTAATTAATAAAAATAGCTTGAATAACAATGCAAATTAAATATTTATGAAGTTTTAATTTTTTTAAGAAAATTGAGCTTATAAAAGTATATATTATATTTTTAAAAAATTTAAAAATATTTTCTACAAATCTAAAAATTTTTAAAATTTTAAAATCAAGTAATATGTATTTAAGAAAAAAATTTATAATTTTCTATACATATAATATTTTTAATTTTTTTAAAAATTTATAGGATCAAAAAAATTTTGAAAATAAATTATTGAGTATGTAGAAAATTTTTAATTCCTTTTTATTAAGTATATATGGGTTGATTATAAAATTACACATGAATGTTTATAGTATTTTGTGAATGAAAATAAAATAAAATAAAAAATTACAAAATAGCTTAGGGTAAAATTGCTACCTAGCATTATTTGTTCTAGATTAGTTCACATCAGAGGGAGGCAAATGTAATTTGCTCTTGTTTTTATTTTTTTATTTTTTGAAGTGATGGAAAGTTATCGTTAGCCAGCCTAACTCCAGAAATCAAAGACAAAAATGGCAGCCCTCTCTCTGAAGTTGGAGACTTGGAGTTGAAGTTGAAGAGAGTTTAATTGGTGAAAAGAGGAAAGTTTTAATTGATCAAATTTACAAACTTCGGCAACAAGTAACTACTTCATAAAATGGGAAACAAATTAAATCCTTATCGCATCAGTAAAATTTTCCTACTTCCTTCAGGAATTCTTTTCAGTTCTGGATTCAACTTATTACTTAGATTGCGATCAAAGCTACGACTCCTCTCCCATGTAAACCATAAACACCATACTACCTACACCCTTTACTCATTTACAACATCTAAATTCCCACTAATGCAGAACCAATTTCTTGATTTTTTTTCCACTTCATTAAATGGGAAACAAATTCAATCCCTATCATATCTCTAAATTAATTGCCTTATTCTATCAGGAATCCTTTCCACTATGGGATTCAGCTTATTAATTACTTGCGATCAAAGCCACCATATGAACCCACGTTGCTACTTCTCCTCTGTAAACCCTACAAACCATACAGAATACACACACATACTCCCATTACTGCTTACAACATTACCAAAATCACAAACACCCTAACATCCCAACTCCCACTAATGGAGAAGCAACTTCTTGATTTTTTCAACATTGCAATCACCTCCGCATCATCAACTTCCCCTCATCATCATTCTAAATGCCTCTCTGCCTTGTCTCGCCTCCACCGTTTCCCTGTTTCTGTCTCCCTTGTCATCGATCTCATGCCCTCCATTGATGTTCTCAAAGGCCTTCGCTCTCTCACTAACCATCCTAGTCACTCCATCAGCCAACTTTCTTCGCTTGTCTTTACAACTTGGAGGACAAAACTTCTCAAGGAATTCGCTCAGTGTGACAAAGCTGCTCTTCATGCCAAGAAGAAGGGTAATCCTCTCAAGATCATCATCAGGCTTCCCAAGTCAAAGCTGCCTAATCCTGATGATCATCAGCCCCATAATCTTCAAAACAAGAACCCTTCTTTCATCACTGATAATAAACATAAAGAGACTGGTTCTGATCAAAAGCCACCCCTGAAAGCAAGTTTTGCACTTCCAAAGAGCCGCAACTCCAAAAAAGACCTTTTTCATGATAAAAAACCATCGCTGAAAGCTGATTCTGCACTGCCCAAGAGCGGCAACCTGCTGTCCAGGGACAACATACGGGAGCAAATTTATCAAGCCTTGTCCATGGTGTTTAAGGAATCTCAGGATGACGCTGACATAGAGGATCAATTGCAGACCTGCGATCCTATCCGAATTGCTGCTTCTCTTGAATCTGCTCTCTTCCGCAAGTGGGGAATTTCTAATACTAGCTGCCGTGCCAAGTATCGATCACTGTTATTCAACATTAAAGATGCTAAAAATCCTGATTTTCGGCGGAAGATACTTCTGGGGAAGATAAAACCAGAGGCTGTTGCAGAGATGAATGCGTCGGAGATGGCGAGTGATGAGATACAGCACAAGAACAGCGCCATACAAGCAAGATCTTTGTGGAAGTGCACAGTGGATCGCAACCAGGAAGGCACTACTGACCAGTTCAGATGTGGAAAGTGTGGTGAATCCAAGACCATCTACCATCAGATGCAAACAAGGAGCGCTGATGAGCCTATGACAACTTATGTTACCTGCACTGTTTGTGACAACCGCTGGAAGTTTTGTTAGGATCAAGTAGTGCCATCTGACCTTCCAATTTAATAGCTGATATTTTGGCTGGTTTTCTTTGATGCTTCAATTTAAGAATGCTGCTTAGAATCTGAGATTTTGATAATAGAAATTATATATTCTTTGACTGAAACTCTGTATATTGGTTCAATTTTTTTTATTTGATCATGCTTTTTGGTTCAAGTTTATTGTGATCAATGCCCTTTTTGATAATAATGTTGATCAGAAGCTACTTTAAATTAAAAGCTTCATCTTTAATTTGATTGCTACAGATTCCGGGTTCCATCAGCAGCAGAGATCTTTATAGCCAAAATTTCAGGATTCATCAGGATAGAAACTCACCAGTAAGAATAAAAATTTATAACCAATTTTCAGGTACTTAATCATTATTCTGGAAGAAGACATTAATTTCATTTGTTTGATGTTGATAGTCTGGTACTTTTGATGCTAGTCATGTTTAGCATTACTGTAACTGTAACTCACATGAAAGCTTGTAATTGAACCACGCATCATAACTGTTTCTCTGAAAATTCTGTGGAGATGCAAAACTTTTAACTAATCTGCAGAATAAATAGCTCATTTGCTATTTATCATGCTAATTCAGAATTTATGTCCATCACCTATGCCACCTCATCTTGAAGTTATATATCATAACTTGTTATAAAATTTAAATTTAAATAACTTGTTATATAAAGAAATAATTTTTTTTCCTTAAAATATAGTAACTAAAAAAAATTAAATATTCTTTTTGGTTTCATATATTACTAGTACCATTACAATTAAATCTAATAATACAGAGCCAAATTCATATTATTTTACTAATCAATAATTTTTATTCGTTTTATTTTACAATTTTTTTTACTTTACATACATTTTTTTTTAAAAAGAACAAGAGTATAGTAAAACAATGATAATATTTTTATAAATATGAAATATTTCATTTTAAATGAAAATACTATCAAGTAATTATGAAATTTATTGTTAAAAAAAAAAACCATACAACATGTTATTACCATGCATACGATCCCCTTCTGTTGTTATATCTAAATTTTTTTTTGGTAGAATCTAAAATTTTTTTCCACAAGTATATAATTTTTTTTCCCTTTCTTTATGGTAGTTTTTTTATTGATGAAAATAAAGTAATAAAATTATACTTTATTTTTAAAATAAATCTAAATCATAGGTTAAAAAAATGCTACCAAAAATAGAGAGGAACAATGTAATTAAAATTTCACCAAAATTTTCTAAAAAAAAAAAATTCACCAAAATTTTCAAAAATGCTAACATATATATGTTAATAAATGTTGTCTTAAATTTGATACCGCCACCACAGCAAGCCCTCCCTTCTGTCGATTTTTGTTGTTGAGACATTATTTAATGGTTAAAAATCATTTTTTATTTAATTTCAATAGCCCATAAACACCATATGTAACTATTATAACTAATCATTAACCAATTATAAAAAATAAAAATAACCATTTACATAAATACGTATATGTTTATCATAATAAAAAAAACTTTATAAATATTAAGATAAAATGTAATTTTTTATTTTTAAATAATGATAGATATAAATTAGTGAACATCAACTGATCGGTGAATTTCACATATGATCTAAATATTAGTAAAATAATTTTTTTTAAATCAGATAAAAATAAATTTTATAAATTAATGACGATAAATTTAAAAATTTAAAATACCTACAGAAATGAATGGTCATTTAACTATTCTCTTTCTCAAACTTAATATTTATTTTCTTCATAAAAATAATGTGGTTAACAAATATTTAGTTGTATTTGTTTAATGATGATATTCAACAAAAAGAATTAAAGTATTAACTTATTAATAGTATACGTTAAAAAAAAAAAACCTTAATTAAAGTATCTTTGACTTAACAAAAGTGGTTACTATCAGATAAAATCTCTTAAATTAGATTAACAAAAATTTTACCTATATATTTTTAACAAAAAGTTTTATGGCATTGACAAATTAGATAGCATGGATATAAATATAAAAATGTGTAAAATAAGGACATATAAATGAAAAAATAATCTTTAATTGAAGTATTTTTTAAATTAAAATATTTAGATTATATGAATATGAAAAAATATAAATATAAATAAAAAAAACTACTAATTGAAGTGCTCGTCCATTATGAAAGTGCGGTTAAAGTTAAGGGTAAAAATGTAATTTCGTTGAAATGTTAGTTGACCTGTAGAAACAGAGACGAAAAACAGAAAACCTTTATTATTTTCTCTCCCGCTTTCCCGCCTCTCCCCCTGTCACCAAGAAAAGAAAGTGGAGAATTAATATCGCCTACAATGGTGCAATTCAATGGCCATTAATTGATTGAAACTCTTTTTTGTATTTTTTTGGTTTCAAACCATTGATACCCGCTTTTCTTCTTTTTCGGTTTGTCTTGTTTCTTGTTTCTTTTGATCAACGAAAATATCAAAGTCATTGACTTATATTCACTTCTTCACTTTCTTGGAAATTTCCCATTTTCTTGGAGAAAAAAGTCTTTCTTGTCTGCACATTTTCATTGGTCTCAGAAGACCCAGTTATATGTATAGTTTTGCAATTGTGATTAGTGTTTGGTTACTGAGAATATAATCCACTGATGCCTGTTTCTGGTGATGGAATTGTTGTTCCCTAGAACTATCAAATGGATACCCATAATTCTAACAACGATCTACCCATTCCTAGAATCCATTCTCACATTGAGGTTTTGTTAATTGCTTTATTTTTTCATGTGAATTGGTTAAATTTAGGAGGCTTGAGATGTGTGTGTGTGTGTGTGTGTTTTTCTTGAGATTTGATATTTGGTAAATGGGTTTTTCTCTTAACAGATGGAATCATTAGAGGATAAAGCTGTTCTTCAGTTTGAGGATGAGACCCAAGTTAAAGACTCAATTGGCAGCAAGAAACAATCTTTAGATGTTTCTGACAAAGGTTCTGTATCTACTTTAGATTTTAGCACTCGTTTTAATGTGCCAAGAAATACTATTCTTGGCAGTATCAAGATTGTGGTATTCTCTGCCAAAATCAACGTACTTGCGCCTTTTGGTCCTTTAGCAATCTTGGTTGATAGAATTTCTGGCAATCATGTGAGTTAGCCTCTTATGTTGTTTGTGTTTTCTCCTGATTTCATCTATATATATATAATTTGTCTAACAATTAGACTTGCTTTGTTCATTATTTGTTTTTCTGTTTCAGGGTTGGGTTTTTCTTTTCAGCTTGTTGGGAATTATTCCTATGGCTGAGCGTCTGGGGTTTGCCACAGAGTAAGGTTTCATTCGTTGTGCATTTCTTTCTTTTTGATTCAGGCCTTTGTTAACCCGGTTGCATTTTCTTAAATAACTTTTGTTCACAAGTGTTATAAATATCATATTATATTATATTGCACCTAAATGTCAACTTGCATTCTATTATAGCATTTCTGTGGTATTGACTAGTACCTAATGCAGAATTGGCTTGCTTTTTATGCAGGCAGCTGGCTTTCTATACCGGACCTACAGGTATATATTTCTTAAGGATTGAATTTCATGAAGAAAACTGTGTTTTGTTGTATTTGTGCATTAGCTGTAGAAGTTACCAATCAAGTTGTTAGTTTGATGCGTTTATTTTATTTATTTATTTTTAACATGTTTAAGTGTTTGCTTTCCTCCTCCTAATTGATAATGTCCTCATATGAACTTTGCAGTTGGAGGTCTATTAAATGCTACATTTGGAAATGCAACAGAACTTATAATATCAATTTATGCATTGAAAAATGGGATGATACGTGTTGTTCAACAATCATTACTAGGATCGATCTTGTCGAATATGTTGCTGGTGCTTGGATGTGCATTCTTCAGTGGTGGACTTGTGATTGCTGGAAGGGAACAGGTGTTTAACAAGGTATATTCACCTCAGAAGAGGACTATGTCTTCTTTACAATTTCTACCTGCCTTTTTGCAGCCTTGATAAATTGGCTGACATGATCTTTTATATTGTTCAATCCTCATTTTCAGGGAACTGCCACTGTGAATTCTAGTTTGCTGTTGATGGCAGTCATGGGCCTTCTATTCCCTGCTGTACTCCACTCTACGCGCACAGAATTACACTTCGGAAAGTCTGAGCTGGCACTTTCAAGGTTTAGTAGTTGTGTAATGCTGGTTGCATACGCTGCATTTCTATATTTTCAGCTGAAGAGTCAGAAAAATCTTTACGTCCCAGTAGATGAGGTTAGTTTTTTATTGTTCTGGAGAAAGTAGCCAACTGTGTTTGCTTGCAATATTCCCCTATAGAATTCACCATCAGATGAGCCATCCCACCACTTTTTCATTTTCCAGATATGAACAAGCTAACTTGTTCTCAACCCTGGAGATAACTATCAGTATTTGATTGTATGGTTGTAAGCAGAATGTGAAAGTTAGCATCTTGTTGACTCCATATGATTTTCGCTACATGGGCATGGAGTCTACCATGAAATGTTACTGAATTGTTTCTAGTTCAATGATCAGATGTTCAAATGGAATGACATTGTAATTAGTGCACTTTCTGTTATCTGTCAGCTCATCTCCCTTGAACTCGATTTATTATCTACTTGACATAAGCATATTCGCTTTTCTTTGATCTTTTAATATTGTATTTATGGCCTGAATTCAGAGAGATGGTCAAACTTGGAATCCAGATGAAGAAGAAGCTCCTGAGATCTCAAAATGGGAAGCTATTATATGGCTTTTTATTCTGACCATTTGGATATCAGTCCTCTCAGAATATTTAGTTGGTGCCATAGAGGTAATTTTGTTTTCTAATTGGAAAATGATTTTTTGCACCTCTTTTGTATCTTTCACCACAACGGTGACAAGGGCAATTGTCAAGCTTCTCTTTTGACACTTTCTCTTGTTAAAGAAAAAGTTTTAAAAATTCCATTCAAACGGTAAAGCGATCTCTTTTTCGTTTCACTTGTCAGAACTGTGAATAGTTCTTATTAATCAAATCTTAGAAAATAAAGTTCTTAGTTTATGTTTGCTAAATTTATGTGTTTAATGAATATTCTTTGTCTTGAATCCTTTTTTCCTGCATATTCGTAAACAATGATACAATGCTATATGTTTTCAGGGGGCATCTAGTGAATGGAAAATACCAATAGCATTTATAAGTGTTATCCTGCTACCCATTGTTGGAAATGCAGCAGAACATGCAGGTGCTATTATGTTTGCCATGAAAGACAAGCTTGTAAGCGTCCTTGTACTGCACATGATATGCATTTTCTGTACATGGCTGATCAGCTCTGCACCCCACCCCAACCTCCATTAAAAAAAAAAAAAAAATCAGTCTTTTCTAATTCAATCAATCTAATGCAGGACATCTCTTTGGGAGTGGCAATAGGCTCATCAACACAGATATCTATGTTTGGGGTGAGTACACAGAAGCCTGTAAATTTTTGTAGGCTTTAGCCATTTCATCCAAATCTTGACCTGTAGATAGACCTTTGTGTTCAAGAATCACATCTGAATGTATGCGTTTCTTGAACTTGCCTTTTGTGCCAATATCTAAATTATATGTTTTTAAGGTTGAACAAAATACATCAAAGAGAATTGGCAATCATAATTAGTGGTCTTGAATTGGGCTATGGCAAAAGGAAACAATTTTTATTTGTTTGAAAACTTTCTGGAGCATTTACCTTCCATTTTAACCTTTTTAGAGTATTTACTTTCTGATCCTTTTCTTTCAATTGGTGGGCTGCAGATACCCTTCTTGGTGGTTGTTGGGTGGATAACTGGCCGTCCCATGGACTTGAATTTTCAACTTTTTGAGACAGCAACACTTTTTATGACAGTTCTGGTGGTAGCCTTCATGTTGCAGGTCAGTTATAGAGTTCACTTCACTGGAGGGCATGTGTCTTGGAGTATTCTGCAGATATAAACCACATTTAATTGCATGCACCATGCTTTGTTTTTCATATATTTAATTCACTCTTTGCAGGAGGGAACTTCTAATTACTTTAAAGGATTAATGCTCATACTCTGCTACCTAATAGTTGCTGCAAGTTTCTTTGTACATATGGACCCTTCTTCAATAGGTACCCCCTCTCACTACTTGCAAACTAGCTTTCTCCATCTTATTTGATAATTTGGGAGTGAGCATCATTCGGTTCAGTTTAAAATTGAACTGAACTGCCACTAACCGAATTATTGAAATATTTATATCCTTAATGACTTTATTTTTTAAAGTTTTTTAAGGTTTATATATATAATTTTCTTTGTCCATATGGTGCTCACCCCTAGTTATATCCTTACATGAATTCATACCTTCATGTTACTATACAAATATATGTAGACACACCCCATATGAGCTTTTTTTATACAATTAACACCATTTTATACATGTAATGAATCTGCAGCTGATGGACCAAAACCTAGAGATTAAAGAAAATGGAGGAAGACTAATCAGGAGATATTTATTTATATGCTTGAGCTTTGGGGCAATTATACATCGAATGCGTAGTTTCATAGAGGAGCTATATGAACAATTCAGTTTCTATCAGGAGTTCCTGCTGAAGCTGTCCTGAGAGCTTCAGAGTCCCTCTCTTCTTTGCAAAATTACTGCATTTGCAGCTTTAAGATCATTAATTGTATTTGACATGGCAGCTGATAATGGCACAAAGGACATGGTTAGATATAGGCTTTTTAGCTTGCAATTTTACAAATTTAGAGTGTAGGATCAATTGCGTAGCTCAACAAATGTAAGAAATTTATTTTAAAAATTTGTATTGTATTCTTTTCACTAACCCCTTTATATATATAATGTGTGTAATGTGTGTCCATTTTTCTTTTGCTTGAACATCCCATTATGCTATAGATGCAATGTTTAAATTTGAAGAAAAAATACCTCAAAAAAAAAAAAAAAAATTGAAGAAACAATGTTTAAGATACTATTTAATTTTATTCTATGTGCAAAGGATTAAATATTGAAATTTGCAAAATAATTCTATACGTCAAAGGTTAAGTAGTCTAAAGGTATAATTTTTTTAAAGTATTAATAAGCCACAAAATTGATCCTTACCTTCACATCCCTATACAAAAGTGCAAAGTACATATCATGTTGTTTCAAAAGAAAAAAGAAATAGTGAATATATAGTTTTGCAATTTTATATATATTGACAATGAATAATAAAAAAAAGTAATGCCTATTTTACGTTGTGTTGAGTAAAATTTTTTAAGAAAATATTCAAAAATGAAAGTTATTTTGAAAATTTATTGATGGTTGAATAGTTTAGTAATATAATTTTTTAAGTCATAGATGAAGGATTCAATCTTTGTATTTAACGAATTCTTTACAAGATCACAAAAAGGAGTTAAAGTGTTCAATTCTTCCATTTAACAAATTCTCTACAAAATCACAAAAGAGAAGAATAATGCGGAAAAAAAAAAATCACATAAGCAAACACAACCATAGTCATTATTTTTATTTTTTCTTTGCATATCAAACAAAATTAAATAATTTTTAACATTAAAAATAAATGTTATCGACATATATCAATTAAATATTAGTACCTTTTTTTATCTATAGTCTCATGGATAGGAAAAAAAAAAATTGATGGCTGAATTATGTAATGGTTCAAAAAATATTTGCCTAAGTTGCATTCATTTCAAAAAGTATTTACAATAATATTTTAAAAATTGGTTTTGATCTCAAAAATATTTAAAAAATAATTTAAAGTAATTAAATAAAAATAAGCACTTTTAATTTATTTATTTTTGGGATAAATATATAAATGGCATCAGATTTTTTTTAACTTAACTATTTTAATGTTCGAACAATTATTTTTAAAATTAGGTGTCCTTCAACTTGAAAAAAAAAAATTTAAATGGTAGTGTCTTTAGAAGTTTTTTTAGGTTAAAGTACTTATATTTTTATTTTAAATAGTTACTTGACTTTAATACTTTTTTTGTTATATTATAATTTATTTTCTTACGCATCTTAATTGTTTTTTAAAATTATTAGAAATAAAAGTGTATTTTTTATTTATCATATCAAACTAAAAAATTAATATTTTTATTTTTATTTTATTAATTATAGTAGTTGAATTTATTTTTTCATGATTTTAGCCAAATAAATTTTTTATGCATTAAAATTATTTTATTTTTAGTATTAATATATAAATTTTTAACATGTATTTTTATTTTAGTTAAATTATATTTTTTTTTTCACTTTTTAGATAAATTTAATATTTTTATTTTATTTTTAATAGTAATATTTTATTTTTATTATATTATATTTTAATAATATTAAATGTTTTTTTTTCTTTCAAAATTAAAATATATAAATGAAAAAAGTTGTTAAATTAAAATAAAAAATGAATCTAATAGTAAAAAAAGAACATTTAACTCAATTTTTTACTTAAAATACGACACATAAAAATTTTATCCCATAAAATCTGCTAGAAGTACTATTTTAACATTTTTTTAAAAAAAATTTAGACATTAATTATAAGAAAAATTGTTCCAAAATAAAAATAGTAAAATAAAAAAAAAATTGGTTTCCCATTATTTTGGAAGAATGATTATTTTTCACCTGCACTCAAAAAATGGAAAATAAAAATAAAAATCAGGTGCCACGTCAGCTGGCTTTTTAACTGCTCAATCACAATTCTCCAAACCCTAATTAAAAACATTAATTTCTTTGGACTCCGATAACTTCCCAATATCTCTACCTCTCCCTCTTCACCGCTCATAAAATTTCTACCCTCGTCGTTCACACCGCCGCAGCGGCAGCAGCAGCAGCCACAGCCACCGCCACCGCCGCCATGGTCAGTCTATTTCTAACTTCTGCTCGCCAAATCCTGTCGTCTCCTTTTTCCAATTCTAATTTTGTTCTTTTACATGTAAAATTATAGGCCAGCCGAGGAGGAAGCAGAGACCGATTTCGGAGAGATTTTGTATCTTCTTCTCGTTTCGAAGAGAGTAATAGTATCAGTAACAGTAGCAATAAGCGAAGCAGTAGTAATAATCCACCGTCGAGACATCTATGGGTGGGGAATTTATCTCACAGTATAATGGAAAACGATTTGACCGATCAGTTCTTAGAGTTTGGTGAGCTTGATAGCGTTGCTTTCCAGCCAGGACGCAGTTATGCTTTTATTAATTTTAAAAACGATGATGATGCTATTACTGCTTTGAAGACGCTTCAAGGTTTTCCTCTCGCCGGCAATCCTCTCAGGATTGAGTTTGCTAAGGCGGTTAGTTTTTACTACTATTGCTACTACTACTTGGATTTTTCAATATTTTTTGTACTGTGTATGCGATTTGTTCAATTCAATTTGCTGTTTCTTAGTCATAATTTCAACTTGAGCCTAATTTCTATTTAATCAAATTGTAAACAGAAAGAAGAACATTGATTAATTGACTCAAGATTTTTATTTAATTTTGTTGAATTAAAAAAAAAAAAAAAACTTCATCTTTAGCTTAACTGAGATACTGTTGAGGTGATTGATGACTGAAAGCTTCGGGACTTAATGAATTTTAGCTGAATAACATAATCTAGTAAACATTAAAGTTAAAAGTAATGTGATACTGTGAAAGCAACTCCACATGGCTAAAAACAGCAGTGAGCCAATTAAAAATTTTCCAGTTTTCATAATTGATTGCAGCTAAGACTCTCGTCCATTGTTTTCCCACTAGTAGTTAATTTTCAATTTCACTCCAGTACTGATGCATTTCACTCCTCAGCGTTGAATCTTATATCTACAGCATTTTGTTCAGTCCTAGTAGTTAAGTAGAAAGGTTTGATTCAGCAGAAGCTTACAGTTTCCACTTTGGTCTTCAGTGCTCATACCATGGGCTTGAAACTATAATAATTCCATGAATAATATAATTGATGTAAAAGGATGTGATGGAAATGTGATATGAATCCTTGTGCCCGTGACAAAATGAATTTTGTCATTGGAGTAATCAAGCTTTAAAGGATTATCTAATAAATTATGAGAATGGAAAGCAAACATTTGGCTCAAACTAAAGGCTTTTCTCTTGCCTTATGTCTCTCCCAGCTTTTTGTTTCTAAGCTCTGCAAATCAAAGATTTGCTGCATTAAGGAATAATAAAGATGCATGATGCATCTGTTTTGGTGTGTTAAAATATTGATTGCTAGCCAACTGTTGTTGAAGTTCATCCTGTGTATAGATTCTAATTTCAAATACAGCATCTATATAAATCCTTTGGCCAAGTGAATCTATTGACTTTCCTATACAACAGCTGACTTACATATTGATTCATCTGGCTATTGCATTCCAGAGTTGACATGCAAAATTTTCTTGGTCAAAAAAATAGAAGTAGAATAAAAAAATTTTGCTAATCAATTGTCACCTGGATTAAAGATTGTCTTCAGTTCTTGTCTTCATTCAACTTAGCAGTATCATTTTTTAATGCAAAGCACACTTGCTAGATAAATATCACCAATCTCATTGTGCATCGCATTGAGGTCTCATCCAACTATATGAATCTGTTGTTTCACTTGCTACCTTCAGATGAGGTGAACTGCAATTCTAGCTAGCATTCCAAGCATAAAGAACAAACATCATATTTTTTTAACACAGCTTCTCAAAATGCCTTAACTGCACATATTACAAGAAAAAAAACCGTGAAGCTAAAACTTGTTTAGCATCATATGGAAGAACATGCCAATTTCTAAGGCTTCCAAAATGATTTTAAGGGTTCAATTGTATAATCTCTTTTCTCCCAGATTAATGTTAGAGCAGCTCAAATGATGTTGCTCAGAAAAAAGTCCCATAAGCAAAATTTCTTCAAATGACTACCAGGTCTTGTGAATATAGCAACTGTTCATTGTGTTATTCCATGTATCTAACCTTTTAACTTCACAAATCTTCATGTATCTTGAACATCATTCAGAAGACTGTTATTCAAGCAAGTTGTAGGTTTAAATGCAACTGTGGTATATGGTTATGATGCAATGCACTAACTCAGTGGAAACTTTAAAAAAAAGAAAATAAGTTGTCCAGAAGCTATTATAAACATCTTTTCCTTCATGATGTTGATATCTGCAACTCATCCTTCAGTTACATCAAAAGTGTGTGCAATGCAATGTTCAGTGTAACCAACAACATTTATCAAGTCACTTCACTTGCAAGTCTAGCAGCAAAATACAGGTGGACAGGCTAACTACTCTTTACAAATTTTATCTTCTAGGCACTATAGCTCTTTACATATTTTGCCAAAGTTTCAGAAAATCAGTATTTAATCTAAGCTTGAGTTACTTTACCTTCTCTAATGAATTTGTAATCAATTAACTGCTCATCAGAAGTGATAGAAATCAGGATCGATGTGTTTTCATAGTAGGTTTTGGTTTCCAATCGTTAGAGATCGATCCTCACATGTGCTAAATTCAGTATAATTTGGGTTATTCAAAAGTTTGTTGGAATTCATTAAATAGATCAAACAACTCTTCTCTAATCAGAATATGATATCTTGAAATGGAGGGATTCATTTTTGTGCAAGGGAAATAAAATGAAGTGATCAAGGTCATAGCCATACAAAACGCAATTTTTTTTTTCTAGCCTACTCTTTCTGCTGAATATCATATTACAGTGCCCTCATTCTTGTATCACTTTTCTGGGCTTATTGAAAAAGGAATGCCATTCATGCTCATGTATTTATGCAAAAGTCATGTTAATGTTACCATTACGTGTACAAGAAATATGATGATAAAAGCTTGTTTTATAGCCAGTTGAGTATAGCTTGTTTTTCTAATTACCAAATCATTTCAGTGGTTATTGGATATTTACCATTGTGGGGAGAAAGGATCTGGAGGTAGTTGCCCCCAACCAGCCAATCTGCTTGGTAAAACTTGTGATGGTGGAAAAGCACAAGTGCTCGCTTACTGTTGTAAGCTTATTGCAATTTATTAGGTTTACGATGCTGGTGCGATGTTGATTTTCTGCACGAGTGTCCTTTTGCTAGTTAGAGCTCAGATTAGGCCATACTCCATTATTTTTTGTATCGCTCAAGCATTGGGGCTTATGGTTAATTAATTTGCTTATTTATTAGCAGGTATGGATACTAATTTAGACAGTATCCTGTTCACTATTGCCATGTAAATGTTAAATAATCAAATTATAAAATCTTTTCTATTCTTGAATTTCCTAATTATATGTTTGTTTAGCAGTTTGTTTGATGGTCTCTAAACCAATTACTTTATGGTTGTAAATAGTTTTAGAAGTCTAAAAGGCTAGAAGCAAGAGCTTAGCTTGATTGATCACTATAATTAACTTTAAGGGTTTAGAGGGCAGAATTATAGGTTAATGTTGGTTTGCCTAAATCCTAGACAAAGTGATTGCCAGCTCAACCACTACTCTTTCTTCGTACTTGATATGCTTTTTGTTCACGTGGAGGTGAGAATTCAGTATAATTAGAAGTGGTTTTAAAGAAAATGCATTGATGAGGCTTTAAATTCTTACAAGATAGTTACCATTGGCCGGCCATTACTCACTCCAATACATTGATCGATAAGATTGCATTAACAATTATCTGAATCCATTATCATTAAGATTTGTAGAATTATCTAGTCCTATTCATGAGCAGAAGACTGGTGGCATTTTTTTTTGGTTCTTTCTTGCTGCATGTGGTTGTGAATAGCTTGATGACAGTTTCATATGCACAGAGATTTAATTGATTTCAAATTGTTCACTCGTTTGTATTAAATTCCAAATTGAATTTAAAATAACACCGACTACTTAAAATAAGGATTGGAGTTCTCTCACCTTGATGAGATTCTCATCTCAGGATAAGTCATCAGCACCATCACGTGATGAGGATTACTTGCCACGGCGAGATGAGCAACGCTCTGCATTGAAAGGATCCCCTTTCTCACAGAGGGACTCTAGACTGCGTACTGGTAGTCCTGAATCTTTTTATGCTGACAAATCCAAGATAAATGATAAAAGTACAGAACCCAGTGAAGTGTTATGGATAGGTTTTCCGGCCTTACTAAAAGTAGATGAAATGATATTACGGAAAGCATTTTCACCATTCGGTGACATTGACAAGATCACTGTATTTCCAGGGCGTAGTTATGCTTTTGTTCGGTTTAGGAATCTAATGTCAGCGTGCAGGGCAAAAGAAACCCTTCAGGGGAAATTATTTGGAAATCCTCGTGTACATATTTGTTTTGCCAGAAGTGAAGGTGGCTCATCAGGTAGTGGAAGGGCTCCCCTCTCTCCACGTTACAAGTCAAATGGTCACCCAGGAGTTTCTGAGAACTTTCGGCAGGATAGAAATTTTGGAAGCTTAGCTGCAGATTCTAGATCTCCTCCTCTTATGTCAAATTTGGATCCAGATTCTGATGTGTATAGCTTTAACAGAAAGAGCATGTTGCACCCTGGTGGAAGCAATACATTTGATAATTGGAGGTTTGGGGAAGAACTAGGACCACCATCTGATGTGTATGAACGCCACAGAAGTCCTACAAGAGAAAGGGGCGCTCACTTTGATGAATTTTCACAAAAATTTCTTCAGAAGTCTTCATTTTATGAAGAACCATGGGACTTGCAGGAAGATTCCTATCTCTTCCATGGAGCCAAAAAATTGAAAATTGGCTCCTTTCCTCCTGACAAAGAGCTTCCAGAGTATCCATTTTCTGACGTAGAACAGGAGAAACATGCATTCCCAAGAGGCATTTCTGATTTTCCACAGCCTGAGGTCTTTGACAAGAACTATGGGTATAAACCAAACCCTGACCGTGGAGGCACTTTATCTCTTCCTCATGGAGAAAGGAGTGATCACTGGAAAGCATCTTTTGAGAATTTGCATTCTGTCTCTGGCACTATACCCTCAAATCTTCTTGAGAGGAGAAGATTCAGTCCTGAGCCAGAACCATCCTCATTGAAGTTGTGGAAATGGGAAGGAACTATTGCAAAGGGTGGGACTCCTGTCTGTCACGCTCGAGGCTTTCCAGTTGGAAAAGCCTTGGACATCATGTTGTAAGTAGTGAATATCCCTTATTTTGACTTTGAATTAACTACTAGCTGCCTCAACATCAGCAAAGTGATCCCTTTTCTCATGTGAACTTTGTATGTCCAAAGTAAGATGTCATTTTGGCAGGCTGCCACCCTTCTCTTACATAATTGCACTTGTTCATTTCTTGTATCTTTGGTATAAAGAAAAGGTGAATTAATGTGACTGAAGTATCTGGGAATCATGATACTTTGTCTTAAAACATCAGTTATAGTGATCCCTCTTTTTTTGCTCACGTTGTCTCTATAATAATTAAGATGCCATTTTAGCAGGTTGTCCCTCTTGTTTCATATGATTTTATTACTCATTTTTTTTGTATTTTCATGAATCATGAGTCCAAAAAAAAAAAAAAAAGGGAAAAGATGCATTAAGGTGACTAAGTATTTGGGGATCACAATGCTTCTATCATGTTTTCTGTTAATACAGCATATTAAGGGGGCCAACTTTGCATGTAAGCATATCATGCATGTAGACTAAAAAATTCTGCCCTTATCCAGCTGTATTTGACCTTGTTGATAATAATATCATTATTTTTCTTGGTTGATAAGTTCAGATGAAGCCCCAAAATTGTCTAATTTTCTTAAAATGTCTTCATTTAATTCATACTGTTTGTCAAAATATACAGCAATTCTAGGGCTAAATTTATCATGATGCTAAAATTTGGGCCTGGATCTAATCTGATTATGAACTTCTTGAAGTGTTTTGAAATAGTTGTTATAATTTGAATGTATAATTATTTGTGAGCACAGCTAGTGCAGTATTAGTATTTATAATTTTCATAGCAAAAGTGTATAATACGACCTCATATTTGCCCTCTTTCTAGTTGGACTCACATTCTGGAATCATCATTTAACATTTACATTTATGCTCCAGGCCTGAATTTCTTGACTGCACTGCAAGGACGGGTCTAGACATGCTTGCAAAGCATTATTACCAAGCAGCTTCTGCTTGGGTGGTTTTCTTTGCCCCTGCTAGTGACGCTGACATTGGATATTACAATGAATTCATGCATTACCTTGGCGAGAAGCAACGTGCTGCAGTTGCTAAATTGGATGATAAGACCACCTTATTTCTTGTACCCCCATCTGATTTCTCAGAGAAAGTACTGAGAGTACCTGGGAAACTCTGTATTTCTGGTGTTGTTTTGAGGTTGGAGTTTCCTGGTCCAAATTTTGGTTCTCTCCACCATGCAAATGAAAAAAGGGACACAAACTTATTGTCTTTCCATGGGGATGCACCATCCACACCTTCAGGTCATGCTCCTTCAATGCCATCTTTTACAGATTTGGGAAGATCAGGAGGGGATTTATCTTTTCTGAGGGATGCTGGAAGGATATCCCATTCTTACAACGAGAGTAGGCATGAATATCTGAACCAACAGCGGAACCCCATGCCTGGAGCCAATTGGTCTCCTCACCATTCACAGAACTCTGTTTTTGGTAATAGAAATGCACCATCACAAGGATACAATACTACTATTGATCCTGTTGCACAGGAGCATCGCTTGGCCATGCCAAGGACAGTCCCAGATGATGGCTCAGGTCATTATACAGGTGGTTTGCCAAGTAACATATTATCTGGAAACAACAGGCCATCTCTTCAGGAAAACAAACCATCAGTTCCTTCTTCTTTGCCTATAGCTGGCCTGCAGTCACAACAACTTGCACAATTAGCATCATCTCTTCTTGGACAGCAGAGGCAATCAGGGAGCAATCCAAATGTATCATTGGGGGAAGACATTCGGCAAGGGAATGCATTGAATCAGTCAGAGAATCGGTTCAGTACAGCACAAACACATGGTTTACAGAACAGCCACACAGGTTCTGATATATCGACATCTCAGTTTGGTCAACCACAACAATTGCAGCAACAACAGCACCAGGCTTCAAATGTGCCAAAATCAGTACCAACCCCAGTTCAAAGAGACGTTCAGCCTGGGAGTTCTCAAATGCAAGATAATAGTGCACAAGAAGAATCAGATGGAGATCCTCAAAAACGCCTGCAAGCAACATTACAGCTAGCAGCAGCACTTCTTCAACAGATCCAGCAAGGAAAGGGAACTTGACTCGTATACATTGGTTTCATTTTTTGACACGTGGATGGAGTGAGCTAAAATAGCCAAGAGTCATGGGATAATGGTACAGGATATCTAACAAGTAGTGCTACGCATAGAAAGATAATCATATCCCTATCATCAGTAGGATTCACTGATCGCAGCAGCTTCCATGATAATTAATTTGCTGCATCTCTTGTGGAGTGATGTGCTACTTGTGTAGTTTCTTTTTGACGTAATTTACAGAAATGTGAACAGCTGGTCTTTTGTAACAGTCCTGGAAAAATTGAAATCATGTTTTTTAGTTCCTCTCTTATTTTCAACAGGTATCAGAATTAGAATATTGTCCTCAAAAAAATTTGTTCAGTAAGCACGAAAAAATTTGTTTTTGAAGAAACTGCTAATGATGCTGGTCCCCAAAAACTTTTAGTTGTATTTGATGAGGTTTTTTTAAAAATTAAGCAATTTGTCAAGTCAACTTATAGTTGAGAGTAAATTGTTTCCTGAATTCCACAGAATAATTCCATTCATTTGCAGATTGCAGAACAAGCAAATTACCGTATGATTGCATTTGTGAAAAAAAACGAAAACCTGGAAATCTTATCACCTTTTCATTCTTTAGCAAAACCTAAATTACAAAAAACAATACTATTATATACATATATATATATAAAGAATAATTTTTTGAATTACAAGCCTAAACAATTTCAATTACACATATTGTTGAAATCATTTTACAAAAAGAATACAGTGGAATTTGACTGCAGAGAAGTTTCCGTATAAACCTACTAAGGTATATGTATGTATGACTGTCAAAACAAGAATATATCAAACAAAATTCCCTTGAACCATAACATAGAAGCTTGTCACAAATTTTCGAGTAAATTGTGGACTCAGATCCTGGGGAAGTATCAGCCGCTACACATAGAAGTAGGTAGATGTGTCAGATGCATTTGCTGTGTCTCTGCAAAGAATAGATCGAGCTTCGACTACCGAACGAGGTGGCTCTATATCCTTCTCTTGCAGTGAATTTCCAAGCAGTCTTTGCATTTGAGAAGCAAATGTGTCATCCAGTATCTACAGCACGACATAGAAAAGAGTGCAGCATTAATCTATCAATCATTAGGTTCAAGACATTATTATTATAGGTGATAATTTTCATGGTTCTTAACCCTTCCAAGACTCCTAATGACACAATAATTCAAAAACATTCAGTAACAAACTTAACAAAATAATTCAAAAACTCAGTAACAAACTTGAGAAAATCTTTATGTGCAACCTTAACCAATTCAAACCTAACTTAATTTGCAATAACTATGTTCAGATTAAAGTATATATATGAATGATACTTACCCCAAGAACATAGCAAGAGCCATTATACCACACTCTATTTTCTTTCCTTCCTTCAAGAAACTTCAAAACAATCTAGGATAGTAGTACAATGAGAAAACATTAGAATTCTGAAGGATTTAGTAAATAAAGTAGGGGCTGAAGATAAGCAATTTGTCAAGTCAACAATCCTAGATTCAATGAGAAAACATTAGAACTCTGAAGGATTTAGTAAATAAAGTAGGGGCTGAAGATAAGATAAACATGATTTTCTACCTGTCCCATCCTATCCCAGAATCCGCGACAGGCGGCAACAAATATCCGACCGGTAAAGACCTCATGCAAATTAGATATGAAGTCAGTGAGTTGTGAACTCAACATCTGCATTCTTTCACGGACCTCAGCTTCTCCATCTTCTTCCTTTATATCCTCTAAGATCCTTTTAAGTCGTGTGCTGCGATTAGCTTGCATCTGAAACATAAATCAGATGGAACAATAATTATAAGCTGATGTATTTTTTTCCCCAATTTTTGAAGACTTAAGGATAAAATTGTATAAAGGGCTCCGATATATAGTGCTCTTTCTCTTGCCTGCCTCCTATAGTTCTCAGATATATATCATCATAAGTCCCTTGTATAAAGGGCTCAACATGTGCAAAAAATTGCAAATCTTTAGTGCTCCTTGTGAAGTTGAATCTACAGAGAATCTTATACTCCAGCTATCTATAATATTTTATGACATTTTTTTTTAACAAGCATTGAAATATTATCCTAACCATTGATTCAGGGACTTCTAACTTCATATTGATATGCTCTCTCAGATAATTATTTATTTCAATCATCTGGGATTCTGTATTATGCTCAATATGATCACTGAATATGTGAACACTACGAATTGCTGGAGTTATAATTTTGGTAGAAATTTTCTCTAACTTCATTAATACAGTGAAACCAGAATCTTGTGAAAGAGTGCTAGTTAAAGACAGAGAGCTTACATTGTTAACAAGCTCTTCAACTGTTGCCTGCAGATAGTTCTTGTATTTTGTTCTCAACAAAACTGTGATTCCATTCATCTGCTCTCCAAAGAGTGCCTTTCTATCTCCCATGACAGGCAGATATGATGCCCAAGATTTCAAGATGTCCTCCACTCTACAGTGCAAGACATCCAGAATTCTCTTGATAGTGTTTAGAAAAATCCCCAACTGGCACCAACACAGGGAAAAAAAAATGGTAAGATATAAGCAAACATGGAGGGCAGAGCCCAAATATTCACAGGGACCACGCACTTGATTAGGTACTGTATAGAGTGTCGTTGATTGTCTTCTTGTCAGTTTTTGAACATGCATATTAAGCCTTTTCGGGATGCTATCTTTCAAAGGAGTTAATATGTCATTGTATTGCTTCTCCAATGCCTTAATGATCGCCCTTTCCGCATCAGCAACAGCCTTACATAAGATATAAAGAGTGAATACTGCATTGGCACAAAAGTACCATAAAAATGCAAAGTAAAATATGCATGCGAGGGAGAGAATATGATGGCTTTTGCATGTAACTTGAATATTTTGAACCTACATTTTCCAAAATCAGTGAATACTGAGGCCACCTGTTGATGACCACTTCATACTCAATGAGAGAATCCTTAATTTTCTCATACATTTCTTCAGCAAATGGAGAAGTAGAATGATTTGTTGTCACTCCAGCCCATGGCACCTGCAAGTGGCAGTTAGCAATCAGAGAAAAAGACATTCAAGTGAAAGCATAGTAGTAATCCACATCCTTTTGTTTGATGTGTATGGGGAGAGAATTTTGAAGAAGACAAGCAAGAGAAAGAGAGCTGTACCTTTTCTGCTTTACAAAGCTCAAGCACGTTAAGTTGCATATCCTGAACCCACACCATTATGTAACTGTGGAACAAGCCCCTAGAGTCTACACCACCTTGCACTGGACTGAAAGAGATAGAAAACATCATGTCAGAATGGCAGCCTTCAAGTGTGTGGGTGTGGGTTGATGTTTATTTGAATATATGAAAAGCAATTCTAGTTAGAGGGGGCATATATATATATATATATATATATTGCGGATTCTGCTAATATAACAAACCTGATGTTCCACAGCTCAAGGTCCCTCTCAAAATCAGCAATTGCTATCAGAAGTTCGTTTACATGTGATTGTGGGCTAGATGGAGGCCAGGCAGAGAGGAAACTCCTAAGCCTATTACACAACTCAGTGCTGTAGACAGCAGCGGCAATGTTTGACAAATCAATTGAGCTGAAAGTGGGTAAACATTTGTGAGAACTTGGAAGAAACATAAAAGATTCATTTGACATATTTGAAGAGTATTGTTTGCTTCTAACAGTAATTACATATCTTTCAACTAATTCAAGAATGACATTTTGACAATAACCAAGGAAGAAATTTCAAAATGAAGACATAAATTTTGTGTATGATGACAATTCATTATGTAAGGAGCTAATTGCATTCTTTGGGCTAGGGGCTGAGGATATATTGAAGCAATTATATACAGTCACAAATTAACATTAGGACTTAAGATCATTTTCTCTGCCATATCATCTCCTAATATCATTGGTGGCAAAGCTTTCCACAGATGTAAGATTATTTGTATATGAAAGTTTCCAATACCTTGGAAATATGTGCTGGTTGTGGATCTTGATGTCTGCCTGAATCTCTTTGCCGATACTAACACAAAGATTCTTCATTTTCAAATAAGCAGTTGAGATAGTAATGGAATCCATGATGAAACCTTCAGAGTTGCTCGACACAAATTCATCAGTCTCAATCATGTGCTTTCGACACCTTTTCTTAGCTGCTGTCTGCAAAAGAATTAATATATTATTGAGACTAGTAATCATGATGTACGAATTGCTCGCTTCTATCTTATGTATTGAGAATACAATGACTCTTGGCTATTATTAGATAAAGCTTGGATACCCTTGGCTTTTTAGATAAAGCTTGGATGGATACTCTTGACTTTTTTAAATAAAGCCTGGATTGGCTTTTGGATAAAGCTTGGATACTCTTGGCAAAGTCAACTTACAGTTACTAACACTGACATGCCTATATGCAGGTAGATCTACAACTCAGAGGCATGTAGATTTCACGGTAAAAGTCCACAACTAGACATTGCCAAAGTGGGATGTCCAAAGAATAAAATCAATGTGACCTACTCTGATGAAGCTAACCTGCAAATAGTTTCTCAGCGTAGTCTGTGCATCTTGAGATAGTATATCATGAAGAAGGATGTAGACTTCAACAGCAGGAGCTAAAGCTGGTGCTGCAGATTCTTGCATTGGACCGAACAGGTCTGCCAACCCCGTGGGAGAGCTTTCATCCAAAGACTTGTAGTTCTCAAAAACATTTGCCAAGAGGCTCTCAATTTGTGTTTCACAATCTAATAACAAAGTTTTCTGCAAAGGCATATAAGAACCTTATATTACAGAAAATAATTACAAAGCATAAAATAGCTTGGTAATGCCAACTTCTGCTCTTAGTGTTTTAGGAAGCAGTGCATGTCAATATCCATCAGCAATGACACAGGAAATAGTAAATAGGAACACAAATGATGTCAGCTAGCTTAATTCAAACAACCTCTTGTTGTCACCATCATACTTAATAAAACAAATGCGTTTCACATTCGGTGGCCACCAACAAATTGTAATAATTAAGCATAACAATTGGTTCAGATTATGCCCAAAACCAACTACATTGGCCACAATCATTAATTCCAAGATATGTGTTATTTTCCAAACAAAGTGATTAAAAAGCCACACTTAAAGGAAGATTAGAACTTCGATTACATTCTGGCAACAAATCAAAATTATTGACCATACTCGCTTGCATCAAGTATGTTCAAATTTAACACTTTGGCAGGCAATACTTCCCCAAATAATTAAAATATTATAATTGGAAACATAGGTTGAGTGGTTACATCCTTATTAGCAAAGCCAAGGCTTAACATTTTCCAATCTTTACTTGCAAGTTGTTACAAGTGATAAATCTAGGCACATAAAATATGAAAACATTGCCGGAGAAATTTAAATTAAAGTTCTGACAAAAATTTCCTTATATTGGCATTTCAGTTGCTCGCCGCCTAGTTAGAACATCTCATAGTTAGAACATTTCATCTCATATCTGTTGCTTGGATTCCATAGTTTCTAAAAAACACAAGGTTTTATTCAAGGGATTATTTGGAAGGTAATGGATGCATCTGCAATTTGGAGGACTTACCTCTTGTCTGGTCAAACTTCTTTCTCCCCTAGCCTTTATAATGGGTAGAAGTAACTCATTAACAAGCTCTAAGCAGCCTTTTGTTGGGGTCGCCACATTCATGACATGTGAAAGATATCTACAAAAGAATTTAGACAAGTGAAAGCAAAGTGTAAAATGAGTTGTCACACTAAAATGAGTAAACTTGTTTTGTTTAAATACCTCAATTTTGTATATGAATCAGAAACACCATAATAATCTGCAAACTCAGTCAATATCCATTTCCAATGTCCATGCAATCTTAAGTTGCGAGAATGAAAATGCTGTGCACGCATAGCAGCCTCCAATAGAATATCATAAGCTAGAGTTTCCACAACAGGTGCACTCTGTGTAATATATCACATCAAAGAGCAAAACTGTTAGTATTAATACAGTTTAGAACTACAATATTTACAATCACAAGCATGCCAGCCTGTTGATAACTTATAATTTGATGTGTCAAAATTATTTTTCAAAATTGAATTTTTCTGAACTACAAAGTTATTCAGCCGATAAAGAATGTGAATAAAGTTGGCTACCAATACACACAAACATAAAGATTTGGCTAAAAATCAAAAGACACTCACTTGTAATATTTTTTGAACATTTTTAGTTCAAATTGCATTTGGATTTGTAATGGATCAGGCATCAAAAGTTCTAAGCTCAAAATAGAGGACAACCAGCTAAACACCAGTGAACATCTCATCAGGATATTAATCCATAATTAAGAATGAAGAAAAAGGATTTGATTGTGTAACTCATGTGCAAAGTGAAAGCTAAGACTACTTGAGCAGTTTCTTGGGTCATCATATTAATAACAAAGATTAGAACTATATCTGTCACATATTGTAAATAGCTGAATTTGGTACTCAGAAAATCTTAAGACTGAAAAATCTCAGCAGAACAACTTCACAGATCTATTGAAGAAAAAAGGCATAAGCTACTACCGTGAAATCAGTTTCAAACACATCAAAAACAACTATTTATCATTGAATTTTTCTTCAAGCTAATGTAGATCTTTAATTCTCTCAAAAGGGAAGAATAAGATTCTGAATGTTCAACCAATGAGTTGGAACTTGGAAGAGATGCATGTAACCTTTATATTATTTGTATCATCACATGTAATTGTACTGCCAATTGAGAGCTGTATCTTCCCAACACATTCTTGATCATCATGGTATAAGGGCCACCACCTAATTTTGTCACTCTACATCATTTAGACAATCATATAAGACAGAAATTAGTCATTATGAAGGCCAACATTTTGCCATAAACAACCGATGCTGAAAAACAGAAGAAAATGTACATACAATTTGGTCATTTAATGAAGAAATTTGAATTTTAGCTCGACCTTGGACTGATTTTTTTGCATCCTGGACTTCCAATAAAAGAGCATCTCCTTCACTCTCTGGGAAACTGAATAAAATTCACATGTAAAATTTTCCTATCCATAACAATTAACAAGCATATCTAGAGTTGCACTTAGTTCTCATTTCTGTCAGCGCATGTGTTAATTTTGTAAACAGCATTATGTAGAATGATGCACGTTATTCAATTGCATATATGAGTAGAAATAAGGTATTTCTTTGCAATATATGATCACTTTGTTACACGCCAGACCCAATCCATGTTTAATTCAAAGAGACATTACTGACTGATTACTATCCAATCTGGATAGTAGTCATGCTGGAGGAGTTGCATTTCTGATAGCACCACATATTCTTATGATTTAAATGAGAAAAATTCATTAGCAGACAACAGCATAAAAATAACAAAAAAATTGAACATGGGGAGAGGAGACTTACAAGACATGATACTCCCCACTCCCTGGGCGTAAGCAAATGGTCGAACCTGATTCAACCTGAGTATCATCACTGGTGCTCTTCAGTTGGAATGAGCAAGATAGTTGCTCTGCAAAAATGACAAGAACACTTCTTTTGTTACTCTCCATGAAAGATTTTGGCAGTGAACTTATCAAAATTTTTTACAAAAAAAAAGTTGATAGTAGGAGTCAGTACTCATGATTGAAATGTGGTTGAAAGAAACTACCCACAGCATTTTACTCAGGAAAGTTACTGATAAATATCAGCAAAGCTAAACACAAACCTTCTGCTATTACTGGAAATGATGCAATTTTAAGAGAATTCATTCCAGTTTTCACTAGTGATGAAACATGCCGGACATACTCTTTCCCCACCTGCATGTATATGGCACTGCGCTGAGAGTATGTGCTCTTAAGTCTTCGCCTAGGTATTATCCGAAGTTTCCTCACTGCAATATCAACAAGCATACCTTACATTAATTACTCAAAATTCTTTAAAAAAAAAATCTTGATTTTAATGGACAACTAACCTTTCTAAATCTTGTCCTGTCCATATATTAGCGTAAATGTTTTTAACATGATTTGTGCATTATTATTCCCTTACCTAAATGTAAACATATGAAACTTAATGCAATGGAATCGAGAAGGAACCTATTTAATTTCAGTTTAAGAAAGATTAGAAGTTTAAACATGATAGCCAAATCCATATTAGCATAAAATAAAGTCATGACGTATCATTTTAAGTATCAATTTCTTGGTTGGCTATGCTTAGAAAATCGTACCTTCCACTCTTATCTTTCCAACCACCTTTTTAACCTTCATAGCGCATACTTGTTCTGCGTTCTTGGTGTTTGTAACTTCTACAGCTTGTACACCTCGTGGTTGCAGCAAAAATTTATGTAGTCTATTTTATACAAGTGGAGATAACAATCAGAAAAGCAAAGTAACATAAAGCTTAAAAAAAACTCTCAACTTTTAAGCAGATATGTCACAATGTAAGCATAAAAGCAGGAAGCTTACCCAAAGGCACTTCGAAGAAGCAGACACTCATCTCGCAGAAACTCAGGAGCCTCAGTGCAACCCCTAGCCCATGCGTAGAGACATAGGCGGATACATGCATCATAGGCAATTAAAGTTTGCCAAGCATATTGACCACTGCAACAAGTAAAATGGGAATCCATGAGAAAATAATATTCACATAATTATGCAAAAAAAGACACATCCATTCCAGATTTCAGAATGCAAAACTGTGTCTGGTTACATCTCTTCAAATGCAAATCCAAAGCAGACTTGAATCCAATTGTACATTTAGTGGCACAAATATTCTGAAGTTTTCTTGGTCTTCCATTCACAATCCAAAAGAGCCAATGCATGTAAAGCAAACAGTAAACAAGATACTACTACCAAATAAAATTCAGATACTTTTAACTTGAACCATACCTCGTGTTATAATAAGATGAATGATCCAAAGAGCTTGTCTGCCAATAAGGCATCTTTTCTTCTACTTCTCCGGCCATGGACTTGTTTAGTCTGCATGATAAAATTTCAGAAGACTTCAACTACAATACACAGCAAAGGAACTGCAAATAGTAGGCTAACATTTCAATACCTTTCAACAAATTCAGTGCTAGGCATAGAATGCGAGGTTCGATCTAATAGATGCTCTTTGCTCCCATCAAAAACCTCCCCGTCTCTTGATGTGGAACAACCATCCTCAGCTTGCTCAATTTCCCGTTCAACCACAAAATTCTTTTCTTCTCGTGAAGCTTCCATAATTGGAGGAGCACTTGGAGTCCCCAAATCTCCAACCTCTTTAAACTTGCTAGAACCAGCCTGCAATCAATCATATTTAGCACAAACACACATTTCCAAATTAGTAAAACTCACAATCAAAATTCTAAAGTGCCCAACAATGAAAACCAAAACAAATCACCAACAAAAACTAAATTTTTAAACAAATCGCACAGTTTTTATGAGTGGAACTTACATCAAATGCTACTCTTTCTCTCAGTGGATAACTACCAGGGGTGGAATCCTTAAGCGAAACCTTTCTAGCACCCATTTCACCACCCGTAGTGAACCTTCTAAAATTAGCAGGAACTTCAATTTTCAAATCTTCTTTTAAAAGCCCTCTATTCAACTTCGTTTTAGGTCTACTCCCAAAAATCTCATCCTCCTCTTCATAACATTGCATAACAGGCTTCTCCAAGCAATCATTGTGACCTAAGCCCACTTCCTCCTCTTCCTCAGAATAGTTTCCACCAACATAATCCGAAACCGATGCCACGCTCTCATCATCATCATTATCATCAAGGCGTGGGGCTACTAAACTATGAGGAGCTAATAACCCAGAATGAAATTTGAGTGGAGGCAAGAGATGGGTAGAGCTAAAACTATTCGTATTGTATAAAAGTGTAGATTTTGGAAGTGGGTTTGTTGGAGATTTCGGAAATGGGTCATGTGGAGATAGCTTCTCTGTTAATGGAGACAAAGGTGATCGAATTCTGGGTTCTTGTGAATCCGATCCCTGCGTACAAAAGATTCAATTTTTCAATTCAACATCTAAACAAGAATCAATCAATTTCGCTACAAATGTAGAATCGAATCAAGTAAGCAAAGTTCAAGAAAAGGAAATTGGAGACAGAGAAAGATGAGAGTGAGTACCTGTTTGATCCAGTTAATGGCGTTTTCATCTAGACCTTCCGTAAACATGTTTTCTTTTACGGGTCTTAGATTAGGAGAACAAAAGAGAGCTCAATTCAACAAGAAGAAAGATTAATTAAAAATGGCTGAGCAATGAAGACGGAGAAGAAGGACTGAGCACAGAAGAAGGTTTTGAAGAAGGGAGCGCTTTTTTTTTTTTTTTTAAAGTAACGGCTAGTTTTGCCATTTATATTTAAAAGCATTTTTTTTTTCTTAGGAAAAAGAAACCCCTTTCATACAATTGATGGGGAGAAAAAAATCTTTTTCTTTAGAAATTTTTTATCTCGACTTTTAGGGTTTGTTTGGTTAACTTATAGTTTATACCTATTACTGATAGCTAATAACTAATAGCTAATTGATATTAAATATTTGATAAAATTATAGTAGCGGTTGCTGATAGTATATTTAATTATATATATATAGACATTTTATGTATAGTATATAATATAAATATTAACAATAATATGTATAGTAAGAAATTATTTAATGCTTATAATAAAAAAATATTATAGATAATTTTATTTATATAATTTAAAAAATGAATATATCTACTTTTGTTCGACAATTTATTTTAAATAAAATACTATTATTATTACTATTATTAATATTAGAAATAATGAATTGGTAAATTTTTTTATTAACAAAATTATTAATATTTTTATTTATGTGGTTGATATTTTTAATAACTATAATTTTAATAATTATTTAAATATTAATTTATTAAGTAATGATAATTAATTAAAGTTTTTTTAAAAAAGCAAGGATAAAATAGTAAATATAATTTTTAAATTAAGAGATGTTAATGAAAACCTAAAAATTAGAGCATTTAAGAATTGGTGTTGTTTGGGTATCTAATAGTTACTAGCTCTTTTTCAAAAAAATTAACTAAACAGTTTTTATAGCTGTTAGGAATTAAACAATTACCAGTTGTATTCCAACGGCTAAAACAAACACCCTCTTAGTTGCTAGTGTTAGTAGAGAAAAAAATGGATTAATTACTACAACATATATGAGGTTTGACTTGTTATATTAATAGATCGATGTACTTTTAATAATTAATTTGAACATTCTTAAAATTTTGCTCAATTAAACTGTTATATTCGAATGTTTAATTACCATTAAATGGATCAATTAGAAAAATTAGAAATTCTATTTTATTAATGAACTTATAATATAATTTTAACTTTATTCAATTTTTTATTAAATTAATATAGATTTTTTTAATTTATTATATTTTTATTGTAATATTTATAATATCTAAATTATTTTTAACATAAAAAGATGAATTTTACAACATATTTATTTAGAATTGACACTACTCCAATATGACTATATAATTAGAGGAGAGGAAAATCTGATCAGGCCGAATTAAAGGGCCGGAAGAAGTGATATCAGGCCAAGGTGGGTATGGCCATTATAGGTCAAGGAGAATCGAATTTGAGGTGTTGGATCAAGGGAGGGTGTTGGCTATCCAACCTACCTGATTTTCCGAGAAACCCTAACTAATACTACGTCATTTTATATATGTATAAATACATAATATAACTAACCCTAAACAAATATCACTCATTTCATTTCTCTCGATTCTTCTACATCATTCCTGTGTTTTTTCTCTTAAAAAAACCTTAGTTCCCTTCCTTGACCCTCAGCCTCCTCCCCTTACTTTGAAACCCTAATCTTCTCCTTCAAATCCTTATTTTGTAACCCTACTTCTCTTATATGTGTCTAGGTCACTCTTTTAATCTCTCTCAATAGTAATCTCTGAGCCTCTCGATCTAAAGGATGTCTCATATGCATTGATTTTACTTTCAATTTCCTTGTTGTTTTCTTAGTGACAGAATGATAATGAAGGAGATCTCAAACAGATCTACAACATGCACATGTTGAATCTTAATGTCGATATACAAAATCGATTATTTCTTAATTTTTAATCTTGCATGTCCATTATTAACATGATTTGGTAAAATTTTTATGATTTTTATTATTATTTGAATGTTTATTGTAAATATTGTTTATATTTAACTTATTTTGTTGGTTTTTTATTTTATTTTATGGAAGATGATGATGCATGCAATGAAGTTTACATCGAAAAAAAGGTGGAAGCTTCCTTGCATTGTCCCAATATGTGTTGTTAGAGCAAGATCTCCTTGCTTTTGTTTTAATTTGTGTAGTCTAAGCAAGATCTCTTTGCTTTCTTTCGATATGTCTGTTGCTTGAGCACAATCTCCTAGCTTTTCTGTCATTGTATTCATTTCGCAAAAAATATAAGGTATATTCTTGAATTTTTTCTTGATTTATTGTAATTAAATGTTTGTTGTTTATTTGATTTTAAAAAAATTATTTCACAGTGTTGGTCACATGGTCTATTTTGGTTGCTAGAAATTTTTATTTTACTATTTAAATATAATTTTAATTTAAATCTATTTTAAGATTTCATTTAATTTAATAAACCCTAAATGAAAAATTAATGTAATTTTGATATTTAATTTTGGTCTTATTATTTTTATATCTTAATTATTTGAATGGAGATGATTTATATTTAGATTATATTTATTAATGAATTTATATCTAATATATATTATATTATATTTAATTTAATAAACCCTAAATGAAAAATTATTGTAATTTTAATATTTAATTTTAGTCTTATTAATATTTTATCTAAATTATTTTAATATTTATGATTTATATTTAGATTATATTTATTAAATAAATAAATTTAATAGATGTTATATTTATTTATATACATTTATTGTTTCTATTAGTGCTGATGTGTTGTGTGGCTATACGTTGTAGGATGGATGTTAGGAATCCCAATAGTAGTCAAACAGCTGCTGCTGGTGTTGTCCTTGATACTGAATCACGAAATGAGGTGGAAGCAAATAACGTAGATGTTGCTATTACTAAGCAAAATGATGGTGCTGCTAAAAGGAAAGAGATTGAATCTAGATCGAAGGCTTGAGAGCAGTTTAAGAAGATTAAAGATGGCAAAGGCATTACAAAAAAAGCTAAGTGTATTTATTGTTTTGCTAAATTTAGTGCTTACTTAAAAATACATGGCACATCTTCAATGAGAAATCACATGTTACAATGCAAAAAAAATGCCACATAGCAAAGACTCTAGACAAGCCCTTTTAACCGTTAAACCTGATAGGGTGGAAGCAAATGGAAATGAACCTCTAGGCTTAGTTGGCACTTGAAAATTTGACCAAGAGCTAATTAGGATTGCACTTGCTAAAATGATAGTAATTGATGAGTTACCTTCAAGTTTATTGAAAGGGAGGGATTTAAATTTTTTTTTTTTTTGCAGCATGTCCTATGTTTAAGATCCCTTTAAGTGGAAAGTTAGAGGGGACTGTTTTGGTTCTTATGAGGATGAGCGAATTAAAATGAAAATTTTTTTTAAAGAACATTCTCAAAGGGTCAGCCTAACTATTGATTCCTAGACTTCTATCCAGAGAATCAATTATATGTGCATTACATCACATTTCATTGATGATGAGTAAAGGCTACATAAGAAAATTATATCATTTATTCCTATTTCTTCACATAAAAGGGAGTACATAGCCAAATCTTTAGAAAGATGCTTACTTGAGTGGAGTTTAATGAATATTTTTAGTATGATAGTAGACAATGACTCTTCAAATGACACATCAATTTCTTATTTTAAAAAGAAATTATTGACTTGGGGTGTGAGCTCAGTTAGATCAAAGTATGTCCATATGAGGTGCTTTGCACATATTCTTAATCTGGTAGTTAATGAGGGTTTGAAAGATGCTAACCTAGTAATTAAAAGGGTGAGGGAAATTGTTAAGTATGTTAGAAACTCTCTTGCTAAACTAAGAAAATTTAGGGAATATAATGACTTAGTAGGTGTTGACTGCAAATCAAATTTGTCACTTGATGTTCCCTTTAGGTGAAACTTAACATACTTGATGTTAAGGACTGCACGTAGTTATAAAAAGTCATTTCAGGTTTTTAAAGAACAAGAGTTCAGTTTTAGGGTAGATTTGGGTGAGAATGTCCCTAGTTTTGAGGATTGGAAAATAGTGAAACAATATGTGAATTTTCTTCAGCATTTCTATGAATTGATTTTGAGAATTTCCGGTTAAAAATATATTATTGCCAATCTATTTTTTACTAAAATTTCAAACCTTTTCTGCAAGCTTAATGAATTTTAAAAATCATATGATTTACAAGTTAGGCATATGGGATTTAGCATGAAGTCCAAGTCTGACAAGTATTGGGATGACCCACAAAAAATGAACATGCTAATTTTCATTGCCAACATTCTTGATGCTAAGGACAAAATTAAATTCATGGGATTCTCCTTAAATGCAATTTATGGAGAATTACAAGGTGGAAGTTTATTCAGCAGTGTCAAATTTGCCCTATATGAACTTTTTAAAGATTATGCTGCCTTTTATAAACCTGTCAATGCATTTGCTTCTCAGAGTTGCTTGTCTTATTCTGAAACTCTTAGCCAATCTATTTTTAGTGTTGGTGTACCTGTTTCTATTTTAAAAGCCAGATTTAACAAACAAAAAATGGAAAAGGGTTATATAAAAGCAAAAAGAGTGATATTGATTTGTATATGAATGAAGCAATTGTTAAAGAAGATGGGAACTTCGATGTATTAAGGTGGTGGAAATGAAACTCAGTGAGATTCCCAATTCTCTTTAAACTTGCTCATGATGTTTTGGCTATTCCCATCTTAACTGTTGCTTCTGAAAGAGCTTTTAGTATTGGTGGGAGAGTACTTAATGCCTTTAGGAGTTCATTGACTCTAAAGATTGTGGAAACACTTATTTGCACATTTGATTAGCTAAGACAAGGTAGTAAGCCTATTTTAATTGAAGAAGCAATTGAGGAGTTAGTGTTACGACCCAAACTGGGAGTCATGACCGGCGCTAGGGAACGGGAATTCTTTTGAATCTGGAACCCGTAGCAAGCCTTAAAAATAAAAGCATACAATAATTAAAATAAAAAATGCACCAGAATTAAAATCTCAAACCAATAAAATAAAAATATAAACTCTGTCATATCATAAAATAAAATATATTAATACAATATTTAGAGAAAGGCCTCTGAATTCATAACCAACATACAACAAATACCAATACAACTCACTACTGTAGTTTTCTAGAGTATAAATAAAACTAAGTAGTTTACATAAACAAGCCGGGGCTGAAGAAATCCGGCGAATGGGCCTACTGCTGAGGTTTGAAAAAGAAGAATCTCCTAAAAAATATCAACTGAGGGCAGTTAAACCTCACTAAGTGAATTGTTATAATATATATACATGCATTTCCTAAGGTCAAATGCAATCAATCATCCATATATAATAAATATATATATAAGCATTTCACACGGATGTTGAAAATCACTTTATATATAAATACTGAAAAACATATGTTTATGAAGGATCAAATAGAACCCTATATAAACGCAACCTCAATCAATAATAACTCTCTAGCCATACAGGCTCACTTAATTCCAAATAAATTAACTTATTCCATATGGACAGTAAACTGGCCTCGAGACACTAAGTCAACCGAGCTCCAACAGTTTGACTGGCCCCGAGACATTAGGTCAATCAAGCTCCAACAACCACACTATTAATCATATCACATCTCAAATTATTCAATAAATCAATCTCAATCAAATCATAATTACCATAAGTAATCCTTACTCAACACTACATTTATCGCATCGGTACGTGCACGGTCCTAGTGCTGCCTACTAGGTAGTACGTTTTATCGATATCCTTCATTTAAATGAAACATTCATATGGAAAAAAATAAATAATGTAGAATACATTCATTATAATAAAATAAACCATATATATACCAGAAATATATCTAAAATAAACTAAGTATATTTCAAGTATGTATATGCCAAATAAATTCAAATCAGACATGAAATATACAAAAAATAAACCAATAATATATTAAAAACATGCTAAGTATATATCGAAAGTAAAACATGCATTTATTTAGAAATATGTAAAAAATATACTAAAAATATACCTAAAGTATACTTAAACATTTAATAAAATAATTATGAATAAATACAAATCAAAACATAAATATTCTAAAACATGCATCCTAAATGCGACGTATATATAAAATAATAACTCACAAGTTTGCGCTCCTGGAGACTGGCTCGATGGACTCGGTCCACTAAACCTTGGTTTCAGTGCAACTAGACAATAAAATAATAATAACAATCAGAATAAATCTAACTTAATATTCTAAGAATTTCTAAAAGAAAACTCTAACGGAGAATTGAATACTAAGATAGACACAGAATTTCAAGATTGACCAGATGTCATGTTTTACGAGAATTTTATCAAAAATTCGGTAGAGTTTCCTCTGTAAAATGGACATCTCTCTACTAAAATATAGAGTCGGTCCTGCAAGAAAACACACTTCTAAATACAGACACTCAACACCTTCAGTTGGAACCCTAAACTACACAATTCCCAACCGAAGTCCACAATTCCACCAAAAACCAAATAATATAATAAATATATTAAAAATCAATAAATACCATAAATATCCTCAAAATATAACATATTTAACATTAAAACACTAAATATAATTATTTTCACAATAATTAAGTAAAAATTCCAAAATAATAATATAATATTATTAAAAATTACATTTCTCAATACTTCACTATAAATTAGTAAAAATCACTTTTATATATTCAAATAACTTAAATAGCCTAAATATATATTAAAAATAATTAAAATCCATTTATCACTAATTTAGTAAATAATATATTATTTGAAAATAATTTTTGAAAATTAGTATTAATTAGTTAAAAATAGTAAATCATTTATAAAAATCATTTTATTACCTTAAATAATTCTAAAACCAATTAAAACATAATATTTAACTATAATTTTAACAAAATTACACAATTACCCTATTAAATAAAAAAAAACATAATATAACTAATATTCCTCAAAAATTCTATAAAATCATTAAAATTATTTTATCAACATAAAATATACTAATATTATCAAAAATACATAATTAACCAATAATTTCAACAAAAATACACATTTAACCTAATTTTCCAATATTTACATAAACTAAAAATATTCATAAAAATTATATAATATTCTCAAAAATTATTTTCTCAACACTAAAATTAATAAAAAGTAATAATAACACCAAATCAACCAAATTTATAATTAAATAAATTAATTTATGAAAATTCAATAAATAATAATAAAATAATAAAAAATTCACCAAAATTAAAATAAATTCCAAAAAGTAAAAAAAAAAAATATTCATAAAGATTAAGCTACTAGAATCAACATTTGTAAAGGAAATTTGCATAAATCAACCAAAAATTAACTCAAAAAAAAATAAAAAACAAAATAGGTCAAAACTGAAAAATCGAGAAAACTCACAAACGATCAGGTTTAAACTCAAACAAATCTTGGAATCAACTTGGCTGGAGCTAGAGGAGTGGAAAGAGACCGAAAACACACGAAACAGTGGCTGCAGGAGGAAGAACGCTGAAAAAATGAAGAAACAGCCACTGTTATTGTCAAAGCTGCTCGCGTTGCCGGAGAATGAGGAGGAAGGCAGTGGAGTTGGCAAAGGAAGGAGGGCAGTTTGGCGAGCAAGAGGAGGCACACCGACAGTAGGGGAACAGACGGTGGCGCACAGAGGAGGAAGGAGCTCTGCATTTTTTTTCTTCTTTCGTTTTTTTTTGTTTCTTTGTATACATATATATATATATACACACACACACATACTAACAATAATATACACAATAAATTAACAATATATAATAATAATACTAATAATTTAATTCAATAAAAATAATAATATTAAAATAATAATGTGCTAAAATTAATATTATTAAAATAATACCATCCGAAATAATAAATTTAAATAATGTAAATTAAATGTTTAAAATAATAAGTTTCAAAAATAAAATATTTATGTAGAAAATATCATTTAATCATAAAATAATAATTATAAATTACAAAATAGTAAAATAAATAAAATATAATTTTTAAATTTATTAATACTGCATATCTCGATTTATAATAAAATAATTTAAAAATATGGGTTATTACAGTTAGAGAACTTTAAGAAAGGTATTAAGCCTAGTTTTTTAATCAAATTTTGTTATATTTTTTTAAGTTATCCATAATTACTAATACTTTTTTTTTGTGCTTCAAAGCTACTAGCAATTGGTGTTGGGCCAACTATAACACCTGCCTCAGCCATATTTTAATTCATAACTGATTTTTCTTACAAGCAAATGCAAACCTATATTTGAGTTAATATGCTAACTATGTTGGATGCTTATAATTCTGTTTACTACTTGTGCCTATGAATATTTTATACTTTACCAGGTTTTCTAAATGTGACCTCCACTAATGAGCATGAATTGCAAGTTATTCACAATGTTGTTGTTGCATTCAATTTTTGTTTGAATGTGACCTCCATTATATGATCATTGATTGTATGTTGTTCACAGTGTTGCTATTGTATTCATTATTTATTTTTGAGGCTATAATGATTATTTCCAGTCATATTAAACTGAGTCACTAAGTGAATGTTTTTTGCTTAAGTTTCCTTGGTAGCTTATTTTAATTATAGCTATCGAAAATGTGGCTACATTTTCTTTAACAAGACTTCATTTATGAATATGAGCCTCTCCTAGTCTCGCTAAATTTTTGTCACAACAGGTTTGCTTTTAAGAATTGTTAGTAATTGATTAAGAAAATATTACTATAGACTGGAGACTTGCTACCTGTAGGAGATAACTTATTTATGTTTGATGCTTTCATTCACATCTCTTTGGTTTTTTTTTTCTGTGTGTTTATTATATTATGAGATAAGTTGATGATGAGGCTTCCACCTCTATTACTTAAATGATTTAATTATGAGATGGTTTGAAAAGTTTCTTTGGTGGCATTGATGTTGTTGCCAAAAACTTTGTTAGAACTATTCTACTGTTGATTTAAAAAAATTCTCTAAAACTCATCTCATTTTTATTAGATTTTAACATTTATGATTTCAATTTAACCGATATGTTTATTTTTAATTTTTGCAGGAATGAAGGAATCTTTGTATTTTTTGGATGGACTCCTATTCTTTTTGCCTTTTTATTCACTAAAAATGCATAACATAACACACTAAACCTATAAAATGTATAGCATATTCAGAATAGGAGTAGAAACAAAGTAATTTATAAGTAGAAACAAAGTGATTATGTAATTATTTAATCAGATAGTTAGATTATCTTCTTATTATGTAAATTTGTAATTAGGCTTTCATTTAAATGGGCATGTAAAAAATTAAGCATGGGCATGTAAGCAAGGGCCAAGCCCGCTATATAATGAAAATTAAGTAATTTTGCTTTTTGGACTTATTTTTAATGGGCTGAATCAACCCAAGCCCATTTGAAAAATCCAAAATGAATAACTTGATATTTTGGTTAATCAATCCGTCAGTTTTGTACCCAAAATTTGCACAATTCAGCTTGTCCGTACCTAAAATTGAAACTACTCGAAACCATAGTTTCCAACTCGAACCAAACCAGCCCGCCCGATTCTTAGCCCTATATATAATTGGAACTATATTAGAATTTATCATATTGACAAGAATTCAATTATCAAATTTCATTAAAATTTTCTTTTAGTTTATGTGTATATATATACACATAAGTTTGCAAGTTCTTCAAGAATTATAATTATCAATTCTCATTTAAAAAAAAATATTTTGATATGACAAGCCTTAATTAAGGCGCAATATCAGTCATAAGAAATGAGTTTATATTAGTATGGTAAATTCTAATTGATAGACACTAATTACATAAACTATATCGGCATGGTGTCAAGTGTAAAATAAAATACATGCCATATGAAAAATTATAATTAATATATTATTGATTATATAAGTGATTCATATCAATATGATAGATTCTAAGTAATATTGTATTGATTACATATTTTTACTGCCCGCGACACTTTGGCCAAATGGCCAAAGCCTTGGCACGGACATTTCCAAGGTCTCAGGTTCAAGATCTCGCACACCCAAGTTGATGTTTCTTCCTCCCCATTACATGTATGGTGAAAAAAAGATTACATATTCTTATTAGAGCAGTGTCAATTTGAAAATTAATATGTTTTAAATTTATTTTTATGTTGAAAATAAAAATGAATTAGTCATTATAATTATTATTAGAACAAAAACACATAAGTTAAAAAATTTTATATTAATTAATAAAAAATTTAAATGAATTTAAAACCATATTGTGAGTTTAAAGATCAAATAGAACATTTATCTTTTTAAAATTAGTTTATTTAACGGTAAATTAAACAGTAAAAATGTAATAGTTCAACAGAATAAACATCATGACGGTATAATAATTATTAAAAATATAGAGACATAACAACATAATCTCAATATAAGGATATTTAATTCTTAATATAAATGTGTGACACCACAAATATAGATCTCACTTTAAAAACAGTTAAGAATTTAATTATTGATGATAACTTATTTCCAAAACTCTTGAGTTTAAGATCTTACAATCATTGAACAGAGGGCAAGGTGAGAGGTGGGGAGGGTCCCCATAAACACTCTGATGCCTAAGTCAGAGAACAGAGAGAGAGAGTTTGTATAGAGAGCAAAGAACAATTAAAATATGAAAGAATGAGATGATTTAGAATAAGAGGTATGGGGTCCTATTTATAGTGATGCTTAAACCTGAAAGGAGTAAGTTTCCTTATGAGATAGGAATCCTAATCCTAGTAGGAGAGTATTCCTTCTTTGCTTAAGAATCCTCTTCGAGGTAAAGTCCTTTCCATGAACGGATTTTGCTACCTTCCCTGTCTGAGTAACCCTCTTCAGAAAATAAAAACCCTTTAATTAACAGGAATATATATATATGCGGTATAAAAAGTCCCCCTCTATAGGTATATTTGGATATTTATGTCCATTGTATCCGAGTAGAATAGAGCACTTATGCTTCCATATAGAGAGAAAGTAGTTAGGTACTGCGCAGTGACATAGAAGGGTGAGCTGAGGTGGCCAGCCTTAATCACAAAAAGAAAGTAAAGCTTAGTACCGAGTCTTAAAACCATCGTGTTACTGAGGTGTCATTTGGACCTTAGAGCACGCTAAATCTGTGAGATCGAAAGCAATAGATTAACCCGTCTATGTAAAAATGACATGACAGAACCAGTCGTCACTGGAGTTTTAATGCTTGGTGCGATAAAAGTGCAGCCCGAGTGCCGAACGCCAGTACTATAGAAATGACCTGAGGGTGCCAGCTTCAGTCACTGGACTTAGATGCTTGAGACTTAGATGCTCGGTGCAAGGATGCAAGGCTTATATGCTCAAAACCTCAGTACAATAGAAGCGACTTGAGGGTGCCAGCTTCAGTCACTGAACTTAGATGCTCGAGGCTTAGATGCTTGGTGCAAGGACGTAAGGCATACATGCTCAAAACCTCAGTATTATAGAAGCGACCTGAGGGTGCCAACTTCAATCACTGGACTTAATCTTGGTGCATTAGAAGTGCAGTTTCAGTGCCAGATTGTCGGAGTGTGCTGAAAGCATAGCTTGGATGCTAGTTCTGAGTAAATAGAAAGAGAGCTGGTAAAGATGCATGTGGGCCGAGGCATGGCTATGCCACTTTGATTCCTAGGGATTTAAAATTTAAATCGTATAAGCAATGCGTCTTTTCTTGTGTCAAAAGATGAGGCATTTTTACTGCCATCATAATGACCACTCGATTAGTAGGTTTTACTTTTCCTAAATTGCCCTTAATGATGTGGGGAGAAGCAAAGTAATGATGAGGGAAATTAATGGCGTGTTTCCAGATCCTTTTTTCACTCTATAAATATCCTTGTGCTTGTCAACTGATGCATTTTGCCCTTTTGTTTTGCCATTGTCACATTTGCGTTGCTATTGCCGCTTTGTTTTTATCTGTCGTAATCTTTGCACTTTATAACCAAGTGATCTTTGTCTTTCTCCTTCTTTTTCCTGTTTTCTTTATCTTTTATGCGCTTTTTCCTTTTTATAAAAAACATTATGGCACCGAGGGAATAAGTTAGTTCCAACCTATTTGTGTCAAAAATAGATGATTAACTACTGGGGTGGTATCAGAGGCGATTTTGTATTCCCGTCAATTATGCCTTCCATATAGTAGATAAAAAGTTTAAGGCTCATACCCCTATGTTAGGGCTTAGTAGATTAGTAGTATATTTTGACCAACTAGAGGGGGGTTTAAAGTTTTCGTTAGATCCCTTTGTTAAAGAGATTCATGAATAGGTATAACATAGCACCTGGTCAGCTCCATCCAAATAGCTATAGGATTTTGACTAGGTTCATCCATTTGATGCACGAAGAGGGTAAGGAACCCAATTTAGACATTTTTTGATATCTGTATAGTCTGACTAGGAAGAAGGGAGAACTGATGTTCTCCCTATCAACCGTTCCTAATCATACTCTATTTGTAAAGCTTCCAGACCTTCATAAGCAGTAGAGGCATAATTGTTTCATTATCGAGCACCCAGAAGACTTCGAAGACGTTTGATAAATGTGGTTTGATGAGTGGTACAGGGTAAAACGGCCTCTAAGACTGCCCAATCATGATACAAAGATGGTTTTACAGCTGTATCTCGATGGCTTGGCCGAAGCTCGATCGACTGAAGACGTATCTAGGAGATACTTATGGAGAGTATGTCCAGACCGTGTTCACTCTACTAGTGCATTTAGGTTATTTAAAGGTATCCTTCTGACTTGCTTTATCTTTTCGATTGTAGATGGCTAACTTTTTTGCTTTTATGGATGGGATTTCCCTTCTAGCTGACCAGCTAATTGCCCCAGAAGTAGTTTGGGCCTCCCCTTCTCCGGAACCTGAAGCCATTGTAGCCCCTGAGTAGACTTCCATCAATCCTAAAGAAAAAGCAGTGGGTGAATCATCCTGTGCTAGCAAAGGAGGTCAGCGGAAAAGATGGCTGATCGATCAAGACTCCGATGCTGAGGAGCTCAATAAGGAGATATTCATCCATCACCTGAGGCTATCCAGGTGTCCAATTATGAGGGGATGGATCCTGAATAAGATGAAGCCTCCGAGCATCTTAAATAGCGAAGTTAAAAAATCAATATGCGAATCGCTGAGGTTTCCGGTGGATATAGAGCGCTGGTCTGAAGAAGGTCCATAGGGGCTGTTTGATTTGATGATCAATCACTCACTAGAAGTAAGTGAATGTTGTGACTCTGTTACTTACACATTTGTCTTGTACTTAACATGATTTTTCCCTTTTCATAGATGACCCAGGTCTTGCTGCTGGTGAAGGACCAATACTTCTTCTTAAAAAGCCAATACAGCCTGAAGGAGATAAAGGTCTGAACCATAGCTGTTGATTTTGAAAAGAAGCTGGATAGTGAAAAGGTGGCATTAGAGCGCTGCCAGACAAAATATGTAGAAGCAAAATCCGAGGCTGAGGCGAGCCAAAAGAAAATTGTCGATCTGAAGCACAGCCAAGGTCAATTGACCAGGAGGATTGAAGATCAGGATTCTTAGATTGCAAGTCTTGAGAAGAGGCTATATAAGGTTGAGAAGTCCTAATAAAATGATAAAAGATCTTACCAGAATATAATAGGGGGATTTTTTAAAGCCTACAGGTTTGAATATAAGAGGATCCTGCTTTCTTAACATCTTGAGTTAGACTTGGCAGAGTTGGATTGAATAATGCCAGCAAACCTTATGAAGATTGCTACTGAGGGGGATGCTCATCAAAAGGCAGCTACCTCACGTTCAAGGAATGCTTATGAATTTACTGAAGGGTCTACAACGGAGCCTACTGAGGTTTCCAGAGTTGCTGATACGGTTTCTTTCCCTGCCTCTGAGATCGATAACCCAAACATATAATTAGTAGAATAAAAACCCTTCTCTTTTTTTTTGTAATCAATCTTTTTGTAAGAGATTTATTGGTTTTAATGAAAAGAGATTTTATTGAATACCATTTCGAGTACAATCTAAGTTTTATTGATAGTATTTTCTGAGGCAATCTAAGTTCCAAAATTGTGGTAACTCTTTGCCATCTCTGTTTATTAGTTTGTATGCTCCTTTGGTTATGTGTTCTGAGATTTGATATGGGCCTTCCCAATTTGGACCCAGCTTGCCAGTTCCTGAGTTGTCTTTTCCAATATCTGCCTTTCTGAGTACCCAATCTCCTATTTTGAATTGTCTTGGGTGACTATACCGGAGATGATACTGTGCCACCTTCTACCGATGTGCTTTAACCGTAGCTACTATATGCTTCCACCTTTCTTCTAATAGGTCTAGACATATCCAAGCATCAATGTTATTGATGTTGTGATCGAGACTACGACTGACCCTATAAGTTGGTGAACCAATCTCCATCGGTATTATCGCATCAATGCCATAAGTCAGTCTAAATGGTGTCTCCTCGGTGGATGATCTAGGGGTTGTTCTATAGGCCCAGATTACATTGTTAAGCTCTTTAACCCAATTTCCCTTTTTCCCATCAAGTCTCTTATTTAATCCCCATATGATAATTCTATTTGTGACTTCCATTTGCCTATTTGTTTATGGGTAGGCTACTGAGGTGAAACGAAGTTTTATTCTGAGGTTTGAACAGAAACCTTTAAAATTTTCATTGTCAAATTGTTTGTCGTTGTTTGTAATTAAGGTGTGAGGGATTTTGAATCTGCAGATGATCTCTCTTCAGAAGAAATACTATATCTGAGCTTCTGTGATGGTTGGAACTACCTCCACTTCTACCCATTTAGTGAAATGGTCTATAGCCATGATCAGGAACTTTTTTTGTGAAGTGGAAGTTGGGAAGGGACCTAGGATGTCCATCCCCCACATGGTGAAGGGTCGTGGGCTACCGATTAGATGCAGAGGGTAGGAAGGCCTATGATTGAGTCGAGTGAATTGCTGGCACTTGTGATATGCTTGAGTTAGCTTATAGGCATCATTAGACATTGTGGGCCAATAGTATCCTTGGAGTAGTGTTTTTCGAGTTAGTGCGTAGTGGGATTCATATGCTCCATAAATTCCTTCATGGATTTCCCTGAGTATATAATTCCCTTCCTCTGGAGAGACGCACTTAGACCATGGGTGTGAAAGGGATTTTTTGTAAAGCTCCCCTTGGTGGATAGAATAGTGAGCTGCTCTCATTTTTAGCTTTCGAGCTTTCAATTTTTCTTCGGGGAGAGTCTCGTATTCCAGGTATTGGACTATCAGACGCATCCATTTTGAGACTTCCCGTATCTCCAAGACTTCAGAATCTTTCATACTGGGTTTTGTCAATGCCTCGATGAATTCCATATCCTTAAATGCTTGACTGTCTTCAGCTGCCGATTTGGCCAGGAGGTCGGCCTCAGAGTTCTTTTGCTTGGGTATTTGGACGATCTCCCACTGGCCCCCTTCTTATTTAATCTATTTTAAGAGTTGCCTGACTTTGCCCCATACTTAGAAATGCTTGTGTCCTTGATCTGGAATGTGTTATTAACCTAATTTACTACCAGCTAGGAGTCCAAGTGTATTATAAGGTGTTTGGCTCTGACTTCAGTAGCTAATTTCAAGTCTGTGATAAGTGCCTCATATTCTACAACATTGTTGGTTGCATTATACTTTATTCGAACTGCATACCGGATGTGAAATTTATACGGTCCTCTGAGAATCACTCTAGCGCCAGATCCTTAAGCAGAGGATGCTCCATCAACATAGATTTTCCATTTCAGTGCTTCGGTCATAGTGAGGTCTTCTGGAGCCATTTCTTAAACGAAATCTACTAACGCTTAGGCTTTCACTTGTTGACGGGGCTTATAATCAATGTTAAATTCTCCAAGTAACACCAATCATTGAACCAGTCTGCCTGAGGTCTCCGGTCTTTGTAGGATTTTTTGCAAAGGGAAATGGGATCAGAGAATGATAGGATGAGCTTGGAAGTAGTGTCGGAGCTTCCGGGACACATGAACCACAACCATAGCCAACTTATCCAACATTGGATACCAGACTTCAAATCCTCAATGCATTTTGCTGATGTAATATACTAGGTTTTGCTGGCTTCTTTCTTCTCTTATAAATATTAAAGTGATGTATTCTTGACCTATAGAGAGATATAAATACAATATTTCATCTGGGACGGGCCTGCTGAGTAGAGGTGGTGAGGATAGGAATTTCTTGATGTCTTCGAAGGCTGCTTGGCAATCTGCAGACCAAATAAATTTTTTAGAATTTTTTAAAGTTTAGAATAATGGTAGACACCATCTAGCTAAGCATGAAATAAAACACCCCAATGTCGTGATTCTACCGTTTAGCTTTTGTTCTTTATGGATAATTTTTGGGGCTTTTATGTTGAGTATGACTTCCATTTTTTTTAGGTTGGCCTCAATACCTTTGTGGGATATCATGAATCCCAGGAATTTACCAGTTTTAACTCTGAAGACACATTTTTTTTATTTAGCTTGATCCTAGACTTGCTCAATAATCGGAGAACTTGATCTAGATCTGCTGGGTGTTATACTGCATGCTTGCTCTTAATGATGATGTCGTCTATATATACTTCCACATTTATGCCAATCTGGTCTTGGAGTACATGGTTTATCATTCGTTAATATGTTGCTCCAAAATTCTTTAGTCTGAAGGGCATCACCTTGTAGCAGTACAGGCCTTCGTGGGTGATGAAGGATGTTTTCTCTTGATCTTCTTCCTTCATTGATATTTGGTGATATGCGTGTGCCACATCAATAAAATTTTATAATTCATGGCCAGCAGTGGAGTCTACGAGCTGGTTGATCATGGGCAATGGGTAGTTGTCTTTAGGACATGCCCGATTAAGGTCAATATAGTCCACGCACATCCTATACTTCCCATTCGCTTTTTTGACAAGTACCACATTGGCTACCCATTCTGGATGAGTAACTTCCTTGATGAATGCAGCTTCCAATAATTTCTTCATTTCCTCAGCAATTATCCTCTGTCTCTCATAGGCAAAGGTTCTTTTTTTTTGGGCCACTGGCTTTGCTCCCGATCTGATGTTCAAACTATGACAAGCAACCTGTGGATCCACCAATGATTTTAGATGCCCACAAAGCGAAGTCTTTTGAGTTCTAGTGAGGACTTCCCTTATTCCTTCCTTGATGTTATGGTCAAGTTTATTATCGATCTTTACCACTTTCCTATCAACAATTTGTAGAGCTTTCGTGTCATCAACTAGTTATGGATCATCGCCCTATTTCTCTATTCCTCATGTTTCTAGAGGGAAGGCTTCTACCTAAGGCTTCATGGGCATCTGGTAACACTATTTAGCCATATGTTGATCTCCCCGGATAGTAAGAGTTCTGCTCTTAATTGGAATTTTCATAGTTAAATTTCAGATACTGGTGACTGCATCTGCTTTATAGAGTGTTGATCATCCTATGAGTCCATTGTATGCCAGTGGGAGATCCACCACGTTGAATACTGTTCTGATAACTTTCATTTCTTCATCGTCTCGATTCCTAAATTCTAGATTTAACTCCACGACTCCCATTGGCTATATAGTTCCTCCACAGAAGCTTGTGATGGGGTTCTGGATGGTCTTCAGATCAGTGACAGAGCCTCCCATCGCTTTGTAATCATTCCAGGATAACGCATTGATAGCGCTTCCATTGTTAACTAATAACCTCTTTACCAAGTAATTGTTTATGTATGCATTTATCACCAAGGCGTCACAGTGGGGATGGTGAACATGTGAACCATCTTCCAAATTGAATATGATCTCTCTTTTCTTAAAGACTAGCCTTTCTCCCCTACTCTATTTCAATTTCTTCTCAGTATTTTCTCCACCAATAATCATGTTAATAATACCAACTGGTTCCTTCTGAGCTTTCTTTACTTATGGCCTGTCATGAACCTAGGCTTCTGGGTTTTTTCTCCTTCTATATGTGTCCATGAAATTATTGAGTTTACCATTCTGTACTAGTCTTTTTATGGCGTGCTTCAGCTCTCTGCAAGCCTCAGTGTTGTGCTCGTATTCTCAATGATACTGGCAGTATTGTCCCCTATCTTGTGTGGATCTTTGGCTGGAGCTTATTCTCTTAGGTGAGGTGATTCTGACACTATTCTACCTGACCCACATGAGAATTCTAGATCGAGAGGTTTTCAGAGGTGTGTATTTATCTGCATCCCTATCAAATCTCTCTATTGGGTTTCTGAAGTTTATTTTTGGGAAGCTTGCTCATTTGGGTCTTGGTCTTTCATCTTTAGTTGGTGGCTTTTCCTCCTCCCCTTCGTATCCTTCTATCTTCATCCATCTTTATCATTCTGACTGCCATCACCATTACTTCCGTAAAGGTGCCTGGTTCCTTAGTCATTATCTTATCTTTAAGCTTTCCAAGTCTATCACCATTTTTCAAAGCTTCTATGGCAACTTCATCAATAAGGCTTTCGATCTGCATAGCTATTTTGTTGAACCGATTAAGATAACTTCATAGAGACTCATCAGCTTCTTGCCAGCACATCTGAAGATAGTTAATGTTTTTAGCTAGAGGAATATTGGTGACGAACCTAGTATGAAACTGCTTTGCCAGATCCTCAAAAGAAGTGATAAAATTCTCCGGGAGTCGATGAAACTACTTTTGGGCATTCTTTGTGAGTGTGATTGGGAAGACTCTACATATGATTCCATCATTCACATTCTGGAGCAACATCCTTCACATTCTAGAGCAACATCCTTATTCTAAATACCGACATGTGGTTGACGGGATCTCCCGTCCCATCATACGGATCAAGTGGTGGGATTTTGAACTTAGTAGGGATCTCTGTCTGGATTATCCTTTTTATGAATGGAGTTCTGCTATCCATAATGCATTCATCCTCCTTTCTTGGTTTTGTACAGGCTTTGTGTATAACCTCTTCAACTTTTTGAGCTAACTTTAAGTCATCAAAGGTTGAAATTATTGAACTACATTCCCTTTCTGGCGCTTTACCCTTTCCCCTGCATGTCTCTGGTGCCTGTCGAGGTGTCGTGTTATTATTGATTTGAGTTGGTTCAAAGTTTCCACTTTGTATTAAAGCATTTAGCTATTGTTGCATTAAGGCTATCTACGCTTGAATATTTTGTATCATAACTTCCTTGTTGGTTTGGTTGAGGTTGAATGTTTGGTTTACAGTGTTCAGGTTTGGTGTGGTAATTATCGGTGTGTCTGTTAAACTCGAAAAAGGTATGGAGGGTATTGAACAATAGTGGTGTTGTAAAAGAGCATAATGTGGAAAGTCTGTGCCCAGAGCCGGGCATCTCTAGGTATTGTTAGGAAGTGAATATGTATGCCCGGATGAAGTTTCGACATATTAAAAAGTGGCTGGAAGCACTATTATTGGGAGAGGGGTTGAGAGATCAATCGAAGGAATAAGTGCAAAAGGATTGATGTTAGTTTCAGGAGTTGAAGTTGGTAGTGGGCTGGAAGTCATGGTGTGGATGTCTTTAGCTTGGCAGGTATATGAATAGCTTATCCTAAAAGTTTCCTACAGACGACGCCACTTGATAACTTATTTCCAGAACTCTTGAGCTTAAGACCCTGCAATCAATGAACAAAGGATAAAGTGAGAGGTGGGTCCCCATAAACACTCTGATGCCTAAGTCAGATAACAGAAAGAGAGAGTTTGTATAGAGAGTAAGGAACAATTAGAATATGAAAGAATAAGATGATCTAGAATAAGAGGTATGAGGTCCTATTTGTAGTGATGCTTAAACTTGAAAGGAGTAGGATTCCTTGTGAGATAGGAATCCTAATCATAATAGGAGAGTATTTCTTCTTTACTTAGGAATCCTCTTCAGGGTAAAGTCCTTTCCATGAACGGATTCTGCTACCTTTCCTGTCGGAGTAATCCTCTTTAGAAAACAAAAACCCTTTAATTAAACAAGAATATATATAGGTAGTATCGCTTGAACTTACCATGGATGGAACCGAAGACATTAAGATTTGAGAAAAAAGAAATCAAAAGCCATATACCTTATCACAAAAACTTTAAAACGAGAAAGACTTTTAAATTTTCTCATATATATATATATATATATATATGAGAAAAACTTATGAATTTTCTTATGGGGGGGAATTTTTCATTCATATTTTTTGTTTTTGGAAACAACATTTTGTAGAAAAATATTTTGGTTCAAGAGAAGAAGCTTTCTAAAAGAAAAAAAAAATTCTTTCAAGAAAACTTTTCACTTTCAATAAAGATATAAGCGTGTTCAATTAAGCAATTTTAGTAAGTGATCTCTAATTACAAACTTGCGGTTACTATTATTAGAATTTTATGATTCATGATTCAAATCGTACCATTCGAGATGATTTACCTCAAATTTGATGTAAATTTATGGCTAAATCGAAAAAATATAAAAAAAGATGTTGAATTGTATAATTTAATGGTGAATTATAAGAATCGATATGAATATATGTTTCTCCCCAATTCTTAACTATTGAATAAAATGAATATTTTTTAAAAAATATACAAGTAGGAGATGGAAAAAGTCATGGTCTGGAAAAAAAAAGTCATTATTTTTTAATTAAAAACACTTAAAAAGTTAAAATTCCAAAATAAAAAAATGAACCTAATTTGTTTTTCCTTTTTCACTTTTATTTCTTGAACTTAATGAGGCTCACAAATAAGATTAATTTCATAAATTCTGTTATCATTTTTTTTTTCTTTTGTTCTTTTAATTTAGAAGACCACCAATACCAATTTAAGTTTTTATTTTTCCTTTGATTTGTTTTTTTCCCAATAACTATTTGTTTCAACTTTTAAGTGATTTTTATGGCTATCAGCATATTCATAGTTTCAGCTTTTATATTTGACTTTCTTTTTTAGCTAAAGATATACATGAAGATCATTGTAAATTGTATAATTTATATTATATTCAATATATTATATTATTAGAAAATTTTAATAATAAATATTATTAAATAATATATATTAAAATTAAGCAGCACCTTATATAAAATGTACTTTTTATATAAAATATATTATTTTTAAGTAATATTATTAATATAAATTGAATCGTATGATTGATTTTTTATCCTCGATTTACAAATTGACAATTTCAATTCTCGATTTGAATATCCATTTGACAACTACATTTGCAGTTAAAATGGGATACAAAAATCCTAATATTAATCAATCTAATGTCAATGTTTGTTGTACTTTACTTAATAAGAAATTAATTTATAATGCTTTACTGGGACTCCTGATACTAATCTAATGTCAATATTTGTCGCATTTTACTTAATAAGAGTTGAAATTATAACGCTTTAGATGGCCTTAGTACATTTTAAGTATATATGAAAAGATGGTGGACCTCTTTTATTTTAAATTGAATCTCCATATAACATTTAAATTTATAAATGAAATAATTTTAGAAAACTTTATTATTAAGTTTGATTTTGTGAATTATAAAGCTAAGCTTCCTAAACATTATTAAATTTATAAGTTTCATGTCTTTAAGAGTAGGTTCAACTCAAAATTAAAGGTCCAATTTTTTTCTTTAGCTATAAAGTGTAAATAGAACTATTAATGGACTTGAATTACTGGACTTTGATTCTTTTTTCTTTTTGGCTTATATGGAAAGAATACTGAGAAGTTTGGCAAAAAAAAATACTAAGAAGTTAGAAGTTTAACCCCAAGAGGCGCCGACAATGGTGCTAGTGGCATTCTAGAATTGCTTGACTTCATGCCGACATTGCTGGAGCAGTTGATGTGCTGGACTAAAAGAGATGACAACGTCCAAACACTGAAGAAGGCACTGCAAGTAAAAACGAGAGGAGAAGATCAACCACTGGACTGAGTCAGTAGACTTCTAAGGACAAAGATCTTTGTCCTTCATAGCGATCTTGTAAAGTCGAAGTAGGAAGTAGATCCGTTGATGATTTGGCAAGCTGAAAGCTAACCGAGAAAAGATACTGGTGCCCGTTGATGCAGCAGCAATCTGCTACAATTTCAGTAAAGCTAAAACAAAAGACCCAACAGATTGTGGCATAACTGCCTAACCACTGGCACAAACAAGCTATCATGACAAATATCAATATCAACACAACGATATACAAACAACTAATTATTGAAAGGAAACAAAAAAAATAAAATAAAGGAAAGAAAACGGAGGAAAGATTACTGGTTAAAACCAGTATCCTTCCCCTGTTTTACACCGGAGATATCAAAACCTGGTTTACTGTGCTAGTGGGGAGAGAGAGAGAGAAAGATATCAAAACCAGTATCCTTCCCTTTTTCCTCTCTATCAAAGAATGTTAAGTAGAGACTTTTAATTGTATTTCCTATTTCAATTATCTATACTTGGAGGATTGCTAATAGTTTTATTTTTATTTTTATTTTTATTATTTTATGAAACACAATATCTAGAGTTCACTGGACTCCAACTGATTTTGTTCGACTTTGATAGGACCACAAGAGCGGTAAAATTTTTTCAACAATTTATTCAACATGATTGCATACGCTAAGAGTTTAATTTGAGATTTCACTTAATTAGAAACAACCTTTACCAGTTGATCTAACGGTTGTTGGTGGTTTACTAATTAGTCTGTTTCAAACAATAATAACAAAATTGTAAATCCATCTAAGGTAATTTTGTTAATATGATTCTTTATATTATTATGGCCAAAGCATAATAGATTTACCTTCCATTATTTGGATGATTATTTTTTAGTTACCAAATTAAAAAAAACTTAGGTCCACCAACTTTTTTTTTTAAAGAAAATTTATTTTATTGATTTAAAATACATATTGATAATATCAGAAAATTAATTAATTAATTAATTATTTTATTGCCAAAAAATTATTTTATTGATTTATTAAATTTCTTCTAGCATTTCTTCTAATTAATTATTTTATTGATTAATTATTTTAGAAATAAAAAATATACTTTATTTTAATGATTAATAATTTTAAAATAATTATTTCAATAATTAAATACATTATTTAAAAATTAAAATTTTTTTATTAATTAATTTCTATTAAATAATTATTTGATTTTGATTCAATAAATTAAAAATAAAACAAATAAAATAAAATACAATATTTAATTAATTTTTGAAAACTATTAAATTAGTTTGTATTAATCAAATAAAATTAAAAAAATTATTAAATAAAATAAAATACATTATTTAATTAATTTTTGATTAATTTTTTTAAATTTTTAAAAATCAAATTAGAAATAATCATTATTTTATCTGGGTGGAAAATGAAAAAATTAGATTTCTAATTCAAACTATTAATCAATAAAATAATTATTTTATTTGAAATATCAGAAGAAATTTAATTGCCACAAAAATTTAAAATACATATAGATAATGAAAATTCGCAAAATACTGAATTTCCATTTTCCACCCAGATAAAAAAATGTCATTTAACCTCAAATAGACTTTTTGTAGTATAATTAATTAGAGTATTTATTGGGATATATTTGATATAAATTATATATAAATTGATTTTAGCTTTATTCATTAATTTATGAATACTTTTATATTGAATTTTTGTAATGATTTTTTAATCACATAATTTGATTTTTTAAATTATTTTTTTAAAATAATGACAAAAAAAAAACTTATGTGCATATGATATTTTAAAAAATTCATAAAAAATAAAACATTTGTTATTTATCATAACTAGTGGAAATTTTACAATTAAGAAAAGTTAAAAGTTAAAGAATATTTAAAAAAATAACTGACTATATTAAATTTTATTAAAGAAAAAAACCCAATTACAAGTTGTTTGTACCGGTCCAGAATAGCCCAAACAGGCTTAATCAGAGCATTAAGATGAGCCCAAACCCACTTCACAGGGCTCAATTGGAATTTAAAATCTTATCCATCAGTCAAGGCAGACTTTTGGCAAGTTTCAAATGTGCCTTGATCATGGCAATCGGCAAAGTTAGCTTATTATAATTTAAGAAGGTTTATTTGTGATTTATTTCCTTGTTTCAGTTTAGGAAAGCCTTTATATGATTTTATTTTCATAATTGGTTGGACTCCAAACCCTATAAAAGCCAAAGTAATGTATAGTAAAAGTCCCTACACATTTTTCAATCGAAACTCAATATATTGCTCTAAGTTATTTTATCAGACCCAGTGTCTATTTCTATCTAGATCCCAATGATCACCAGCTTCTTGGTGAAGCAAACCTCCTTTTTTATCCAAATCAAATAGGTTAGAAGGGACTTGAACTTTTTTCTTGCCTTTGTCATTACCCCAAGCTAGTGATGAAACTATTATTCTTCAATAGTATCTTATGTGATATTGTAAAAGGCTCAAATGAACCCATTTAAACAATCAAAAGGTGTTTGGGTTGATTCTCAATATTTTTTAGGTCGAACATCTTTTTGGCACGCTCGGTGAGACCCATTGTATGCATGTCCATATGAGATTATAGAAAGCTACTACCATGAGTAAATCTAGTAAGAGGACTGCTACGAACAATAAGACTAATGCATCAAGCAGTCATATGCAGGAGCAAGGCCAAAATGAACTCCTGGAGAACAAAGAGGAGTACAATCGTGCTTTGCCACTCAGGAGACACCCATCCTTGGCAGGGAAGATGTAGATTTTCTTAAAGATGAGGTGTCCAGGGAAAACCATACTCTTTTCAAAGACCTCATCGCATAATTCTTAACGGTCTTGAGGCCAATTCTAAAAAGGAATGAGTTAATCTAGATGTAATCCCATAAGCAATTGGAAGAGATCAATGTCAACATGCACTGCATGGCATCAATTCTTGAAGGTAAACAAAATATGGAACTTCCTAGGTATGTCTCTAATACTTATAAATCTTGTAGTCAAAACTTACAGTATGGTAATGTGCATATGATAAGAAGGCTCGATGATAATGAAAGAAGTTATCAAGCTCGATTTGTTAATTATAATGACAATAGTTATCAAGGTCAGACGATGGGCTATAACCCTAATCGAGCTGGTATTATGTTTACATATAATGAACAAGGCTGAGTTATTGAATTAACCTCAGGCTAAGTTATAGACCCACATAGTAATTTAGCATAGTATAATAATAATGACTACAAGTATGAGTATCGACCACCCATGACTGATAAAAGTTTGTTAAGAGACACTTTAAAAAAATGGGAATAAATTTTAAACCTATTACTAGGCCGATGTATAACAAACCCTATCATAACTGGATAGATAAATTGCATCATTTTCCTAAAGGATATAAAGTGCCAGAATTTATATTATTTTTAAGCAAGGAAAAACATCAATCTTCAATTGAACATGTAGCCCAATTCACAGTGCAATGTGGAGAGGCATCGGCCTATGACTTTTGGAGGTTGAGACTCTTTGGCAATTCTTTAACAAAATCGGCCTTCACCTAGTACACACACTTACCTTCTAATTCCATAACTACTTGGAAAGATTTAGAGGAAAAATTCCATATGGAATTTTATAGGGCCAGACCTGATATATCCTTAGCCGATTTAGCCAGAATTTAATAGTTACCAGAAGAGTACATGGAATAATACGTAATGCGTTTCTGCAAGCTTAGGACTCAGTGTATTTCAGCTATCAGTAAGGCCGAATTTGTGTCCATGGTTATTAGGGGACATAACTATTCCATAAGGAAACACTTTAAGGGACACCATTTCAGGAACCTATTTAAGCTAACCACTCAAGCTGCTAGTTATGAGAGGTTGCTCAAGGAAAAAGACCAAAAAAGGTCTTCCTCAAAAGGAATATATTATCAAGACCCTCTTGATATATTGGCCATTAATGAGGAGTATAAGACTAACTCTAATGATGAAACCATTAATGTGGCCAAATGTATTAGAGCACCCCAAATAAGTGTTAAGCCCTAAAGAGGTTGACAGTAAAAAAAGAAAAGATGAAAAATCCTAAGGCGAATCAAATAGCCAAGGAGTACTCTTTTGACCTCACTAAGGCAATGAGATATTTGATGCACTAATCAAAGATAACCAAATTAAACTGTTTGATGGCCATGTTATTCCTCCTTCTGAGGATCAGGCTGGTAAAGACTACTGTAAATGGCATAATTCTTGGAGACATACAACTAACAATTATGTCATTTTCAGGAATGTTATTCAAAAAGCCATTGATGATGGCAAGCTTTTGTTCCCAGGAAAAGGGAAGGCCCAGACTATCAGTATGATATTCCTTAAAGTACCTTGCAATATGATTTTTCCCAAAGATGTGAAGGTCCTTGGAGCAGGGAAAGGTGAACCATGGACTCCTGATTAGCCAAGGATTAGAGTGGAATTAAAACTCCCAGAAACAAAAAATGAGGGAGGAGAATTAAAGGTAAGCAGGGACATTACGGTCATCCATGAGGAAGAAATAACATGCCTAACCTGTCAGCACTCTTTTAAGTATACTCCCAGAAAGAATAGCAGGTCCCCAAGACATATGAAATGAGACCAACAAGGCTCCACTCATTGGTCAAAAGAAACTAGGGGGATAACTTCAATTAATGTTAGAAGCCAATCTCACTCACCAAAGCGAAAAAGGCTAAAAGATGAGCAGGACAAGACTTCCCTAGCCATAAACATCATTCACCTAATTGGCCAAATGCCAAAACTTTCAAACCAAATGCAACTGAGGACTGGCAAAGGTATAAGCCAAAGAATGATGTTTTCAAAAGCATATGGTATCCTGACAAAGATGGGAGAATTAATATGACCAAGACCTAGAAAAGGAAAATGCAAAGACTTCACCAATCACCTAGGTAGAGTCATGAACGATCAGCCCCTAGCAGTTCAATAAGGAGGCCTCGAGCAGATAGGGAGAGAGATATTAATTAGCCTGTGAGGTTTAAAAAGGACAAAACTCCTAGAGAAAAGGAGCATGAGAAGAGAATTATTGATGGCAGGGATCACACTATGAAGAAGATGTATGGTGAAAAAATTAATCCCCATAAAAAGCCTTACTCTAACTTTAACTTGCACAAACAGGATAAGGACAAAGGGAAGGTATAGTGGTACTAGTCTGTAAAAGAAGGCAAGATCAAGGATGGCCCACCGCCTCCATCATCACCAAAAAGAGAAGTCTTAGGATATATTATCAATGTTATAACTCTACCCAATGACTTTAAACCAAAACCTGACAAAAAATCCACTCTGGATGGGGACATTATCACCCCTGACAATTGGGAGCTGGACAACGAATGGGGGGCTTCCTTAAACATCCCATAACTTGATATCATAATGACCATGCATATTCAGCCATTGTATATTAAGGCCAATTTTAATGGAGTGGAAACAAGGAGAGTTTTGGTGGATAATGGTGCTGGAGTCAATATTCTACCTCTCACGACTTTGAAGAAAATCGGGCTGGAACTCAAGGATCTTGAGAAAACTAATGCCGTAGTGATATATTTTACAAGTCATGATTGAGGTCCTAAAGGGTTCATCATACTGAATGTCAAAGTGGGTAGCCATGAATCACAAGAGGGATTCTTCTTTATGGATATGAAAACTAATTACAACGTGCTTCTTGGTAGGGATTAGATTCACTCCAATGCTTATGTTCCTTCTTCTTTTCACTAAATGTTATTCATTTAGAGGACTGAAGGAGATGTGGAGGTTATCCATAGGGATCCCAATCCATTTGGGGAAGAGGCCTTTCATGCAAACGCCATGATGTACATGCCTTATTTTATTGGATTCAAGAATGGCTCTAAGACCAGTATTTCGATGAATTAGCCTGTAGTAGTTGCAACATGAGCAATCAACTGATTAATTATTACCAATATTGAAGATGATGTTTTAAACCTCTTTAATTAATAGGCAAGTCCAATCGGCCGAGTGCATCTTCGAAGAGGAAAATCATTATCTAGTAGGCCGATTAAAAGTTGGTGATATACGAATCTCCGTTAGTAAGTTGGGAGATGGTCCTGTTCAAACCCCCGACATGTAAAGGAAGTCAATCTAGGTACGAAAGCCGATAAATTACCTATATACATCAGCTCCAAACTCAGCTTAAAATTTAAAGAAAGGCTAGTGGAATTGCTGAGGAAATACAAGGACTGTTTTGCCTAGACATATGAGGAAATGCCCAGTCTTAACCATTGGCTGGTGGAACATGAGTTGACAATCAAGCTTGGATGTTAGCCTCATATTCAACCTCCTAAAAAAATGTCTAGGGATGTAGAGAAGTTGGTGGCCGATAAAATCAATAGGCTTACAGATGTAAGGTTTATTAGAAAAGCACAATACACCCAGTGGTTGTCAAACATTGTCATTGTGAAAAACAAGAATGGAAACAATAGGGTGTGTATTAACTTCAAGAATCTAAACCTTGCAACCCCCCAAGATGAGTATCCTATGCCTATAGCCGATATGCTTATTGATGCTGCATCAGGACATTACATCCTCTCATTTATGGACGATCACTCGAGCTATAATTAGATAAAAATCAAAGAGACCGATGTGAGTAAATGGCTTTCATGTGTCCTGGTGCACTAGGGAGTTACGAGTGGGTTATAATGCCATTTAGTTTTAAAAACATTAATGCCATATATCAACGAGTAATGCATGAGATCTTCAACTCATTGATTGGGGACTTCATGGAAGTTTATATAGATGATGTGATCGTCAAGTCTAAGGCCGATGAACAACATTTAAATAATCTAATGAAGACATTCGAAAGAAGGAGGCTCTATCAGCTTAAGATAAACCCTCTTAAGTATGCATTCAGAGTATTTACAGCACATTTTTTAGGATTCTTGGTGCACCAGAGGAGGGTGGAAGTAAATGCCAATAAGACTAAAATAATCATCCATGCTGCACCGCCAAAGACTAAAAAAGAACTATAATGATTAATTGGCTAAACAAACTACCTCAAAAGATTCATATCCAATACAGCAAGCTAATTAAGAATTTGTTCACCCTTACTGAAACTAAAAGATAGGGAGGAGTTTGTATGGATGTAGGAACTTTAACATGCATTTTATCAGATTAAAGCATACCTAACTCACTCACCAGTTATGACTACTCCTAGCCTGATTAATCCTTTAATTTTTAACATTTCAGCCTTAGAAACCTCTATGGATAGTTTACTTACCCAAGAACAAGAAGGATATGAATGATCAATATACTACCTCAATCGGGCATTAACGGATACAAAGGCGAGGTACTTAGCCATCAAAAAGCTCAAGCTTTGTTTGTACTTCACATGCTACAAACTTATATACTCTTTGCTTCCTTCAGTTATGTTGGTGATTAGCCAAACCAATGTTATCAAATATATACTCTCAAGGCCATTCCTTAGAAATCAGCTTGGTAAGTAGGTTGTGGCATTGTTGGAGTTCACTTTACAGTACGTCCTTGAGAAAACCATTAAAGGGCAAGTTTTGGTAAACTTCTTAGTTGATCATCCTGCAATAAAAACACCAGTTGATCTCTATGAGGCTAAAAGATGGAGAGTTTGGTTTGATGGTTCAAGAGCATCATTGGGCTCAAGGGTAGGCATGGTTATAGAATCTCTTAGCGGTATCAAGATAAAGCTATCATTCTTGCTTAACTTTCCTTGTTTTAATATCTAGGCCGAATATAAAGCACTTCTGATCGCACTTGATATCCTTACCAAGTCAGGGGTCCATGACGTGGACATCTTTAGGGATTCTATATTGGTTATGAAGCAAGTCTCGGGAGAATATAAGTGTGTGTTATGGAGCAGAGGTCTCAATCTAAGAAGCTTCAAGAAGCTTTAATCCATCATCTACAAGGCTTTGTGAACTTAGCTAATGAAAGTTTACAAGGACACCAAAGCTTTGTGCCAAGTGCAGCTCAAGTTCAATACAACTTAATTCAAGTCCAAGTTATTAATGGGTTTAATTAAGTATATAATGGGCCTCATTTGTTATGGGCTGGCCGAATATGCATGGGAGAGTTATTTAAACATTGTTATTTAGGTTTAATTATGTTAAATAAGGGCTGGACAAATTTGTTATTTTAAAAGCCCATTAGTTTTAGTTAGTTTAATTATTCTTAAAATAGGAAGTATGTCAAAATTCCTATTTGAGGTCTGATTAGATTAATTTCCTTTTTTTGTGATTAGGGTTATTAGTTTTCCTTACTCACTAAGGAAAACCTTGTAAAGGATATATATATATATATATATATATATATATATGCCTTGGACGAATTTTATAATTCAGAATCGAAGTTTTAAAACCTAAAGGCTGTTTTGCTTTGATCTTTATGTTCTTGTGTAGAATACATGCTTTAAGGAACATTCAAGTAGATTGATCATCTTCTTGTGGAGTGTTTCAAAATTGGAATTTAGAAATAAATTTTCTTTATTCTAATTCTTTGATCATCTAAGTAATCTGATTTCTAACCATTCTTAGGGGTTGTTGCTGAATTGACTATTGGGGTTTTCAAGTTAATGCTTTGGGGGTTCGAATACATAAAGGGGTTCTCAAGCTTATTCTTAGAGGTTCCATATCAGTGTGAATCGGCCACACTAGGGGCATACTGCAAGAAGGTTCAACATATGATGAAAGGTTTTTCGAGACCGAGTCTTCAGTACTTAGAAAGGGAGCTTAATGATGAAGCAAATGACTTGGTACAGTCGCTCTCTGGATATAAGGACAAGATTCAATCTATCCCATCATTGGTTCTGTTAGTATAAGGTATGCCCTAGTGGCATTCTTCTAATTATTTAGACATTGTATATAATCCCTGTGGCAATAAAAGATTCTTTTAAATAAATATGTTATTTTTTTAGTATTATTCCTTTAGTATTATGATGAATAAATTTATTATCAAAGAGTTGATAATATGAGTTATAAATTTATTCAATACATTTACTATAAATTATTCATAGTTGATTAATTAATAATTGGATAATATTAATTAGACTATCACCTCTGTCTATTTTCCTTAATTAGTGGGAGGTAGTGAATCTCATGCTACTTGATATGAGTGATCAGAATAGACATGTGGATACTCATGGGATCAGTTAATCGAACAGTGACATTAGAATTATGATTGCAACAATATTCACATATAATCAACAATCACAATCTAGATTATAATGGTGCATATAGTCTTTAGACTTGAGGTGACATAGTCATCCACATTTAGGTGGTTAGAGTTTGTTACCGCTTACATACTTGTGTTAACCATCACATGGGTATATAGCGTGTGGTGGCCCTAATTAGTTAAATGTAGGGATGAATGTTTAACCAAGATGGGATTCATTACCTGGTGTGAACCGGGATAGATTCTATGCTATCTAAGTTTATTCTTGACAAATAAATTCCTGGCTAGGATAAATACAACATAGTCTGAAAAAGAGTTTCAGTGCTAGAAAGAGTTCTAGTATTTATTGTATTTTATCAAGAATTAAAACTTAAGATGAGGTTATATAATAAAGCTATTAGAGTTTGAAAATACCTTGACTCTAGGCTATATTGGGATCTTTAATGAAAGGAATTTAGTGCAAGGTAATTATGATCAGGTTCATGTGAATCATAATATGCATTCATTTCTAATTGGGTAGTTGTGATATCAATACTAGGGGTCACTCACAACTTATGAGAACTAAATGTGAATAATTGGGATTTTCACATTTAGAATTGAAAAGAGTTTCAAATAATATTAAATGTTAATATTATATTTTCTCATTGCCATTTAGACATGAACTTAGTAAGTCACACCTAATAGAGTTTTATTTATTCACTATAGTATTAATCTAATTATTGATTAAAAGAGTTTAATTAATTAATCAAGATTAATAGAATTAGATTTATGTTTTGAACAATGATTCTAGTATATCATGAAATCTAATTCAAATAAGAGTATTATTTATTAATTAATATTGGATATTAATTAATATATATTAAATTAATAAATATATATATGTTGTTATTTATTTATGGACTTATATTAATAGTCCAAATTGGTTTGGACATAGGCCAAAATTTATTTTGGACCAAAGATTAATTAAAGTCCATATCTATGTATATGTATAATTTAATATGTAAAATAATACATTTGATGTATACTTTACATACAAATTTATACATTAATATATGTAGGTGGCAAGCTCAATTATTGAATTAAGCAAGGTGGCATATTAATTAAGTGAATATTTCTAAAGTATGCCTAAGGTGTCATTTTTAATCATTTGGATGGTTAGGTGTATACCTAAGGTGGCATACTTAATAATCACTTAATTAATTAATGCATACTTTTCCTTAGTGGAAAATTACTACACATATATCATTTCATATATCTAAGGGAAGTCAAGTGACTTGTTAAGAGAAAGAAGAGGCAAAATAATGCTTAAGTGTGTTTTTGCTTAAAGAGTTAAGAAAAATCACTAAGTGATTTTGGTTATGATAAGATCATAAACCAAAAATAAACATAATATATACTAAACATATACTCTATACTTGTGCTCTTAATTAAATTAGTACAAGTTACTAAGTTTAATTAAGTGATAGATAAGGCTTTGGTGTTTCAAACTAAAGGCCTTACATTTGGAGGGCTAAGCATTTGATTCAAGGAATTGAACAAAAGTAAGGCTAAGTTCTACAACAAGTAAGTTTACAAACTTATAATTAATTAATTAGTTGTGTATTTCAATGCAATTTGAATCCTGGGCAAATGTTATTCTTCGTTTGATGAAGGGTTATGATGAGTAAATTTTTAAAATTTACTCTATTTAGACTTGTGCTTACAATACATGTATTTATGTCTAAATACCATAATTGATTTCTAACAGGTTCAACCTTACTTATCCTTACTATTGATTGCTAATGATCTCTGTTTACAGGTTGTAACCATTAATATAAAGACTGATTGGAGGACGGAGATCATAGAATATCTTAGCAACCCGTTGCTATCAGCCAAATAATCTATCAAAATCCTGGCAACTAAGATACTGCTAGTAGATGGAGAGCTATACAGAAGATCAGTCTTTAGAGAACTTTTAAGATGCTTTAGTCTTAAAGAAGCAATGATAGTCATGGCCAAGGATCATGAAGGAATTGCAGGAGCACATTAAGGGGGAAGGAAGATGAAATGGTTGATATGGCAATATGGCTATTTCTAGCCAATAATGGAAAAAGACTGCAATAATTATGCCAAAGGGTGTGTAGCGTGCTAGAAGCATGGACTAATCCAGCACCTTTTGGCAGACAAGTTACATTCCATCATTAAACCTTGGCCTTTTAAAGGATGGATGATGGACATAATTAGGAAGGTCTAGCCCCCATCGTCCAAGGGGCATACCTTCATACTTGTTACAATGGACTATTTCAGCAAATGGGTGGAGGCTACTCTTTGAAGACCGTTAATCAATAGGCAGTCATGGACTTCATCACTAAGCAAATTATACATCAGTTTAGGATTCTAAAGTCCATAACCACGAATCAAGGCATGATGTTCACAGGGGAGGAAATTTAGGCTTATGCAAAGAACTATAAAATTAACCTTTTACACTCATCTCCATACTATGACCATGGAAATGGTTAGGCCAAAGCCACTAATAAGTTGGTAAAAATGGTGATTCAGAAGTCAATTAAGGATAATCTGTGAATATGGCATGATACTTTATCAGAGGTACTTTGGGCACTGAGGCCTAGTTAGAAATTGGCAACCGACACATCCCATTCAAGTTGGTATATGGCCATGAGGCCATGTTGCCGATGGAGCAAACAGTTGCCTCATTAAGGAGACATGTGCCTTTAAAAATATCAACTAAGGATTACATCGAGGGCATGTTACAAGAATTGGATCAGTTGGATGAAAAATGACTTTTATCCTATGATCGAATTGTTATACAAAAGAGGAAAGTCAAAAGGGCATATAATAAGAAAGTGAAGTTCAAATACTTGAAGAAAGAGACGTAGTATGGGAACCTGTGTTACCCATTAAACTGAAAGACTGATCTCTTGGGAAGTCAAGTCCAAATTGGGAAGGCCCTTTCATCGTGGCATAATTACTAAAGGGTGGCACCTATCTCCTGGCCAATAAGGATGGTTCCCCTAATGTTAAACCAATTAATGACAAGTACTTAAAAGCATATTTTTTGTCTATTTGGGATGCTATTGATTGGTTAACATTTGATAGAGTCGATATAGAGATGAAAGTATTAGTTAAGGCTGATTATTGAATGTTAGGCAAGTCTTCATTTTCTAGGCCGATCTTTATTGTCAAGCCAGTATGTTTTTATTTAGACCAATTAATTATTCTCAGGCCTGATATTCATTATATTTCTTTACGACAATAAAAATGTTTCATGCCAAGTTATTATAGAACCTTATATAAGATTTTGCAGAAAAATAGTAAGGTCGATGACACTAAACAGTTTATTCTATTTATTTCTTTATGACGGTTGTTTGTCAGTAAAAGCATAATATATAAGCAAGGAAGTAGAAATAAAGCTTATAAATGATTAAGGCTATCCCATAGGCCAATTTATTAAAAAATATTTACAAGCATTTGAAACTATTCATAATTAATCACATCCCAACCATTTTAAATTACTTAAAAGTTTGACAAAATTCGGTCAAAACTTTAACTAAATTTTCCTTGTTAAGCAAGGCCGATGCTTTTCTTCCTTAGAGCTTTTTAATTTAAAGGTGCAGGTTCTTTCGCTTTTGTTGCAGCTCCTTCAATTTTTCACCTTGAGCTTGTGTATACTTGACCTTTTATTATTGTACCCTTCTGCAGTGCTCAAAGGTAGCATGTCTATCGGCCAAAGCAGCTTCAAGATCGGCTACTTCCTTCTCCAAGGATGGCATTATGGCAGAAGCATCAAGGGCGACTTATTTCTCCGTCTTTATATTTTCAATAATGGCTTTGGCTTTATCGTCATAGCCATGATTCTTTTCTTCCTTCGAAGCTAGGTCGTCGATGAAGCGAGCTGTCGCAGTGTAAGCAGTGATCAAAGAGGGAAGGTTATCATACAGGTTGTAAAGGAATAAGGTCATGCACACTCATAAAGGTACTTCAGTAGATCTGAAGCCCAACCATGACTCTCTGCATTCAGGAAGAAGAATGCGACCAGCACCTCGCTTGCCGTCACTTCCCCACCTTTCCCTCACCTTCCCGATGTCACCTGAAGCCCCGAAGTCGTCGGAATCCGCTGGTTGTAGTATTTAGTTACTATAGCTCCGATGAATTTTCGATTGATTTAGCTCGAGTTTTTGGGCTTGTTAGAATTCTCTCGATGTGTACTTTTTAATTCTCAAGTCGATTTAAGCTTACGACGTTCGGATTGTGAGTTTTCTTTAAATTTTTGTTTATGCCATTTAGGATTTTTATTTTTTTTAAGCTTGAGTTTGATTGTTTTTTTAACATTTCTTTTGAAAATGTTGATGTATGAAACTTAAGATTATCAAATATATTTTTAGTTTATTTTTTTGAAATGATTTGAATTATGGTTATTATTGAATTTTTTAATATTTAAAAATGAATTTTTATTAATTATGTGTTTTATGTGTTATTATGGAAAATTATGTTAATTAGTATAGTTAATTTAAATTATTAATTTTAGAAGTGAGAAAATAATTTTGAGTAATTTTTGAATAATATTTAGTATTATGTGAATTTTTGAATTTATGGGTAAATTATGTATTTTATTGAAATTATAGTTAAATTATTTGTTTTAAATAATTTTAGAATAATAAATGGTACTAAAATAATTTTTATGAATTATTTACTATTTTAAACTAATTAATAATAATTTCCGGAAATATATTCAAATAATAGTTTTAATTATTATTTTTGTGATTAAATGATTTTTAACTATTTTTAATACATATTTAAACAATATGGATAAATTACTTATAAGTTTTACTACCTGACTTTAAGTATTTGAAAAATGGATTTTTATTAATATTATATAATTTATTTGAGATTTTATTTAGTTAATGTGAAAATATTATATTTAGTGTTTTTGTTATTTAAATAAGTTGTATTCTGGTTTATTATTGATTTTATAGATTTTAGTGATTTTTATTATATTATTATTAAATTAATTATTTTTGGAGAATTGTGATTTTCGGTTGGAAATTTGTGTAGTTCAGGGTTCCAACCCAAGAAGTTATGCAGTTGTATTTTATTTGAAGTGTGTTTCCTTGCTGGATCGGCTATACTATTAGTAGAAAGATGTTCATTTTACAGATGAGACTCTGCAAATTTTTCGATAGAATTCTCGAAAAATATGACAGTCGGGTCGATCCTAAGTTTTGATTTTTGATTGAGTCGTGTTTTATATCGAGTCTTCTTTAGAATTTCTAGAAGCGTAAAGTTAAGAATTTATTCTAATATATTATTATTATATTTTTCTATAGTTGCACCAAGACCGAGACCTATCGGACCAGGTCGGTCAAGTTTGTTTAGAGGAGTGCATTCAACGTATAAGTTAATAACTGATCTGTGTATAGGATATTTATATTAAATATAAATTTATTGATTCGATAAATGGGAGAATTTATTAAAGAATTATATTATTATAAATATATATATATATATTTGAATTAAATTCTCCTATTATTGTTGTAGTTATATTAGCATGTTTATATTAAATTTTTACATGATTAGTTAATTTAATTTATTTTATTGTAATACTCCTTGTTTTATTTATATTTATTTATTTTAAAATAAACTGCGATAGAACAGGCTACATGATGGGTTTCATCAAAATTGTATGCGCACCGGTAGGATTGAGAGTAAGTGTTGGAAGTTATATGGCTCGGTTAATACTTTGCTCTCGAGCATAATTTTTTTATATTACTGGGGTTGATAACTCGATGATGCTTTGCTTTTGGGAACCACCAATAATTATCGGTTTAAGTGAATTAACTGTGACAGGTAGCTCAGTTGAACCGACAGTCTTTGGATTATAAGAGAGCCTAAAGGTTATTAGAATTTTGAACTAGGGTTCTACCTAGTTTTCTTATAAAAAATAATTTAACAAAACTTATTGTATTTTATATAGTATTTTATGATTTTTAAATACTTTATTTTGATAAAAGAATATTTCAATAAATTAACCATTTTAAAATTATAAATTATAAATTTTATATTTTCATAAATATATTTTTAAAGGAGATTTTTATACTATATACATTTCTTTTATTAACTTAGTCAGTGAGGTCTGACTCCCCTCAATTATTTTTTAGGATCTCGGGAGTCACTTGTTAGTCAGCTTACTTTACGCTGGATTTCTTTTTCTCCAACTATTTTATGTAGGTTAATATGAGATGTATTATTATTATATAGTGTTTTAAATTGATAACACTACAAAAGTAGAAATGGTTAACTATTATGTTGTATTTTACAGATTGTCATATGTATTAGAAATTTGTACTAAAGATAATTATTATAATTTATCAAAGATTGTTTTTGGATATTAGTGTTATTTATTCTTATTAAATTACTTTGTTTCATTATTCTCCTTATTTTATTGAAATTTTCCTTAAGGCTTACTATGGGGTTTTAGGTACTTTATGTATTCTCATTCCCTAGTGTTGGTCACGTGCCCCTTTAGGTTCGGGTCATGACAAAGTTAGTATCAAAGCCTAGGTTTAGTGTTGTGGACCTAGGTTATTAGTGTTGTTTTTTCTTTAAAACTACTATAGTAAATTAGGTTCGATCATGTCTTTGATAAGTCTTCATTGCTTTTAAAATTCCTTGTAACTGTTAGGGTGTCTGTTTATTATCTGAGTTGTATGTTTTTCTTTTGTTCTTTTCTGAATGAGGCAAGCATGGGTTGCTCAACCAGTCATTGAGGCTGATGATGATGAGTCCTTTCAGGATAAGGTTCTACCCCATGTGTAAAGGCAGAGATAGAGGTAGACTTTAAGGAGCAGTAGATCACTGTAGACAGCGGGAACAATAGAATGAGGAGCTTGTGGCCTAGGGTTTTGATAATGCTATCCATGCACCAAGAGTTTCGCAAGGTGCAATGCCAATACCTCCGAATATACCACAGATGTAGCCTTTATTTTAGCAGAGAGCTCAGGACATGTCAATTCTGTGTATATTTCATGTCTTGAATTTTATTGACTTCCACGTCTTTTCAAGTGAGGTAAATGCTAACTGCTCTTACCACGTGTACAATATATATATTGATAAGCAATCCTTTAAAGTTGAAGTTGTGATTCTAGTTTTAGCTCTTGTTACGCCTATCTAATATAGGGGTAGGTCAGAGGCAGCTGTAACTCAAAGACCAAAGCAGTTATTGTAAGAAGTACAGACAACCTTTAAACTTAAACTTGCAACATTTGTGGCTAGGATAGCCAGGGTTAATGAGGGCTTTATAACACTTAACCAAGCATGGTAAGTGTTCATATATGCTTGATGGAGAAATCAAAAGATATATCTAGCATGGACGCAACATGTTTGTACTCTTTGAGAGTGAAGTTGTTAGTTGTGACTATAGTATGAGAGCGATTCATATAGTCAAAACAGCTTATGTGACTATCGTGAGATGATTAGAGTTTAAAGAGTGATTACTAAGATACTTCTATCCACCTTCAAGAAGGGATAATTTCACTTGATAGCTAGTGCACAGAGTAAGAGAAGAGCGGTCAGTTAAAAAGAATACCTGTGAACTCTTCAATCATTATTTAACAGGTGTGATATAGAAAAAGGGGAGACTAGTAGAACTGTATGTTACAGGATTAGGTTTAGTGTATATATTAGTATCCGAGCTGAAGATTGAAATTTAAAGAGTTATTTATGGATTCAGTCCTTTGGAGGGTAATTAGCTTAGGCGTGATTTTAGAAATGGATTTGTTAGCTCAACATTATGCTACTTTAGGTTACTGAGAGAAAGATGTGAAACTTTTTACGCCCATAGTTGTTAGGGATTTCTAGGACACAAGTATGAGTGCACAAAAGAGGATCGTTGATTGTGTTTTCCTTTGTTTTGATTTACGTTACTGATAAGATCGAGTTTTGTGATGAAAATGTTTTAAAGAGCTAGTTGATGATCTTATTGGCATTTTAGCGTGTTTATAACATGATTTAAGAATGTGTTTGTAAACTGAATTTTCGTGAAGTTTGCTTGATGAACTTATTATTATTATCGATATATTCATTATGATTTAAATTATTTGAAGTGATTTATTTTTGTTTAATATGAATTAAGAAATACTAAATTTGGAGGATATTGGTTGATAAATTAAAACTTTAGTGATACAGATTATGAAGTTATTTAATTTTGGATTTTAAAAAGATGACCAAGACTGGAGATAGACGCATAGGTAGAGGTCATGGGTTATAAGTTGATAAAAATTTATAGTTAATGATTAGTTTATTTGAATTGGGTGTTTATTAGGAATATGATTTATAATTAATGGAGTCACATATTGTTTTACTCTATCTTGGGATACAAGGATGATAGGTAAAGATGTAAATAAATATACATATAGGAATATCCTATGAGACTAGAAATTTTGAATTATAACAAAATTTTAGGATTTAAAAATTTAAGTATAGTTGATGGACATTATAGATATTGACGACTTTATTGAAACTTTATCTAGATGATGGATGGAATTTATATTCAATGGTACAATAGGATGATTTATTCCATTTTATGATATAAGAGTTGAATTATAATAATTATGGAGATCAAATTATCGATCAACTAATGAAATGATACTTTATGAGAATTTATGTAAGTGTTTTGGGAAGATTTATTCCACTAAGGAAAGTGCAAAGACGAGAAAGGCTGGATAAGAAAATAAATGTGTAGGTAAGCTTAAATTCAATATTCAGTTTAATTGAGAGATGATATGACAATAATACGGTGGAATAAGGAATATTGAAAACCTTGAGGATATGAGACAATTAATTAATGCTTTGATGATAGACCTATTGAAATTTTGAGAAAGTTAGAATATTTGCAACGACGGAACAAGGTGAGGCTAAATTGTCTAATGTAAACAAAGGCATAACTAATTGATTTAATAATTTTATTTGTAATTAAGATAATCATAATGATATAAGCTTTCTCATATTAATTGTGTTGAGGTTTAATCTTAAGAGTTGATACATAAATTAATGACAATTAAGTGAAATGTATTAAAGAGACTTGAATATATTATTGAGTGCAACTCTATAATGATTTAACACTAGCATTATGGGTAAGTGTGGATATGAATTTGGCAGGTAAGAAAAAGTGATATATGATGGTATATGCATAATTAATAAATTATATGTGGTGTGAATACAACAAGATAGTGGTTGCATGAGTAAATGTGTGGATTAAGAAAATAGAATTTCAAATTTAAAATTTTTAATTGGAGTTGTTTCAGTTTAAGAAAACTAAAAGTATAGTTATAAGAAAAGTTGACTTGGGGATTTAACTGTTGAAATTATAAGAAATTAGTGTATATCTTTGAAGATTAAATGAAAGTCTTAAGTTTGAGATGAGATTGTATCATTTAAGCTATGCTAGTTACCTTGAGAGTGATAAGTTGAATATAAAAAATAGTACATCAGAGTAGTGCAGTGAAAGTGTAATAGATGAATCTCTAATTAGACTGAAGATTGATGATGAATTGAATAGTTAGGATGATAAATAATGAGTATAAGTTTGACGGGTTTTGCTGACTATAGGATATATTAAAACTTTGTGGTTATTAGATGGTGAATTACTAATCTAGCAAATTAGAATTTATGATTTATACTGAAAATCTATTCTAAGATTTAGATGACTGGTGGATGTAAGCGTAGTTGTGAAAATAAATATTAAATGTGTCATGGTGTATAGAAATATGGTCATTTGTAGGAATAAACAAGGAAATTAGTATTGTATTTAGTAGCAAGAAGAACAATGAAAAGAGGATAACAGTATTGATAATTGAAAATGTGGAGTTTAAGGAAAATAAGTGATCATAAAAATAAGAAAGAGAAATGATAATAATGCTTAACAGTAAGCTTAAATTTTGAGAAGTAAGCCTAATCTATTTTGAGGTACGGAAGTAAAATTAAGGTGATTGTTGTTAATAAATAGTATAAGTTGACTTATGCTTAAGCATATTAACTAGTTGATGATGACCAATGATAATGGTATAAGAAAGAGAAGCTAGCACCAAGATATATTGGATTGTTCGAGATTTTGGAGAGAGTGGGCATGGTTGCATATAAGTTGGCTTTGCCTCCAAATTTGTCTTAAGTGCATCCGGTGTTCCATGTCTTGATGTTGAGGAAGTATATTTCGGACCCTTTGCATGTGTTGCAACCCCAGAGTGTGGAAGTGAACAAAGACCTGACATATGAGGAAGAACCAGTTGCAATAATGGACTATCAGGTTCGACAATTACGTTCGAAGCAGATTCTAATGGTCAAGGTGTTGTGGCGAAGTAACAATGTGGAGGAGCACACTTGGAAGATAGAAGCTGAGATGCGAGTTGCCTACCATTACCACTTTCCTCGATGAATTTCTTTTTTTCTGTTCTTTTATTTAAAATTCGATGACAAATTCTTGTAAGGGGGGAATATTGTAATGACACAATATTTTAAATTATTAAAAAAAATTATTTTGAGATATGCAGTGTTAATAAATATTTTTATTAATGAATTTTTTAATATTTTAATTTTATTATTATTCTAATTATTTATTTTAGTAAATTGTATTATTTGGCTATTCAAGAAATTAAATTTATTTTGGGATTTCAAAGTTTATTTATTTTTGGAATTTTTATGGAGTTAATTTCTTATTTGTGGATTATTAAGTTATTAACAAATTTATTGAATTAGTGTTAATTAATATTTGATTATTATTATTCATGTATTTGTATTAAATTTAAATTAATCGCTAAATATACATATATGTATATATATAGTTTGTTGTGAGAAATAATTGAGAAAAGATATTTTAATATCAAAATTTTTTTTCTTTTGTCTTTTATGACTTAAAACAAAAAAAAATGATTAAAATTTTTTTTTAGAACTTGCAATGCCCCTCTCTCTATTCCTTCTTCTTATTCTTCTTCTGCCATTGCCGACGCCATCCAGCCCCATCGAGCTCCACCAGCGCCACCACAAACCACCACCTCACTTGTCATTGCTTCCCCACCTTTCCGACATTGTCTGAAGTTCCGGAGTCACCGGAATTTGCTGGTTATAGTGTTGAGTTGATGTACCTCCGACTAATTTTCGGTTGATTTAGCTTGAATTTTTGGACTTGTTAGACTCCTCTCGACGTATACTTCTCGATTCTCAAGTCGGTTTAAGCTTACGACATTAGGATTGTGAGTTTTCTTTAAATTTTTGTTTATGCCATTTAGGGTTTTTATTTTTTTTTAAACTTAAGTTTGATTGTTTCTTAAATATTTTTTTTTAAAAAATGTTGATGTATGAAGCTAAGTTGCTCAAATATATTTTTAGTGTATTTTTTTTGAAATTATTTGAATTATGGGTATTATTGAATTTTTTAATATTTAAAAATGAATTTTTATTAATTATGTGTTTTATGTGTTCTTATGGAAAATTATATTAATTAGTATAGTTAATTTAAATTACAAATTTTAGAAGTGAGAAAATAATTTTTAGTAATTTTGAGTAATTTTTGAATAATATTTAGTATTATGTGAATTTTTGAATTTATGGGTAAATTATGTGTTTTATTGAAATTATAGTTAAATTATATGTTTTAAATAATTTTGGAATAATAAATGGTATCAAAATAATTTTTAAAAATTATTTATTGTTTTAAACTAATTAATAATAATTTCCGAAAATATATTCAAATAATAGTTTTAATTATTATTTTTGTGATTAAATGGATTTTTAACTATTTTTAATACATATTTAAACAATATAGATAAATTACTTATAAGTTTTACTACCTAACTTTAAATATTTGAAAAATGGATTTTTATTAATATTATATAATTTATTTGAGATTTTATTTAGTTAATGTGACAATATTATAGTTAGTGTTTTTGTTATTTAAATAAATTGTATTGTGGTTTATTATTAATTTTATGGATTTTAATGATTTTTATTATATTATTATTAAATTAATTATTTTTGGAGAATTGTGATTTTCGATTGGGAATTTATGTAGTTTAGGGTCCCAAGAAATTGTGCAATTGTGTTTTATTTGAAGTGTATTTGCTTACAATATCAGCTCAACTTTTAGTAGAGAGACGTCTGTTTTACAAAGGAGACTTTACCGATTTTTCGATAGAATTCTCATAAAACATAATAGTCGTGTCAATCCTGAATTTTGATTTTTGATTGAGTCATGTCCTAGATCTAGTCTTCTTTAGAATTTATAGAGGCGTAAAGTTAAGAATTTATTCTGATATATTATTATTATTATATTTTTTTATAGTTGCACCAAGACCGAGTCCTATCGGACTAAGCCTGTCAAGTTTGTTCAGAGGAGTGTATTCAACTTGTTAGTTAATAATTCATCTGTGTATAGGATATTTATATTAAATATAAATTTATTGATTCGGTAAATGGTAGAATTTATTAAAGAATTATATTATTATAAATATATATATTTGAATTAAATTCTCCTATTATTGTTATAGTTTTATTAGCATGTTTATATTAAATTTTTACATGATTAGTTAATTTAATTTAATTTTATTATAATATTCCTTGTTTTATTTATATTTATTAATTTTAAAATAAACTATGGTAGAATAGATTACTTGATGGGTTTCATTAACACTATGTGCACACCAGTAGGATTGAGAGTGAATGTTGGAAATTATATGGCTCGATTGATGCTTTGCTTTCAGGCGTAATTTTTTATATTACTGGGGCTGGTAGCTCAATAATGTTTTACTTTCGCGAACTACCAATAATTATCGGTTTAAGTAAATTGACTGTGGCTGGTAGCTCGATTGATGTTTTGCTCTCAGGAACCAGCAGTCTTTAGATTATAAAAGAGCCTAAAGGCTATTAGAATTGTAAACTAGGATTCTACCTAGTTTTCTTATAAAAAATAATTTAAGAAAGCTTATTGTATTTTATATATTATTTTATGATTTTTAAATACTTTATCTCTGTAAAAGAAGATTTCAATAAATCAACCGTTTTAAAATTATATATTATAAATTTTATATTTTCATAAATATATTTTTAAAGGAGATTTTTATACTATATAGATTTCTTTTATTAATTTACTCAGTGAAGTCTGACTCTCCTCAATTATTTTTTAGAATCTCGGGAGTCACCTGTTAGTCAACCCACTTTACGTCGGGTTTCTTCTTTTCCGGCTATTTTATGTAGGTTAATATGAGATGTATTATTATATATAGTGTTTTAAATCTAGAACACCGCAAAAGTACAAATAGTTAAATATTATGTTGTATTTTGTGGATTGTCATATGTATTAGAAATTTGTACTAAAGATAATTATTATAATTTATCAAAGATTGTTTTTGGATATCAATGTTATTTATTCTTATTAAATGACTTTGTTTCATTAGTATCCTTATTTTATTGAAATTTTCTTTAAAGCTTACTACTGGTTTAGGGTACTTTATATATTCCTCATTCTCTAGTGCCGATCATATGCCCCTTTGGGTTCAGGGTGTGACACAACTCATCTGAGTCCTCCACGACGTCAACTGGTGGATCAATATCTTCATGATCGAAGGGATTTGGTTTGACCTCTCCATCAAAGTGGTCGTTAAGAGCAGCCTCCAGCTCAAAAAAATTGTAATATCCCGAGTTTTTAAATATTTTATATTGCATCGGGATATGCAGTGGTAATAATTTTTATATATATATTTATGATATTTTATGAGTTTGTTGTTTGTTTAAAGCTAATTTTAATTATTTTAAGCACTTTACGTAAAATTTTCCCGGGAATCGTATTTTCGGAAAAATTGATACGTAAATAATTTAATACTATTTATTTTGACTAGTTTTATGAATTTGCATGAACTCATATATAATTTTAAAGTGCTAAAATAAAATATATATGTGTATTTATTTAAATTAATTAAAGCTTAATTAATTTCCTTAATTTTATTATTTAATTTTTGTATTAATTAATTTTAAGTGTATAAATTATTAAATATATTAAAATATTTGTGTGGTGAGTATTATTTGTGTGTGGGAATATACATATTACTATAATATAGTGTATATATATATATATATATATATATATATATATATATATATATATATATATATATATATATACATATATACACAAATTTTAATCAAAAAAACAAAAGTTGCCTTATTTACCATTTTGCCCCTTCTGCATCTTCTTCTTCCCAATGCCATTTCCACCATTTCCAGCCACTTTTAAGCTGGTTTTCTTGCTGTTACTATGACCCTCAGCCTTCCTCCTCCACCTCCAGCCATTTCCACCATTTGAAACATTCTTTTCTAGTGAGTTTTGGCCGAATTTTCATCAAGGAGCCAAAAATCGACTTAGCTCCGACCAAGCACTTTTCGGCCACCAAATTTGATGCCTTCAGTCTGTATCTTCTCCTTCAGCTCTGGTGAGTGTGATTCCAAGCTTTGTTTTACTTGATTTGGTCTAGAATTGCTAAGGTTTCAATTTCTTCAAATAAGCCATTTTGGATTTTGAATTTTTTTTAGCTTTAATTTGATTGATTAATGAAAACTTCCTTCACAAAATTTGTTTCTGAAAGCTTAATCTACATGCTGTAATTTTTTTAGAATTTTTGGAATTTATTTTAATTTTTGTGAATTTATTATTATTTTATTATTATTTTCTAATTTTCGAAAATTAATTAATTAAATTATTAAATTTTTTTTTATGGTGATTATAGGAGTTGAAATGAATTATAGAAATTTATTTGTAATTTTTGTGAATTTTTATGTATTTATTTGGAATTTATTAAGTTTATGTAATTTTGAAAAATAGGGTTAATTATGTGTTTAATTGAAATAAATTGGTAAATTGAGTATATTTATTGATATTATTGAATTATATGTTGAGAAATTAATTTTTGAGTAATTATATAATTTTTGGTGAATTTTTGAAAATTTATAGTGAATATATATACATATAGGGGTATTTTGGTAATTTTACACTAAATTGGTTAAAAATGTAATTAAATTGGTTTTAATAGTTATTTAGGGTATAAAAATAGTGAATATATATACATATAGGGGTATTTTGGTAATTTTACACTAAATTGGTTAAAAATGTAATTAAATTGGTTTTAATAGTTATTTAGGGTATAAAAATGATTTTTGCAAATTTTTAGTATTTTTAACTAATTAAAACTATTTTTTGTAAATTATTTTCAAATTATATGTAATATACTATTTTTCTAAATAAATGGGTTTTTATTGATTTTTAGTATGTTTTAGGGTTAATTGCGTAATTTGGATTTATAAAATGTATTTTTATTATATAAGGGCATTTTCGATATTTTATAAATATTCTGTGAATTGTGAATCTCGGTCGGTGAATTGTAGTTTGGAGTCCGACCGAGGGATTGTGGTTGTAATCCTGTGTTTATTCCGAAGTGTATTTCTTTGCAGGACCGGCTCTACTCTTTGAGTAGAGAGATTTCTGTTTTACAGGGGAGGTTCTGTCGGATTTTTGGTAGAATTCTCGTAAAACGTGATGTCCAGTCAAATTCCTATTCTAATTTTATGTCTAAAATTCTAGATCGAGTCTTTAGAATTTCCGTTAAATTTATTCTGATTCATGTCGTCATTTGTTTGTCTAGCTGCACCGAGACCGAGGCCTAACGGATCAAGCCCGCCGAGTTTATCTCGTGGAGCGCTAACATTTAAGTTATTATACTGTATATATATGCACTGCACATAGGGTGCATTATTTAGAATTTTTCATTTTCATTGTATGTTTTAAAAATGATTTAAATTATAATATTTTTGGTATATCTAGGGTTGCATTTTTATATATATGCATATTAAATAACTATGCATGTTAGTTTGATATATGCACATTAAACAATTAGGTTTAGGTTTAATACATTTGAGTAATATACACATGTTTTAAAATGTACACTTAGACATAATTATTTTATTAAATGATTAGTATACCTTAGGTATAGTTTTAGTAGATTTTAGGTTTATTCTTAAATAATTGCATGTTAAATTATAAACCTACACTTAAATTATTTTTAAGTATATTTTTGATATATTTTTTATTTATTTCCGAATAAATAAATGTTTTATTATTAAATTAGACCTAGCACATTAGTGGTATATTTAGGGTTTATTTTTGATATATGCATGCTAGATAATTAGGTTTATTTTTAGTATATTTGTGAATATATGTTAAACACAAACACATATTTAAATGAATATTTATACATAAATGTTTTATTAAATGATTTGTGTACTTAGAGTATATCTTTTGCATATTTAAAAATATTTTTAAGATAATGCATGTTATATTATTGTTACTCATTTAAATTGTTTTTAACTATATTAATGATTTATCTTTAGTTTATTTCATATTTTATTTGACATATATATATATATACTTGAAATATACTGGGTATATTTTAGGTATATATATATATATATATATATATATATATATATATATGGTTGGTTTTACTATTATGAATATTGTTCTACATTAATTATTTTCCGAATGAATGATTTATTCTAAGTGAAGGATATCAATAGAACGTGCTTCCTAGTGAGCAGCACTAGGACCATGTACGTACCGGTACAATAGATAAGGATTGAGTGAGAGTTAAAATTGGGTGATTATAATTGATTTAACTAAGATTAATGGTATGTTAGATAGTGTGATTGTGGGGCCAATCACACTGACAGTCAGACTGCTGGAGCTCGGTTGACTTAGTGTCTCGGGGCCAGTCTACTGTCCATAAGTGAATTGAATGATCTATTGGGTTGATTGAGATGTGAGGTGATAGATAGTGTGATTACTAGAGCTCAGGTTACCAAGTGTCTCGGGGCCAATCACACTGACAGCCAGACTGCTAGAGCTCGGTCGACTTAATGTCTCGGGGCCAGTTTGTTGTCCAGATTGGAATAAGTTTTCTATTTGGAATCAAGTGAGCCTGTATGGCTAGAGTGATGATGGGATTGTTTGAGGTTGTTATTATTAGCGTTCTATGGATCCTTCATGAATTTAATTAAACATTTTCCTACATTCTGTACATTTATAAAAGCAAAGTTTGACATTCATGTGAAATGTGTGTATATACATACATATATATATATATATATATAAGAATGCCTGATTGTTATGGTTTAGTTTACATGTATATATAGTATAATAATTCACTCAGTGAGGTCTGACCCCCCTTAATTATTTTTTCAGGAGATCCCATATCATTAGACCTTAGTTGTAGAGTTCCTCGTCGGTGTTCTTCAATCCCGGCTATTTTATGCAAATGTATATTCTGAACTTTGAATTGTATTCTAGAAACTGCAGTAGTAGTGTTATAATTTTTAGAAGTGTATTATTTTGTTTGGATATTAAATACTCTGAGAATTTGTATTTGAACATTGTACGAATATGTATTCATTTATAAAAGGATTTGGAGTATTTATTTTATTTATTGATTCATAAAAAATTTAATTCGGTCATACTTTTATTTATTTATTGTATGATTTTATTTTCTTAGGCTTGCTACGGGTTCCGGATTCGAAAGAATTCCCGTTCCCTAGCGCCGGTCATGACCCCTAGTTTAGGTCGTGACAAAAATATCGGCCAAAGATTTTTGTAATGATAAGCAGATTAAATATCTAAATTAACAATAAAGATCGTAATAGAAATGCGACACTCATACCTAATCCAATTTCTGAGATGACAAAGGAGGCTGAGCTGACGAAGCTACTTTAACAGGGTTAGTGGTTGGTGAGATCTCGAATGGCTGATTTGGCACATCTTGGATAAGAGCCATGACTTCTTCAGTAATTGTTAGCTTTACTCAAGTTGTGTTGGTTTTTACAGAAACGATGGTTAGATCCTCCACCTAAATGGCCATAGTAGCATTAAAGGCTGACTTTGAAGTGCTTCGACCTATTGGCTTAGTAGATCAGTGAGAAGTCTTGGCTTTTTTGTCTTAGGCTATTCATCGGGCACGACTATTGGCTTATCAATGGCCTCTGTGGAAGTCTAAGTAAAAAAGAAGCATATAAGAATTGTCATAAAATCAAATGATAGAAATATACCTGATCAAGCAAGGTACGGGTATGCATAGGAGGATGATGCCTGGATAGACCATAGAACAGTAATAGGATCACCTACAAAGCTACCAGTACAGTTGACCTTGCTCTGTGGCCTAAGTTTGTAAATAGCAGGACCAACGATACAGAAAGCGGTTGTAAGAACCTTAGGAGATCAATCAATGTAAAAGGTCTAGCAAACATCCAAATTGGTCACCATTGGATAACTAATACAAGTTTACAGATATAAAGCATAATTACCAAGTCAATGTTCCCATAAGAGTTTAGCCTTCACCTGGGCCACCCTCTTTTGTATCTTGGCCTTATCCCGATAGTTGAATTTATAATTGTAAAAATGTTCAAAGGCACGAATATCTCGAATATACTCACCTCTAGACTTGGTTCAACCCTGCAAAGAAGAAGAAGCTCTATCATCAATTAGTTTCCATTTTTGAATGTTCATCACTTCAACAGTTGATAAGCATAATTGTTTAAAATAAAACACGTCCCAAAAATCAATGAACATTTTTATCTTAGATGGGCAAACGGATAAGGGACATAGGTGCAAGTTCTTTTTCAATATTTTATAAACTGCATTTTACTTCTTATAGAACTCTACTTCACCATAAATAGGCCTGGTGAAAAATGGAGAGTTGCACGAGAAAAGGATTGGGATGGAAAAGACTGAGTGAGGCCAAATTGCCTTGTAACAAAGTGAGGATTACAAACCTCAATGCCACATTTATTATTCCAGGGGTCTAAATCCAACCCAAATGGTAAGTCCTTAGCAATGAGAAAACTTCCCTAGGCTGATTTGAATTCCGGAGAAAGAACAGGGCTAAAAGAATCTTCCAACAGCCATGAAAGGCTAAACTTGAAGGAACGAATGGGCAGTACCACATATCTTGTCGATTTTTAGTGTTATAGAAGAAATGATAAAATTCTTTGAAAATGGTATATTTACATTCGAAGGACAATACCTAGGGGGTATAAACAACCTAGGGACTTATAGTCAGGTTGAGGAGGCCAATTCATAAGTTCTTGAAAGTAGGCCATGAACTAGCTTTGTGCAATCTATATTAGCCTAGGCCCTGTCCTGAAATTATCTCTATCCTTATCAGGTACTAATAAGTGCATAGCCCTATAAAATTAGCTAAGAACAAAGGGACTAAGTGCCAATCTTTGTCCATCGGCCAGAGCTATAACTAAAGGGAGGAATTCTTTGGTAACCTTTATTGAGCTAGGGCATCCTATAAATTGACAAAGCCAATATAATAAAAAGGCAACATGTTTGGCCTTATCAGGAATGGGAGTGGATTTCATGTTCGTGATAATGAAAATGTTATAGCTCACATGCTCCATTCTAAATGAAATACTATAGCTGGACATATCGACCTTTAGCATGGGATTGATATCTTCACCAAAGGGTTGAAGGCTGAATAAAATGACTAAATCTAATAAAGTGACTGTCATTAAGCAACTTTTAAACATAAAAGTGTTACTAGATTAAGACCAGAAAAGTGACATGGCCGATTAAAGGTGTTTGTTTATTAGTATTTTAGTTTTAGAAAAGAGAAGGATGTCATAAATACCTATTTGCTTCCATAGAGGGGAAAAAGTGGCTTTAATTCAGGTATACCAAACTAAGAACTCCTTTAAGGGATTTGGCCAAGATCTAATAGGGATATTCTTATTCCATAACAATATGTCATTAGGCCGATTAAACTTAGGAGGATCATTTTTCCTAGCAACGGGGATAAATTCATCTGCCCACTTATTGTCCTCAACTAGTGTAGGTCCTAAGGCAATATTATTAGGGCAATCAGGGTATTTGAATAATACCTTTGATGTAGTAGTAGAGGCTTGAACAATGTTGTTAACCCTCTCTAAGCGACTGAGGGGATTGACTTGGTCGTTAATCGATGAGGAGGTTGTTTTCTTCTACTGACCCATAGTAAGCAGAGAGTTTTCAAATTGCAGTAACACAATTCAATCAAAAGAATGATTGGCAGATTAAAACAATGAAAGAATGAGGTAGGGAACATACCTTGATAAAGAATCTCAAAACTGGAGTATCTAAATGTCGAAGGGAAGAGAGAAAAGCTCTTATTAGAGAGAGAATAAATTTTTGAGCAAATGGGTCAAATGATTAGGACCCCATCCCTTTTATAGGGAGTGATTTTTAGCGGTTACCAAAGGTGAAAAGGCACGACAACTGACTAGAGTACCCCTTAGAAGCGGTAAAAGGAAAAATTGGCTGAAGTTAGGCACATTGGGCTAAGAAGATGCTAATTGCATAGAATGGGCTAAAAGGGTAGTAGAATTAGGCTACTAGCTAAGGCTAGAGACACTGATTCTGGGGGGCATTATTTATACCAGCCCAGAATAGCCTAAACATGTCTAATCAGAGCACTAAGATGAGCCCAAATCAACTTCATAGGGCCCAATTAGAATTCAAAATCTTATCCATTAGTCAAGGCACACTTTTGGCAAGTTTTAGATGTGCCTTGATCTAGGCAATCAGTAAAGTTACCTTCTTATAATTTAGGAAGGTTTATTTGTGATTTGTTTCTTTATTTTAGTTTAGGAAAGCCTTTATATGATTTAATTTCCAAAATTAGTCGAGCTCTAGACCTTATAAAAGCCAAAGTAATGTATTGTAAAAGTCCCTACACATTTTTCAATCAAAACTCAATATACTACTCTAACCTATTTTATCAAACCGGGTCTATTTCTATCTAGATCCCAATGATCACCAGCTTCCCAGTGAACCAAATCTCCTATTTGATTCAAATCAAATATGTTAGAAGGGACTTGAACTTGTTTCTTGCCCCTGTCACCACCTCGAGCTGATGATAAAATCCTTGTTCTTTAATATCATCTTCTGTGATATTGTAAAAGGCTCACACAAACCCATTTAAACAATTAAAAGTTTATTGGGTTAATTCTCAATATTTTTGTGGTCAAACACAAGTAGTTTTAAAATATTAAACATCAAATAATGAATTTGGAAGAAAAATTAAAAAAAATGATAGCCTAGTAATTATAATTAATAAAAGAATACAAATTTTCAATAAAGGATAGTTATGTAATTTATAATTCTAAAAAAATAAAATAGAGTGCAAAAATTAATGAGTGGTGTAAAAATCTCCACCCAATTTTTTTTCTAAAGTGTAAATAAAACTATTAATGGACTTGAATTATTGGATTTTGATTTTTTTTTTTTTTAATGGAAAGAATACAGTGAATATAGTAACCCTTTTTATAACTAAGAGATTTTTTTAATATTTCCTTATCAAAATTGATGGCCTAATCAATCTGATTTCCTAAATAGTTTAATTGAAGGGAAAAGGTGCATTTTGGCCCCTGATGTTTTGACCAAAGCTCTTATAAGCCCTCATCTTTTTTTAGGCTCAAATACAATTAATTTGTCTTAAAATCATCTTTTGAGCCCCTCCTTGTAATGTGGACTCCCTTCAAAATAAAAAACCATTATAAAAATGACCATGTGGCATCCATGCTATAATAGTAACATACACATCAAATTATAGAGGGAAGTTTACCACTAAAGCAAAAATCTCACATTATTGGCAGCCAACTACCTTTGTAAGAGAAATCCAAAATCCCATAAATTCCCATCTTTATAACCCTAAGCTTAATTGAAATTACAACCAAAACCTGATAATGAGAAATGCATAATGAAGGAAATCAAGGGCATTATCAATATGGTAGATAGAGGAACCATTATTGCACCCATCAGGTACATGATTGTGTAGTTAAAACTCTATGAGGTTTGGATTTTTGCATGTTGTGATGAATTTAAATGTGTTACTGTCAGTGGGTGAAAATCGGAATGGCTATGTTATTAATGAGTGAAAATGATATGAAGGTGTAACTGTTGTACTGAATTTTTTTTTTTTACTTATCTTGCAGCAATAGACTAACTTGTGAATTTATATTTCATTTTGGTGGTCGTTGGGAGTTTGTTGACTATAAGCTTATGTATGTGGATGGTGATATTGATGTTTTATATGATTATGATCTTGATTATTTATATTACCAAGACATTCTGTATAGCTATAAGAAGTATTATGGTTTAGGAATGTCAAAAGAATATTTGTCCTGACACCAGGGAAAGAACTTAATGATGGATTATTTTTAATCCATGATGATCCGACTATGAGAAAGGTGTTAGAATATATTAACAAATATAGTTAGGTGGGGGAGATTAATTTTTATGTTGATCACCAAGTTGATACACCCGTAATGGAGAACATGGTGCTAGAAATTAGTTAGAAAGACTGTGACAAGATAGTTAATGATATAGATGAGATAATAAATGAAAATAAGCCTTTGGCAGAAAATGTACCTAAAAATGAGCCTGTTACATAAAATGAACTTAACACTAAACTTGAGATTACAATTGATCCTAACAAGAACTTAAAACCCATTTTGAAACCCATACTGAAACTCAGCCTGAACTAGAACATAACTATTTTTCAAAATTTGAACATCAACTTAAGGCAGCAAATGTTAATATGCATTTTACCACTCAATGTTCACATGCAAATGTTGGTAGTAGTACAACCAGAACTACAAGTGGTGTTAGTGGGTGTCTTGTAAGCTATGTTAATGAGGAAGAAGATGGTGTGGAGGGTAATGATGGCAAAATGATGAGGAGGAGGAAAGTGAGGACTCCTCAAAAGATGAAAAGATAGCATCACCATAAGATAAGAAGGTCAGATATGATGAAAGGTTAGGTTGGTAGGGAAATTTAACACTAGTCATATCATTTGCAAATACGGTCGAGGCTAGACATGATTTTGCAAAGTATGTTGTCCTCTATGGCTATAAGTTAAAGTTAAATCCCAATGAATGATGGATTGTGGCTAAATGCAAGAATGAGCAAGGCTATCCCTTTATGGTGAGAATTTCTAAAGATGGAAGAAATCTTGGTATAAATGTGAAGACACTTATAATTGAGCATAAATGTTTTAGGCTTTACATAATTCCAAGTGCCATTACTAAGTATTTAACCAAGCATTTTAGGAAGAAAATACATATCAATCCTACTTTTAAAGTTAAAGAAACGAGGAAGGAGGCTGAGGATGTATTGAAGATAAATGTGAGTTTTGCCAAATGTAAGAGTGCCAAAAGAATGATAATTCAAGAAATGAATGGAATCTACAAGATTTAGTTTTAGCAGCTAAAAGCTTATGTAGCAGCTTTAAAAATAAGTAATCCTATTTTTTTGGTTGAAACAGAGTTATGCAAGGAATCTTTGAAGCATGGTAAAAAAGTGTTTCAAAGAATGTTTATATGCTTTGATTCATGCAAAAGAGGGTAGAAAGCAGGTTATAGAAGACTGATTAGTCTAAATGAGTCTTTCTTGAAAGGTTTTTTTAAGGGGCAATTGATGAGTGCAATTGAAGTAAATGCTGATGAATAGATGATCCTAATTGCATGGGCAGTGGTTGACAAGGAGAACAAGAACAATTGGCATTGGTTTTTATGTTGGCTTATTCATGAACTTGATTTAGGTGATGGCTCAAAAGTCATTTTCATTTCAGACATGCAAAAGGTAATAAAATTTAAGTCATTAGTTCATTTTTTTTTTTTGTAATTTCATGTGTGTCATTAAGCTTGTTAACTATATTATTATTTTTATGGATTAATCAATGCTGTGAGAAATGTACTCCCTCAATCAGAGCACAGATGGTGTGCAAGGCATATTGATGCCAATTAGAGTAAAAAATGACATGGACCTTAACTTAGAAAGAAGTTTTGGATATATGTTTGGTCTACATTCGAGGAGGAGTTCAAAGATAATTTATAAAAACTTGGTGAAGTCAGTGTCAAAGTAGCAAAATATTTATTAAAATATCCACCCCACAATTGGTGTAGAGCTTATTTCAGCTCTAGGTGGAAGTCTATAAAGGTTGAGAATAACTTTACTGAGTCCTTTAACTCTTGGATGCTTGTAGCCAAGTTTGACCCTATCATCATCATGCTTGCAGATATCATGTTACAAACAGTGAATAGAATCAAGGAAAATAAAAAGGCAACAGACAGATGGTACAATGACTGGATTCCAACATGCATGAATGTCTTTCAAGATAACAAGGAGAGATGTGTTACTTGTAAGGTGGTGTTCAATGGTGCTTCTAAGTATAAGATTGGAGAAGGAGATGATAAACACACTGCTAATTTAGATCAGGACCTCTGCACGTGTAGGGCATGGGAATTGTTAGGAATCTCATGCGCTCATTCAATTTGTGCACTATATCATTCTAAGATCTACCATGTCAATCTGTTATCAAAGTGGTACCATAAGCCAAGCTATATGGCCACATATTAATTCCCTTTGAAACCAATCCTTAGTCCAAAATTCATGAACTTTGCAAACTATGAATCAATTGAGCTTTCTTTGCCCAAACTAACAGGCAGACCCAAACTGAAGAGAACCAGGGCATCAAATGAAAGTCAGCCACATAGTCAACAAGATGTATATTTATCAAGGAAGGGGCAAAAACAGATTTATGGAATTTGTGGTAAAGGAGGACACAATAGAAAAACATGTCCAAACAAGGGAAATCGGGTTCACTTACAAACTATTTTAGTTGGTATTTAGCTTTTGACACTTATAAACTATTTTATTTAATAGTTGATATTTAGTTTTTGACATTTACAGACTAAAACTCTGTACTTGGTGTTCACATAGGCAAAAAGTGGTCCATCTGTGAATGCTCATGAACTTGTGACTTAACAAAGACCTGCCACAGCACCTGAATCACAGCAAGTCCAATTTGAGTCATTTATAAGCAAAAGCAAAGGTAAATCTAAGGTGACAAGAGAGCAAACAGCAGTTAGAATAGTAAAGAAGACATGGAGTCAACATGGTCTATATATTAATAAGAATAGTAAATCAACCTCATACAATGTGAGTATATATGCATTATGTTGTTTGTGTATCTCATGCAAATGGTGTTTCTGTGCAATGTGGGTTGAACTTTGTTCCTTGCTTTATATTTGGGCAATTTTTCACAACCTAGATTGCAATATGAAAAAGTAATAGCTCGAAATGTAAACATTAATTAAGCAACATTTCCTTCAATTAGTAATTTAGAAATAAGGTTTCTGTTACCAAATGAAAGGGAATTAAGAAGACAAAAAGCACCATATTTAAGAGATGCTTCAAGAAAGATTCAGTTTCATGGGGATGCTTCCTAAGTTTATTATATTAAGGATCTTCCTTTCCAGCCCCTAGGATTACAACGGCAAGGCCATCATGCAGTCACAACTAGACAGCTCCAAGAAAATGTTCAAAATCATAAATGGAAGAAAAAATCAAATTCAGCTGCAATTTGATTTAGTTGATATGTGAACTTGTCTTTATTAATGTTTGTAATTAACTGTTATGGCATTTTAATACACTAGTTTTGTCATTTTGGTATGTAATTGTGGTTTTGGCATTTTGGTAGTCATTTTGCAAAGTGATAATATGATAAGCATTATAGCAATAGCCAAAACAAGCATGTAATTTCATGGTGATCAATTAATTATATTCTTATTGTATATTTGTGAATTTTTTAGTTTATTATTCATTTTTTGGTGTATATCTCTTAGCATTTTTTCACTAAACAATCCAAGATGATTATTTTCATAAATGCACCATTCATATATAATGATAATAAGTTCTCTAACATTAATACACTAGTTTTCTATACAACTGAAATACATTAACAGAGAAGAAAAACACTGATAAATATAAACCATGAAATCACAACAAAACAATAAGCAACAATTATCATCTTTCTTAAACTCTCAGCCTCTTCTATTTTAGACTTCTTTAACTTTTTCATCTTAAACCATAGCTCCGCAATTTGTGCATAAAAATTAGAAGATTTTTGCACACCATTTCTCATATGTCCTGCCATCACTTTGAGTCTTTTATTTTCTTCTAAAAGCGTATTCTTCTTCCTTTGCAAATCATTGATTAAATCTCGCATTCTATAATCTAATGGCTCATAATGCCATTGGAAGTACCCACAGCTCCTAATCTTATAATTTGGGCACCCATAAAATCAGTGCCTTGGATTTTCATTTGTCTATGAAGTCCACCTGGGAGCCTTTACTCTATAGCAACAAAATTGACAATTACAATACTTGGGCAGTCCTTCGTAATTCAGCTCCATGTTACCTTGCCTACCGGATCTTGATGTTAAAGTTGTAAATGAAGCCATTCAATAATCACTTGTTATTTTTTTCAGATATACACTAAGACGATGAAGAATAAGAAGAAGAAGAAATTTGATTAATGGCTATTATTTATAAAATATTATGGGACCCTTTTGCCATGTGTAATTCAACTTAATAAAGACTTAACCCCAAGTTTGAGTCCACGTTAAGAGGAAGGGCTCAAACAATGATTTCAAGATAAATTAATTATATTTGAACCTAAAAAAAAATGAGAGCTTATAAAAGTTTCGGTCAAAATGTTAAGGGCCAAAATGTACCTTTTCCCTTAATTGAACTTCACTTATTTTTAGAATAAAAGCAATTTTCTTTGTTATCCTTTTTTCTCTCTATCAGATAATGTTAAGTAAAGATTTTTAAGTGTACTTCCTATTTCAATTATCAATGCTTGGAGGATTGCTAGTTCTTTTGTTTCAAAAAATAATAACAAAATTATAAACTTAGATAAATTTGTTAATATGATTCTTCACTTTGTTATGGCAACAAGCATTATAGATTTACCTTCCCTTATTTGGATGATTATTTTTCTAGGGGTACAAATAACATCAAATATCCTTTCTTTTCAACACGTGTATCTTTTTTTTTTCTTTCGTCTTGCGTCATTTTTTTCTTCTCCAACAGCTAGTTTGCTTGGTCACCTTTCTTCCTTTTTCATCCTTTATTTCCTTTATTCATCATCGTCTTGACAAAGATTGATGAATTTGTTTTTTTTCAATTTTTTATTTTTGATTTTATTTTTGTCTATGTTTATGAGTTGATGTGATTAGCTACAGTTCAATTTTTTCTTTAATTTTTTTAAAAGAGATTAGAGCAGTGGTCTAACACTGCACATTTTTCTATCTATGTTTTGTCTGTGTTTTAATGATGGAGAACTAATTAAAGTATTTTAATTTTTTTTAAAAAAAAATTATTAGGCCATTTAGCAACGAGGAGCTCAGGAATAATGCACCTCCTGCAACAAGGATCTAAGACAGGTTGAAACAAAACGAAAAACTGACCTGGAACAAATATCTGAGACAGGTCGACTCCCTGTTAAGTCGAGAAGTTCAAATTCCCTCCCATTCACCTCCTGTCGACAAAAATAATAATAATAAATGATTAAATGTCTACATGCAGATTCTATAATTTATTGTTGGAGCTTGGGTGGGGCGTCTGACATAAGTTTTAGGAGTTAGTGCATAACTTTATTGCTAGGAGAAATTTTATAATAATTCTGATGAAAAGTTAAATTAATAATATAAAATTATTTAAAATTTATTTATATATTATTAAATTTTAATTTTTATTATTTTAATTAAATATTTAATTATTATTGATTTGATTTTCTAACTTATCATAAATCAGAATTATTATATAATGTCTCCTGTAGTATACTCTTATTCTAACTTGAATAGGATATATGCAATTGCAGCCTTGCAGGGCATATTATAGATGTACTCATCGTCCATCACAAGGTTGTATGCCCATCGACATTACCAATTCATTGACCAAGAAATTGCCTAGATTTCTACTTTTCTTGTCATTCGGCAACGAAAACAAAACAAATAATAAACTAGTCAATTATCTTATATTATTTTTTTTATTTTTGTACTAATTGTAACTTGCATTAAATATTTTATTATAGTATTCAATACTAATTTTTTTTATTATATAGTTTATAATATTATTTTTTATAAAATTTTGGATGAATAAAGAAACTAAATTAATCAAAATTTTACTAATTTTTTTATCACCAATTTTTGTTACACAATAGGCTTAAAAAATAATAATATTATTATTACTTAAAAATATTATATTTTCTTAATAATATTTGTATTTAAAATTGAAAATAGTGTCTAAAACTCAAATTTTATTTAGTTTGGAGAGGTCGTATTTCTAGAATTCAATTCTTGCAGCTTAAAAAAGAAAAAAAATAAAAAAGAGACATTTTAAGGGATCATACAAGACGTGAAATCATTGTAACACTGCACATGGTTTTGTAAGAGTTTAATTGAATGAATTCTTGCAAGTAATTTGTTTCAGACAATGCCTTTGAGTTTGCAGTTGTATTTTTTGAGTACCTCATTGATGTATTTCTTCAACAATTCCAGAAATCTAAAGTCACTGAAATGGAATATGGATCTATTGATTCCTCAACTCCATCTGTTAAAGCTCCTGATGCGTTAAAAATTAACAACAAATATTAATTAAAATTTTTCTTACACAACAAGCTTAAGAAGTAATAAAGAATAATACTTAAAAATAATATATTTTCTTAATATTGTTCATATATGATACAATTAAAATAATATATTTTTTTAATATTATTCTTGTTCGTATATAAAACCCAAAACAACACTTGAAAATTAAAAACAGTTTCTCAAAATTATAAATATAATATACTATTTAAATATTATATATATCTAAAAATTCAAAATTACTTTTGATACTAAAAAACAATATATTATCTTATTAGTGCATTAATCAGCTGATAGATTAGGTTAGTTTAGTTTGAGACTATTATTTCAATTATTTTTAATTAACAATGTAATGTCATGAGAACAAGTTTGGTGAATGCATTTTATCTTTTTTTATTTTTTTAAAAAAAATCAAAAGCTCTCATTTTTAATACAAATTAAGAGCAAATTTTGTGGTCAGAAATTAGTATCTCTAACATTTTTTATATTTTATATCAGTGTATTATTATTGAAAAAATAAAAAGTTATATTTTGTTCAAAAAAATGTTGAGTCTATATTGTCCAATTGAGTTAAAAAAAAATAAAAATTATTAATTAAAATTTTTGTTACACAATAAGCTTAGGAAAATAATAAGAATGATACTTAAAAATAATATATTTTGGGACTATTATTTGAATATGATACAATTAAAATTAATATAGTATTTAAATATTATAAGTATCTAAAATTCAAAATATTATTTGAATATGATAATTTGAGTAAGTATATATTGTTAGAAAAAGTATCAAAAAAATAGTTGGCCTTGAGTAATAAATTTCAAATATAATTGTATTTAAGTAATTAAAATAAAAAAATAATTAATATATGCATATCAATTAATTTGAATCCAAGTGTCCATCTTTTTCAAATACATGAAATTTGAAATATTTTTCATTTATTTCTATTTTATTATTTGTATATTCTACTTTCTTTCCATGTATAAAATGAATAAAATAATAATAGTCTAATAAATATATATAAATAAACAAATTTATATTTCAAAATATTTTCATACAATATTTGAAACTTTAATTCTTTATTAAAATTAATATGAATTGTACAATTAAAATATATTAATTATAATCTCTAACATAGAACATACCGCTGTGTCACGACCCAAAACAGGGGCTATGACCGGCGCTAGGGAACGGGAATTCTTTCGAATCCGGAACCCGTAGCAAGCCTAAAAATAAAATAAATCATGCAATAATAATAATATTAAATGCAGCGGAAATAAAAAAAATCATAAATATCATAATATTATTCACATCAACTCGATTTAAATTAAATCTCATCTCATAGATACATAAATCTTTAAATACAAATCCAGTTTCAATATAATACATCTCTTTAAATAAAATACATGAAATCCCACACTAATTCACAACTACTGCAGTGTCTAGATTATAAAAATAAAACTCAAATAGATAATTTACACAAAGAAGTCGGGGCGGAAGAAATCCGGCATATCGACCTGCTACTGAGGTCTGAAGAAGTTGACTCTCTTGAAAAATAGTCAACGGAGGGGAGTCAGACCTCACTGAGTGAATTATTATAATATATATACATACACACTAAATGATAATGCATACAGTCAACAGTATATATCTAATATATATATACAGGCAATTACACACAGATGCAATAAAATCATTTTTATATATTTTATCTGAAAATCATCTTTTATGAAGGATCACATAGAACCTTAGAATATCGCAACCTCGGAAATAGTGTTAGACAACACTCTAGCCATACAGGCTCACTTAATCCAAAGATATCCACTTAATCCATTTAGACAGTAGATTGTCCCCGAGACACTAAGTCAACCGAGCTCCAGCAGTCTAACTGCCAGTGTGATTGGCCCCGAGACACTTGGTCAACCGAGCTCCAGCAATCACACCCACAAACCACATCTCACACATATCAATAATCACATCAAATCAATATCCACAAATAAGTTAGTATTATAGCCTAAATACTATAGGCGCACCGGTACGTACTCGGTCCTAGTGCTGCCCACTAGGTAGCACGTTTTATTGATATCCTTCATCATTAATAATATAAAACATTCATTCACAAAAATAAATGATGCATGAATGTAAATGAAATAACAATATAAACCATATATTTACCGGAAATATACCAAAAGTAAACCAGGTATATTTCGAGTATATATACGTCACATAAATCCAATCAAATTATAAATTAAGCTAGAAATATATTTAAAAACATTTTAAATATATTTTATTTACAAAACATGCATATAATTTAATATATACCAAAAATATACTTAATATAAACTTAAGAAATAATCAAATTATTTATGCATATTTCATCAACATAAAACATGCATTTTTAAATCATGCATCCTAAGCATATATATATAGTATAGTAACTCACCTAGTGCGCTTCATGAGACGGGTCCGACGGGCTCGGTCCACTAGCCCTCGGTCTCGGTGCAACTAAACAAGCAATAACGACAGACATTAGAATAATCCTAACAGAAATCCTAGAATTCGATCTAGAGTATTAAACACAGAATTAGAAATTAGGGTTCGACTGGATATCACGTTTTACGAGAATTCTATCGAAAATCCGACAGAACCTCCCCTGTAAAACGGACATCTCTCTACTCAAAAGAGTAGAGCCGACCCTTAAAAGAAATACACTTCGAAAAATAGACTCAACACAAACCCACAACCCCTCGGTCGGACTCCAAACTACAGTCTACCGACCGGGGTCCACAAACATAGAACAATTCCGAAAATATCAAAAATACCCTTATTACATAGTAACACATTTTATAGGTAGAAATTACATAATTAACCTTTAAACACATTAAAAACCAATAAAAACTCATTTTATTAGAAAAACCGTATATTATATATATAATTGAAAATAATTCTCGAAAAATAGTTTTAATTAGTTAAAAATATCAAATAATTTATAGAAATCATTTTTATACCTTAAATAACTATTAAAACCAATTAAATTACATTTTTAGCCAATTTAGGGTAAAATTACCAAAATACCCCTATATATATTAATATACTTAAATTATTTCAAAAATTCACCAAAAATTATACAATTATCCAAAATTAATTTTCTCAACATATTTATCCATAATATCAATAATTAAACCCAATTAACCAATTAAATTCAAATAAAAACACATTTAACCTAATTTTCCCAAAATTACATAAACTCAAATAATTCAAAATAAATACTTAGAAATTCATAAAAATTCCAAATAAATTCCTATAATTCATTTCAACACCTAATTTAACCATAAACCCCAATTTCATAATTTAAATAATTAATTTCCAAAAATTAGAAAATAATATTAAAATATTCAAAAATACCCAAAAATCCAAACAATCTCCAAAAATTCCAAAAAAATTCATCCATGTAGATTGAGCTACTAGGATGAACATTTGTGAAGGTATTTTTCATGAATCAATCAATTTGAAGCTCGAAAAAATCAAAAACCCTAATAGGCCGAAATTGAAAATTCGAAACCTAAGCAATTCTAGACCATTTAAGCTCAAACCAAAGCTAGAATCACACTCACCGGAGCTCAAGGAGAAGAAATAGACTGGTGGTGTCGAAAACGGTGGCCGGAATCGACGTGATCGACGGTAGCTCGACTTTCGGCTTCTCCGGCCAAAAATGGCTTTTAGGCGCCGGAAATGGCTACCACAAGCGGCGGAAGAGGCTGGGGAAGGTAGTGGCACACCGGACGGCACTCTCACGGCAAGGGAATGGCACGACAGGCGTCCGGACGGCGAAGGGAAGGTGATCGGGGAAGAAGAAGGCTTGGGGGCAAAATGGTAATTTTTCAAAAGTTTTGATTTTTGATGTATAATGTGTATATATATATAGATTATACTATATATTAAAATAATATTAAATCACACACATTAAATATACACCACACACATAAAATTCAATATTTTAATAATTTATACTAAATAAAAATAATTAAATAACAATAAAACTAATAAATAATTAATAAAATTAGGGTAATACTAAACCCTAATTAAATAAATATACACACACATAGGCTTTATTTAGTATTTTAAAAATACGCATGAGTTCATGCGAGTCCAAAAATATATTTAAAATAATTAATAATAAATTATTTACGTGAAAATTTCCCCGAAAATGCAAGTCCCAGGAAAATTTTACGTAAAACACTGGAAATAATACACAGTAATTAAAATAGGTTTTAAATACATATTAACTCGTAAAAATATCATAAGATATATATATACAAAATTATTAACACTGCATATCCCGATACAGTGTAAAAATATTTAAAAACACAGGATATTACAATCTTCCCCCTTTACAAGAATTCGTCCCCGAATTCCAGAAAGAAAAGATTACAGGATCAAGAAGGAAAGAGATACGGGTAAGAAGCTCGCATCTCAGCTTCAGTCTCCCACGTATGCTCCTCGACTCTGTCGCTACGCCACAGAACCTTGACCATCGGAATCTGCTTCGATCGCAACTGTCGAACTTGATAATCAACGATCGCCACAGGTTCTTCCACAAATGTCAAATCTTCACTCACTTCTATACAGTCGGGTTGCAACACGTGTGAAGGGTCTGAAATATACTTCCTCAACATCGAGATATGAAAGACTGGATGCACCTGTGACATACTCGGAGGCAAATCCAACCGATATGCAACAGTGCCAACTCTCTCCAGAATCTCAAACGGTCCAATGTATCTCGGTGCTAACTTACCCTTCCTGCCAAATCTCATCACACCCTTCATCGGAGATACCTTCAGAAAAATAAAATCTCCAACTTGAAACTCCACATCTCTGCGCCTAGGATCCGCATAACTCTTCTGTCTGCTAACTGCGGTCTCTAATCTTCGCTTAATCACGGTGACTTTCTCTGCAGCATCCTGAACCATCTCAAGTCCAGTCAAAGCTCTCTCACCAATCTTATTCCAACTCAACGGGGATCTACACTTCCTTCCATACAATGCCTCATACGGTGCCATGCCAATACTGCTATGGTAGCTGTTATTAAATGCAAACTCAACAAGCGACAAATGATCATCCCAGCTACCTCCCAAATCCAAGACACACATCCTCAACATATCTTCCAGTGTTTGGATCATCCTCTCAGACTGGCCATCTGTCTGAGGATGAAAAGCAGTACTAAAATCCAACCTAGTGCCCATCGCTTCCTGTAACTTCTGCCAAAAATGAGAAGTAAACACCGAACCTCTATCTGACACAATGGACACAGGTACTCCATGAAGGCACACAATATGCTTCACATACAACTTCGCCAATCTAGCAACTGAATAAGTGGCTTTCACAGGCAAGAAATGTGCAGACTTCGTCAACCTGTCTACAATCACCCAGATGGAATCGTATCCATCCTTCGAACGAGGTAAACCGACCACAAAATCCATAGCTATCCTTTCGCACTTCCACTCAGGAATAGGAAGAGGCTGAAGCTTCCCAGAAGGCTTCTGATGTTCGGCTTTCACTTGCTGACACGTCAAACACTTAGCAACATAATCAACAACATCTTTCTTCAATCCATCCCACCAGTATAAATCTCTGATACTATGGTACATCTTAGTAACACCTGGATGAACGCTGTAAGCTGTAGAGTGTGCTTCCTCTAAAATCTCTTCCCTCAAATCATCCACATCAGGAATACATAATCTACCACTGATCCACAACACATCATCATCATCAAGTGTGAAATCAGTGAACTTCCCCGCTCGAACATTCCCTGCAAGCTCTTCCAGAATAGGATCTCGGCTCTGAGATGCTTTAATCCTATCCCTCAGTACAGATCGTACTTTAAACTGAGCTAGCAGTCCACCTGATCTACCAATCTTCATCATCAGACCTTGATCCACCAACAGATGCAACTCCTGGATCAATGGTCTCCTCTCAACACCGATGTGAGCAAGACTACCTGAGGACTTTCTACTCAAGGCATCTGCTACCACATTAGCTTTACCCGGATGATATAAGATCTCACAATCATAATCCTTCAAAAATTCCAACCATCTTCTCTGCCTCAAATTCAGATCTCGCTGCTGAAAAATGTACTTAAGGCTCTTATGACCAGTAAATATCTCACAAGTCACCCCGTACAAATAATGTCTCCAAATCTTCAAAGCAAAGATCACTGCAGCCATCTCAAGATCATGTGTAGGATAATTCTGCTCATGCTTCTTCAACTGCCTCGAAGCATAGGCTATCACCCTTCCATTCTGCATCAACACACAACCAAGATCAATTCTAGAGGCATCACAGTAAACTGTGAACTTATCCACACTATTAGGCAAAGCTAACACTGGCGCTGTGGTCAACTTCTCCTTCAACAACTGAAAACTATTCTCACAAGCTTTTGACCACTCGAATCTAACATTCTTCTGAGTCAAGCGAGTCATAGGGGCTGCAATCCTAGAAAAATCCTGCACAAACCGCCTATAATACCCCGCTAAACCCAGAAAACTCTGAATCCCTGTAACAGAAGTAGGTCTAGGCCATTCAGACACTGCCTCAATCTTCTGTGGATCAACTTGAATACCTTTTTTAGACACCACATGTCCAAGAAAACAAACACTCTCTATCTAGAAATCACACTTTGAGAATTTAGCATAAAGCTGATGATCTCTCAATGTCTGTAGTACAATCCTCAAGTGATATACGTGCTCTTCCATACTCCTAGAATATACCAGTATATCATCGATGAAGACTACTACAAATTGATCCACATACGGCCTGAATACCCTGTTCATCAAATCCATAAAAGTTGCCGGTGCATTATTCAAACCAAAAGACATCACCAGAAACTCATAATGACCATATCGAGTGTGGAACGCTGTCTTAGGAATATCAGATTCACTGATATGCAGCTGATGATAACCCGACCTCAAGTCGACCTTAGAAAAGAACTGTGCACCCTGTAGCTGATCAAACAAATCATCTATCCTCAGGAGAGGATACTTGTTCTTCACTGTCACTTTATTCAGCTCTCTGTAGTTAATGCATAATCTCAGGATACCATCCTTCTTCTTTATAAACAAGACTAGTGCACCCCAAGGAGAAACACTAGGTCTAATGAAACCTTTATCCAACAACTCTTGCAACTGCTCCTTCAATTCTTTTAACTCTGCAAGAGCCATACGATAGGGTGGCATAAATATAGGAGTAGTACCTGGAACCACATCTATACAGAACTCAATCTCTCTATGAGGTGGTAAACCTGGCAACTCCTCGGGAAAAATATCAGGAAACTCACAAGCAACAGGAACATCTATGAGCGACAACTTCTCCACTGAAGTATCCCTGACCAATGCCAAATATCCCTGATAACCTTTCCTCAATAACTTCCTAGCCGTAATAACAAAAATAAGATTCTGAGGTGTTGAACTCCTATCACCAACAAACTTAAAATCTACTTCACCAGGAATTCTAAAAGTCACCTTCTTATTCCTGCAATCTACCACGGTGAAGTGCTGAGATAACCAATCCATTCCCAAAATAACATCAAACTCCATCACATCCAACAAAATCAACTCAGCGGGTAATTCTCTATCTCCCACGAGAATTGGACAACCAGAAAGAACAATATCGGTGTCTAAGGAATCGTTCAGAGGAGTGGCAACAGACAAAGAAAAAGCCATCCTCGAAGCTTGCCAATAAGATTTAGAAGCAAAAACAGGAGAAATGAACGAATGCGTGGCACCCGAATCAAACAAAACCCAAGCATCCAGGTAACAAACAGAAACAATACCTGCCACGACTGCATTAGATGCCTGAGCATCCTGCTGAGTCAGATGGAAGACTCTGGCCTGACCTCGACCTCCCTGCTGACTGGTAGAAGCCTGGCCAACACCTCTGGCACCTCCTCTAGTACCTCTACCACGACTCTGCTGTGGAACAAACTGAGTAGAACTCTGATGCTGGGCTGGTGGCAACTGAAATGGCATGGGTGCAGCACTAGCAATCGACTGCTGTGGGAATCACGGAATCTACTACTGCTGATAACCGAAATAAGGACACGATCTGAAAAAATGTCTTATCTGCCCGCATCTGAAGCATGTCAATGGTGTCAGATAACATGGTCCCTGATGGACTCTACCACAAGTCTGGCAAACGCTGGCAGCTGATCCTGAACTACGACCACTGCTGCTGCTTGAAGCACCTGACCCAAATCTGAATGATCTACGCTGACCTCCACGGCCATATCTACTACTCTGATGCACTCGCTGCTGCTGCCTCTGACTCTACTGAGTCGAACCTCACTGCTGACTACTCGAACCAACATGAAAACTTGAATACGGAGTAGCCTGCAATCCACTCGACTGAACTCCTAGCTGGTAATAATCAGGCATCGTTCCCTGCCTAACTAGTCTCAGCTCAATCTCCTTGGCCAACTTAATCACAGACTCCAGAGTAAGGCCTGTTGTAGGCATACCAGCAAAAGTTGAACCCAAACCAGTAACATACGTAGTGACTGCGAAGTACTAATCTCGCATCAGATCCTCAGCATATCTACCCAAACGAAGAAACTCTTGGGTATACTCCTCTACAGATCGATCTTCACGAGAAATACTGGTCAAACGAAGATGATAACTCAAACGAAGAGGCTCTGGACAGAATCTCCTCATAAATTGCTCTCGGAACTGAGCCCATGTCATCATCATCATGTAGGGCTGGATCATCTGAATGAACCAATCTAGAGCTGGTCCCTCGACAGACAACTAAATGATCATGATCCGCTGGTACTCGGTATGAGCAGTCTGAGTCCTAGTCTCGATCGCATGCAGAAAATCTAACGGATCGGAAGTACCATCAAAAGCAATCCTGCCAACTCGGGCATAGAACAAAGCTGCCTCAGGGTCAGACATACCCTGCTGATAGGCAGGCTGAACAGGCTGAATAACTGGAGGAACATGAACATCAAACTCAGGCTCAACAGGCTCCTCGTCCTGTAACTCTCTCTGCCTATGGTGACCTGCCGCTCCTCGAGGTCTACCTCTGCCACGACCTCTACGTCTAACTGGCTGCTCAGGAGGTAAAACCTCATCCTGAAAAGACTCATCATCCTTGGCCTCAACGACCGGTGGAGCGACACGCGCTCGCCTCCTCATACTGAAAAGACAAACGGAAAGATTCAGACAAGACAGACAACGGAGGAATAACGCTGAAAACTACAGCAAGGAATACTCATCAAGACGTACTCGAACCTAATTCACTGCAGTAGTTCAACAGAAAACACAACTTAAAAACTAGGGCCACAACTCACATAACTAAGCCCTGACACAGAACTCCGCTCTGATACCAACTTTATCACGACCCAAAACAGGGGCTATGACCGGCGCTAGGAAACGGGAATTCTTTCAAATCCGAAACCCGTAGCAAGCCTAAAAATAAAATAAATCATGCAATAATAATAATATTAAATGCAGCGGAAATAAAAAAAATCATAAATATCATAATATTATTCACATCAACTCGATTTAAATTAAATCTCATCTCATAGATACATAAATCTTTAAATACAAATCCAGTTTCAATATAATACATCTCTTTAAATAAAATACATGAAATCCCACACTAATTCACAACTACTGCAGTGTCTAGATTATAAAAATAAAACTCAAATAGATAATTTACACAAAGAAGCCAGGGCGGAAGAAATCCGGCGTATCGACCTGCTACTGAGGTCTGAAGAAGTTGACTCTCCTGAAAAATAGTCAACGGAGGGGAGTCAGACCTCACTGAGTGAATTACTATAATATATATACATACACACTAAATGATAATGCATACAGTCAACAGTATATATCTAATATATATATATAGGCAATTACACACAAATGCAATAAAATCATTTTTATATATTTTATCTGAAAATCATCTTTTATGAAGGATCACATAGAACCCTAGAATATCGCAACCTCGAAAATAGTGTTAGACAACACTCTAGCCATACAGGCTCACTTAATCCAAAGATATCCACTTAATCCATTTAGACAATAGACTGTCCCCGAGACACTAAGTCAATCGAGCTCCAGCAGTCTAACTGCCAGTGTGATTGGCCCCGAGACACTTGGTCAACCGAGCTCCAGCAATCACACCCACAAACCACATCTCACACATATCAATAATCACATCAAATCAATATCCACAAATAAGTTAGTATTATAGCCTAAATACTATAAGCGTACCGATACGTACTCGGTCCTAGTGCTGCCCACTAGGTAGCACGTTCTATTGATATCCTTCATCATTAATAATATAAAACATTCATTCACAAAAATAAATGATGCATGAATGTAAATGAAATAACAATATAAACCATATATTTACCGGAAATATACCAAAAGTAAACCAGGTATATTTCGAGTATATATACGTCACATAAATCCAATCAAATTATAAATTAAGCTAGAAATATATTTAAAAACATTTTAAATATATTTTATTTACAAAACATGCATATAATTTAATATATACCAAAAATATACTTAATATAAACTTAAGAAATAATCAAATTATTTATGCATATTTAATCAACATAAAATATGCATTTCTAAATCATTCATCCTAAGCATATATATATAGTATAGTAACTCACCTAGTGCGCTCCACGAGACGGGTCCGACGGGCCTGGTCCACTAGCCCTCGGTCTCGGTGCAACTAAACAAGCAATAACGACAGACATTAGAATAATCCTAACAGAAATCCTAAAATTCGATCTAAAGTATTAAACACAGAATTAGAAATTAGGGTTCGACTGGAAATCACGTTTTACGAGAATTCTATCGAAAATCCGGTAGAACCTCCCTTGTAAAACGGACATCTCTCTACTCAAAAGAGTAGAGCCGACCCTGCAAAGAAATACACTTTGAAAAATAGACTCAACACAAACCCACAACCCCTCGGTCGGACTCCAAACTACAGTCTACCGATCGGGGTCCACAAACACAGAACAATTCCAAAAATACCAAAAATACCCTTATTACATAGTAACACATTTTATAGGTAGAAATTACATAATTAACCTTTAAACACATTAAAAACCAATAAAAACTCATTTTATTAGAAAAACCGTATATTATATATATAATTGAAAATAATTCTCGAAAAATAGTTTTAATTAGTTAAAAATATCAAATAATTTATAGAAATCATTTTTATACCTTAAATAACTATTAAAACCAATTAAATTACATTTTTAGCCAATTTAGGGTAAAATTACCAAAATACCCCTATATATATTAATATACTTAAATTACTTCAAAAATTCACCAAAAATTATACAATTATCCAAAATTAATTTTCTCAACATATTTATCCATAATATCAATAATTAAACCCAATTAACCAATTAAATTCAAATAAAAACACATTTAACCTAATTTTCCCAAAATTACATAAACTCAAATAATTCAAAATAAATACTTAGAAATTCATAAAAATTCCAAATAAATTCCTATAATTAATTTCAACACCTAATTTAACCATAAACCCTAATTTCATAATTTAAATAATTAATTTCCAAAAATTAGAAAATAATATTAAAATATTCAAAAATACCCAAAAATCCAAAAAATCTCCAAAAATTCCAAAAAAATTCATCCATGTAGATTGAGCTACTAGGATGAACATTTGTGAAGGGATTTTTCATGAATCAATCAATTCAAAGCTCAAAAAAATCAAAAACCCTAATAGGCCGAAATTGAAAATTCGAAACCTAAGCAATTCTAGACCATGTAAGCTCAAAACAAAGCTAGAATCACACTCACCGGAGATCAAGGAGAAGAAAGAGACCGGCGGTGTCGAAAACGGTGGTCGGAATCGGCGTGATCGACGGTAGCTCGACTTTCGGCTTCTCCGGCCAAAAATGGCTTCCAGGCGCCGGAAATGGCTACCACAGGCTGCGGAAGAGGCTGGGGAAGGTAGTGGCACACCGGACGGCACTCTCACGGCAAGGGAACAGCACGGCAGGCGTCCGGACGACGAAAGGAAGGTGATCAGGGAAGAAGAAGGCTCGGGGGCAAAATGGTAATTTTTCAAAAGTTTTGATTTTTGATGTATAATGTGTATATATATATAGATTATACTATATATTAAAATAATATTAAATCACACACATTAAATATACACCACACACATAAAATTCAATATTTTAATAATTTATACTAAATAAAAATAATTAAATAACAATAAAACTAATAAATAATTAATAAAATATTAGGATAATACTAAACCCTAATTAAATAAATATACACACACATAGGCTTTATTTAGTATTTTAAAAATACGCATGAGTTCATGCGAGTCCGAAAATATATTTAAAATAATTAATAATAAATTATTTACGTGAAAATTTCCCCGAAAATGCAAGTCCCAGGAAAATTTTACGTAAAACACTGGAAATAATACACAGTAATTAAAATAGGTTTTAAATACATATTAACTCGTAAAAATATCATAAGATATATATATATACAAAATTATTAATACTGCATATCCCGATACAGTGTAAAAATATTTAAAAACACGGGATATTACACGCTGATATATATATATATATATATATATATATATATATATATACTCAAAACCATAACTAAAAAAATAAGAATAAAAAAATAAAAAAATAAAAAAATTGAAAAAATAAGGATAACAGAAAATTAAAAAAAATAAAAATTAATAAAAAGAGAAAATTAAAAAATAATTATAAGGGTAAAATAAAAAATGAAAAATAAGGATAGCAAAGAATAAGAAAAAAATAATAAAAACAAAAATAAATAAAAAAGAAAGAAAACAAAAATTTTTAAAATAAGAATATTATGAAATAAGAAAAAATAAAATTATAAAAAGAAGAGGAGAAAAAATAAAAATAAAAAATGGAAAGAAAAAAAGAAAAAATAAAAAAAAAAACAACTAAAAAACTTAAAGAAACAAAGAAAAAAAAAAAGCAAAATGGGCATAAAAGAAAAAAATAAAATAAAAAAGACACCCATGAAAAAAAAAAGACACATATATAATTAACATAGGGTAAATCAATATAAACAAGTTAGAAAATGAGTCCAAATATGTAAATTTCTCTATTTTGTTAGTTACCTAATAAAAAGAAAATCTTAATTCCACCAACTTTCATTCATACAGTTTAAAACAAAAAATCAGTTTCAAATCCTTCTATCCAAATAATAAACCTGTGGCATATTTTAACTATTCTCTGTTGATATATAATGGTTTTGTTGAAGGAGTATATTATGTGCTTGACTCTGTGTATATTTTGTATAATTCATAATTCATAAAAAATATTCCCTATTGATATTAAATTTGGATACTTTTTTTCAATACCATTATGTATTATCAATTTTAATAGCAGTTAAATTTATTTAAATTGATTATAACCATTATTTTAAAAATGACATATTGATGCCAAACATCACAACATTTTTAACCTTTTATAAATTTATATCAAACTTTAAAATTTGATAAATCTAATCCCATTTGATAATTTATTTGTAATTTTAGCATAATTGTAATTTGATTAATATATGACATTTAAAGTGAAGTAGCTAATCTCTATTTTTATAAATTTTACATCCACATCATATAAATGTTGATTATAATAGGTCGTTAGACTTTAATTTCAATAATTTAAGAAAACATAAAAATGAAAATGAAAATTTTATTTAATTTGTAAAGACTATGTTCATTTTCTTTTTTATCAATTTTAAGTCTTCATATAAATATGAAGCTATAATAATAGATGTTAGTTAATTAACCTCAAACACCACTTATATATTTTTTTTGTTAATTTATTATCAAATCACATTTGTATTAAAATTGCAAATAATAAATTAAATTGTTTCAAATTACAAATAATATGTCAAATTGGACTAGTTTTACCAAATTTAAAATTTTGTATAAATATGTAAAAAATTGAAAAAGTTATGATTTTTTATACCAATAGGCATTAAAAATTTAATATTATGTAAAATAATTTATTATAACTGTTGATTAAAAAATTAGTAGTCTGCATAATTTTTGTTTAAGCCGGTTAAATGATGTCTAAATTACTTTTAAAAAAAATATTTTTTTATATGGAACACATTTTTTTCTTTTTTTTTTTCCTCTCATTCATTCACTGTTTTCCTCCTTTTCCTCAATTTCTTTGTTCCAGTGCCTTGGATCAAAATATCCAAAAAAAAAAAAATCAAGGTCCAATGAATCAATTTTATCCAAACATCAATATATATACATGTACATATTATTTCAAATTGATTTGCATTTTTGATTGAACCTTTTTTTACATAACTATGTCCAACAAAAGAAAACTATAGCCTTTATGTCAATTAATCATTTGAGTCAATAATTTCCAAAGAGTTTTAAGACCTGAATTTATTTTTATAAGAACATTTTGAGTGTCAATGGTTAATCAACTAATATACAAATACCTAAAGATGCACAAGTACCACTGGATACAGTATTTGAAATATCAGAAGAAATTTAATCGCCACAAAAATTTAAAATACATATTGATAATAAAAATTCGCAAAATGCTGGATTTCCATTTTCCATCCAGATAAAAAAAATGTCATTTAACTTCTCTTTTTTTCGATGATAGAATGGAAGTGAAAAGTACAGAACAGAAGGGTCACAAATTACAGCATCTAGAGTAAATGAAATTATACGAAACCCGTAATTCATATGAAGCTCAAAACTACAATAATTTTATCCTAAACTCAATAACACGGAAAATATGACAGACCCTTGATGCATTTACCATAAGCATCTGTGTCTTTAATAGAGCACAACAAGATCAGTCTTCTGAACCAAAAGCGAAAAAGGAAAAAAAAAATATGTGAATTGTGAACCAAGAAGGCTTCCTCTTCGCTGTTGCAGCCAGTCTTCTCCAACTGATAGTAAAAAGTAACCAATGCTTTTAATCAATCTTTACGGAAGAGAAAAGGTAATGCACAAAGTAGAATGACATGAGGAAGCCAACGGCGCCGGTAGACAGCATGATTGCAATGGCCATAAGTAGCGAGTAGCCAAGATAAAGTATAGCTGATACAGGTCCACTCAAACTCTGCAGGTCAAAAACCAAATAATTGATCGAGTACAAGAACACATAGAGAGCAACCGAACCGGAGGCAAAGAATGCCTTCCACCACCACCGCCAGTCCTCCACACAAAGATGCATGTAGGTTAAAACCACTGACACTTCAGCACAAACAACTACCAACAGCAAAAGAACAATCAGCAAGAAACCAAAGACATAATAAAACCGTCCAAGCCAGATGCTAGAGAGGATGAAGAACAGCTCAATGAAAAGAGTTCCAAATGGAAGAGTTCCAGCACCAAGAACAAGAAGCCATGATGGATATTTGCGAGCAGGAATCTCCCTTGGGATCTGGTTGGTTCGAACCGGATACTGAATTTCCTCAGCTCGTGTCCCAAAGAATCCTCCCAAGAGAGTGAGTGGAACTGAAATGCAGAACCAAAGGGACAGGAGGACGAAATACATGGAAATGGGAATAGCACCGGTGCTCTTGCTTCCCCATAGAATGAAATTCAGCACTGTGAGGATAACAAAAGCAATTCCAGGGAAGAAGCAAGCAGCTGACCAGGAAACTGACCTCCACCCTTCAGAAGTTCCTTTAATGGTTCCCCACAGACGCACTGAAACATAGCCTGCAGCAATACCCAAGAAAAGATACAGAATTATCATTCCAGTTAGCAACATTCCTCGTGATGCTGGAGACATGAAACCAAGGGCTGCAAAAACAATTGTGACAACTCCCATCCCTGTAATCTGAACACCATCTCCAACCATGATGCAAAGAAGCTTTGAGCACTCTGGTTCTCTGAACACATCACCCACAACAAGCTTCCACCCTGAAAGCTCCTCGTTCATCTGTGCTTGAGCTTCTTTGTCCAATTCCTCATATCTTGTCAGATCCCTTCTCACAGTCCTTAAGAAAATGACAAAAACAATACCAGCGAGGAAAAAAATCACCATAAGAGAATTTAGAATTGAGAACCAGTGGACTCTAGCACCTTCCATCTTCAGATAAGCATCCCACCGAGATGGCCATCTAGTAGCACTTTTCACAAAAGCAACCTCATAAGTGAAAGAAACTCTCTCTTGCTCCCTTATGATCTGAGACTTGTCAAGTTCCGAGGGGCAGGCAACAGGCGTTACTCTGTCATACCTATGAAGCTTTGACATCACTTCAGGATCATACTTAACACTGCACGGTTCAACCTCAAAACCAACTATCTCAAAACCAGATGCCTTCTTCTTATCAGCTTCAGAAATCACACCCATACCTTCTTCCCCAGTACCAATTATCTCCACACCACTCCCTTCATACTCATGAACTAAGACTTTGAACTTAAGATGATTGATGATATAATCATCATTACTATTCTGCGGCGTATATCCAACAGGGAACCCAGTCCACTGAATATTAACTCCATTTTGCTTGGCGTACCTCATAGCAGGCAAATTATCCAAAATCATATTCACTTGATACAAATCACGAGTCCTCTGCTTCAGAAGCTTAACCTCATGTTCACTCAATGGACTAGTAGTACAAAGAAAAACAGACTCATTAATATTCATTTTAAACAGGTAAGGGGAGTTATCAATCTGGTCTCCCATGAGAAGTTCTCCGAGATTTTCAGCACTTTTCTTAATACCATCAGGCGGCTGACAATACGGGAGGCTGTAATAGCTAAATGGAAGCTCGGTCTCAATGGAAGTTAACGAATTAACTTTGGCATAGATCTTCTCACCAGTCGAATACGTGTGCATATAGCTACCAGGTAAATAAAACGCACTGCAAGTATGAACGAAAAAAACCACCACGAATATCGAAGAAGCCCAGTACAGGGCAGGCATCCTCATTTTCAACATCAACGTTTCAAAGCCACTGAACTAAGCAACCAGATCTCTTTGAATCACTAACTGATCAAATTTAAACCTAAAAACACCAAAGAAAAATCTAAAAATTAACATTCAAGCTCAATAAACATCAAATCTACAGAATACAAATAAATCTTTTAGCAGCTAATTTATTTTTTTAAAAAAAGCACAACATCTTACATCAAGATCATAATTCAACTCTCAAGATCCGTTAACAGAAAAAACAATAGGAAAAAAAAGCCAAAAATCAAATTCAAAAACCCTCACAAGTAGGCAGTGCAGATCTGAAAGGTAAACCGTAAATCCAAGTGAAGCATGTGAGGTTACCTGGAGCAGATCTGGAAGAGTCCGGGTGGGAAGTGATCGGATCCGGATTCGGAGAGGGGGGTTTGAATGTAGCGTGAAGAAGGAGCGGAAACTGTTTGTTTGTTTGGTTTGCAGGAAAATTGAGAGATTGCGGGGAGCGAGGATATATAGAAACAGCAGAGGGTGGCTTTAAAGGGAGAGATCAGTAATAAACGGAATATTATTAAATTAAAGATGAACGCGCTTGATGTGTACAGTTGATTTGATACTGCACTCTATGATAAAATATATTTTTATTTAACAATAATTACAATTAAATTAAATTAAAATATCTATTAATTAAAATAATTTAAAAAAAATTGATCTTTTTAAAAGCTAAACACACACAGCATAAAGAAACCATACCCCCACTTAACAAAATCATGGTGCGGAGCAATGTATATGCTATACACACGTTAAGCTAGCAACATAGGATTTGGGATGGAACACCACTAAAAAAAATTTCGATTTATATTTATAAATTAAAGTAATTATAAAATTTTTCGATTTTGATAAACCACTAAATTTTTTTTTTTTTCATTTTTGGGTAAAAATAGCTAAAAAATATGGTGATGAGTTGCTTGAAATTATGTAATTAGATTTATGAAAAAAATTAATAAAAAATATGAATTATTTGGTAAATTATATATAGAGAGAAAATATATTTATGTAAATGTATTTTTAGAATAAAATATATTGTAATTGTATATTAAGTAATATATATTTCTAATTTATAAATATATTATTAAAACTTGTAAAATAGTAAATGATATATTTAGAGTTAAAGGATGGTAAATATTATTTTTGTAATGTATTAACTTTTTTAACTATATTTTGCAAACTTTAGAACATTAATGTTAAAGTTAAGTATCTTTTATTGACCTAGTTAGGGTATGTTATGGAAAAATAAAAAATTTTCATTTTATGTATTTGTAAATTATTCATCTTCTCATATTTTTTTTACATTAATAAAATGCAAACCAAATCTATAAAAAAAATAATCAATTTAATTTTTTCATGATGGTTTTATAATTTTTTTTCCAATTTTAATTCTATTATTGTCACTTATTTATAGTTTTTTACTTTTAATTTTTTCATGTCAATTGTTATGAGAATGTCAATAAATTAATCATATTAGAACTTTTTAAATATTAATTTCATCGTTTAAATTTAATTAATAAAAAATTATTACGACCCAAATTGGAAGTCATAACCGTCGTTAGGGAACGAAAATTTTTTTGAATCTGAAACCCGTAGCAAGCCTTAAAAAAAATAAAAACACATGTAGTAAATAAAAAAAAAGTACGATTAAATTAAAATTTTTCAAATTATATATAAATATAATATTCAATATCCTTTCATAAATAAAAGATATTCATACAATATACTAGATACAAAGTATCAAAAATAAAACAAAACTCTACTGATACAATAAAGCTACCACTGCAATTTCTAGAATACAAATTAGAGTTTAAATATAAATTTTACATCATCTAACGGGAGCAGAAGAACACCAACGAAGAGCTCTACTGCTAAGGTCTAACAATATAAAATCTCCTAAAAAAAATAATTGAGAGGGGTTAAACCTCATTGAGTGAATTATTAAAATATATATACATGCAATTTAAACTATAAACAGTCAGACATCTGTATATATATATATACATATACACGCATTTCATTCAAATGTCAAACTCTGCTTTTATATATATAATAAATACAGAAAACATTTATTTTAATATTTAAAAGATCAAATAGAATCCTATTTAATCGCAACCTCAATCAATAATAACTCTCTAGTCATACAGACTCACTTAATTCCAAATCAATTCACTTATTTCATTATAGACAGTAAAGTGGCCTCGAGACACTAAGTCAACTGAACTCCAACAATCTGACTGTCAGTGTGATTAGCCTCGAGACACTAGGTCAACTGAGCTCCCGCAATCACACCACTCAATCTCATCAATCCCAATAAATAATTAATCAAATGTCACCTCAAATAAGTTAGTAAATTAATCCTAAAATTTATTACACCGATACGTACTCGGTCCTAGTGATGCCCACTAAATAGCACGTTCTATTGATATCCTTCAATTAAAATTAAACATACATAATAACAAAATAAACCATATATATACTAGAAATATACTTAAAATAAAATAAGTATAATTCAAGTATATATATGTTAAATAAATTCAAATCAACCATAAAATATGCCAAATATAAACCAATAGTATACTAAAAATATGCTTAGTATATATATATCGAAGATAAAATATGCATTTATTTTGAAATAGATAAAAATATACCTAATTATATAATATGCATAAATCAAAATAAATCCTAAATATATCAAAGATATATTGAATGTATATTGAAAATATGCAAACATATATATCGAAATATACTAAAAATAAACCAAAAATATACTAAATCATATTATAAATTAAATACTTATAAAACATATAATGAAAATTGAAAATGCTAAGTCATGCATCTTATATGCAATGCAGTCCACGAGATAAACTCTGCAGATCTGGTCGATAGGTCTCGATCTTCGTGCAATTAAAAATAATAATAATATAATATTAGAATAAACTTATAACTTTACAATTTTAGGATTACTATAGAAAAACTCAATCAAAATTCCAAAACTAGACTCGGACAAGTTGTCATGTTTTACGAGAAATCTATTGAAAATTCGACAAAATCTCATTTGTAAAACAGGTATCTCCTTGCAAAAGTAGGGTCAATCCTACATAGAAAATACACTTCTAAAATCATAAAACTCATCACCTCGGGTTGGGATTCAAAACTTCACAAATTCCTAACTAAGGTTCACAAATCACAAACCCACAATACTAAGTAATAAAATAATAAAAATCATCAAAAATCCATAAAAATATTATAAACCTTTATTTTCCAACTAAAATATAAAATTCTAGTTTTAAATAATGTTTAATAATAAAATTAATAAATGGAATAAAATTCCCATTTTACAATTAAATTAACATAAATTGCAAATAATTATTAAAATCACAATTTAACATCATAAAAATAATAAAATACCCATTTAAGCTCAAAATAATAAATAAATTTATTATTTACATAATATTTCAAAATTATCACAAATTAACTAATAAAATCTTAAATATTGTACAATACTAATAAAAAACCAATTTTTCAAATAATTAACCTAAAATGATTAAATTCACAATTAACTACGTAAATAGTTTAATTATATAATAAAATTAATTTAAAACCCATTTTTATCACTAAAATAGTAAATAATATATATTTGAATATAATTTTTAAAAATTAATATTAATTAGTTAAAATAGTAATTAATTTGTAAAAATCATTTTAATACCAATTATTATTTCAAAATCATTTAAAACATATAATTTAACCATAATTTCAACAAAAACTCATAGTTAACCTATATAATAAAAAATGGCATAATATTAATTAATTCCTCAAAAATTTATATAAAATCACAAAAATAATTTTATCAACATATATTATACCAAAATTATCTAAAACATATAATTAAACTATATTTTCAACAAAAATATAACTTTAACCCAAAATTCCAATATATACAATATACAAAAATATTATTAAAAATTATATAATATTC